>CM068367.1:1393713565-1393873565 GCA_034769895.1 Magicicada septendecula
CTTGCATACATGAATTGTGACCAAGCATAACAATTTTGGTCAACCGAACAATCTGTAACAGGTTTGTTTACGACAATCTATGACCTGTTGTTTCCTGAATCATTCTGCACAGTGTATGTCCAACTATCTAGCTTACATACACTAGTATGTGTTAAAAAAAAAAATTTGATTAAAAATAACTTTGTTAATAATAATAAAGTAATTAAGTAGAAGTTCGTGACTTAAAACTTGTGAACAAAATAAGTAATTATTTAATTGAGAAAAGTTTATGAATGAACGGAGCCAAGGTGTTGCCAAGCGTAGTAATAATAAATGTGTTGCATAAGATTGCGCTCCCCTTCTCTCGTGGTTATACCGGTTTAGAGTACGTATACAGTAGTTGTGTTATTCAGTCGCATTGTGGAGAACAATAAGAGTAAAACCCCCTCTCTCACTGACACGCTCAACCCTCCTTTGTTAACTAAATATGTAGGCCACCCTCTGACCTACATTCCAGTAAACAGCTGATCGGCTATTTAACCTTGAAAGATATGTGTGTGTGATTTCTGTCTCTCCCTTAGAAGAGAAATTGTTCTTTTCTAATTTGTGTAAATTTATTACTTATGAATTTATTAGATGTATATGTAATATATGTGTAATATACTAGTATTAATTTTAAGTACGTGCTAATGTGTTAAAACAAAATGGCCCAATTTAACCCGGATTTGTTATTAAAAGACGAGCTGTCTTACGAAGCCCTTTTGCGTGGACTACCCCATGCTGATGTAACAGTCGCGGAGTTACGAAGTTCAATTCGCGAATGTGGATTTGATGCGCCCGTGCAAAGCCAACTCGATTATGAAAGCGAGAAAGAAATTTGTAATGCCAAGTATAGTGAACTATACTTATTGTCTCAAACACTCCAAGACGAGAAATCTCCGGCAAAAATTTTGCGGACTACCCAGAGAATAGAGCATTTAACCAGGCGAATAAAAAATTTGTCGATCTGGCCGAATCTCACAGAAATACCCGTTGATGTACAAAAGCTAGCAGACGAAGCTCTACGCCGCTTACCTTCAATTATCAACGATTTAAGACGAAAATCCGACTCATTCAGGATGGACGAAATAGAGAAATCATTAATGAAATTACACATCTCCCCAGTACAATCCCCCACCACTGGTTTACCTCCGCCTAACTCGGATCGGAACTCACCTATCGTATCGCAAGTGCAAGCGAACCCAGAACAAAATACTGATACAGATGTAAATGTCCCTCCTCCCGAGCATTTTCAGTTTCGTCCCGGAAATAATGAATTGACCAACACCCCCAATGAATCTAATCACCCTCATCGAGGAATTACCCACGTGAACTATAACGCAGATCTATACGGAAAAATGACTCACCCTGTGGAGAAGATTTTATCCGAAATCCCTTATACAGATGGTTTAAATGTTTCCAAGTTACTAACATTTATTAGTTATCTTCTTCAGATAAAGGATCTACAGCAGCTGAATGACTGGCAAATTTTACAAGTCCTGTTACCAAAGTGTAAACCCCCGTTAAAAAATCGTGTGCTAGAAGCCCTAACCTCTACTTTCCCAGTAGAAGAGCTACATAGCTCTTTAATAAAATACTTTATTCCCACCGGCATCTATGAAGAAATAAAAAGGAAGACAGTACTCCGAGTACAAGGACATCAGGAGAGATTAGCTCACTACATCTCCGATATTAGGGAGTCCTCTCGACTACTACGTGTAAGCTGGAATGAAACACAACTGGTGGACACCATTTTAATAGGAGTGTCACCCGAAGAAAGATCTCGACTATCATTGATGAATAGACCCAATACAATTGCTGATCTAGAACAGTGCAGTATCCATTCTTCAAATGTATGGTACTCAGATCAAAATAGAGAAGCAATGAAAACCTCTGGAACTAATAGACATCAATTGCGAGCACTACTGCCTGATGTAACAACCTCGTATGAAAGACAAGTTTCTAGTAGACCTCACCATGTGCGCAAAGCTGGTAAGTTAACTGTAAACCCAGATAAAGCGGAAACCAAGTACCCACCTCGCAGAAAACCCACCTGTTATAATTGTGGCAAATATGGGCACATAAGAAGAGAGTGCAAAAGTAAGCCATTGGAACGGAATAACCCCAATTCAAAAAACATGTAAGGCAGGGAGACCCGAAAACCTGTGTCTTCCGCAGCTACTCAAAATTGGGTAAACTAAAAGAAACCAGTAATAATAATAAGAATGAATTATTCTGTAACCAAGTGAAAAACAAAAAAGGTGCGAAAGATATCGACCCCTATGTGCGAGAATTTCGTGAAAAGTGTAATGCGATTAATAGATGTAAATGGAAAAAAAATCTACTACCATTAATACGAGTCGACTTAGGCGTTACATCCCCCATCGCCTTAATTGATTCGGGATCTAGTAGAAGCTTAATCAGCCAAGAATTAGCGGACATGTTAGCTAAACATCATCTAGTAAAACGGAACCAACCTGTGAATATAAAGTGTGCTAAATAAATATGGTGATTAAATAGACGATAGTTCTAGGAGCGTTTCTTAAATCCCCAAAGTAGTTTAATAAATAATAAATAATAAATAATAAAGTGAATAATAATAATTGATTTAAATACTAGAGCTAAATAAATCCTAAGTTATACTAAAATTGTGTGAAGTGTAGAAGTAAGTAGGAAAAAAGAAAATAAAAATAAAAAGTTCAGTTGCATATTGTAAACACTCCCTGTGGTGGCCAGTTAGAGAAAATAAAAGCGTGTTCAGTATTGTAGGAATTGTACTAAGCAGCCCCGAACGCACCCTTCCAATGGTGATAAACCGGTGCAGGCCTGAACAATTGAAAACCACCCCTAGTGAGTATGACAATGCATTATGTAAAGTGTCTCCCCTCCCGCATAGTTTGTTTAAGTATTGTAAAAAAGAGATAAAAGAGAATCATATTCGTGAGATTCCGCTTCTCTCAAACCAGTGATCTAAAGTGGAGTATGGGATCCTCTTTAGATCACATTAGAAATAAGTTTATGAGATATAATCAAGTATTGATTATACATGTAACGTAACAGGTCACAACGGCGCCGACTGAAAGGGTAATGATAGGGCAGAAATGTGCCAAAGATCATTAATAAATGCTGAAAGCTAACTTCCTTAGTTAGAGTAAGCTGGTGTCAGTCGGGCCGGGATGTTGTGAGTTACGGATAAGTAGGGATCATTCCAATCTAAGGTTTGGAAATTAGTATTAAGGTTAAAATGTAAGTTAGTACTTAAGAAGTGAGAAAAAGGGAATTTCACGAAGGCGATCATTTAAATGAACAATGTCATTTAAAGAGAATAAAAAAAAAAACGAACTGTGCACTAATAATAAGTAACTTCACACACTGACACTAATCGTACTCCCAGTCCCCAATAGTGAGTTAGACTCAAAAAGCTTAACCGTAGCGTGCAATTTAAGCGGTGGAGTATGTGACGATTTAAATAAAAGAAATAATCAAGAAAATAAAAATTTAAAAAAATTTAGGTTGCGAGCTCTTAAGCCATTTAAATCTCACTGTATTAATATAAAATACCTGTATGTACTCAGTATGAGAGGAAGCAGTAATTAATTAGTTATTTAGAAGATAATCTAATAAAAAGAAAAATTGTAAAGAGTTATTAATATCGTATTTAACCCTTTGCTTGTAAGCAGGCGCTGTCCTGTTGATTCCAGACTCGACATGCTTTCCGAATCTTGTGTGAGTTAGAATAAAATAAAAAAAAATTAATGTTAATAATAAAAAAATCTGAAGACATAAATAGTCGCTAAAACAACTGATTTAAATTATGTATATTTGTTTAGGGATAGTTTGTATAAATAAAAATGTTAACTTAAATATAGTTAGGAACTATATTCTCGCGCGGAAATTGTCCCACTAACTTTTGCCCCGTACCAGGCGAAGGGAGCGGAATTTCTCTCTCTTGCAATGGTGACTTCGTACAGTATAGACGTAGGAGCTGTGCGCTTAAAATATGTTAACTACATTTTGTCTCACCTTAAGATGGTGTACCAGATGTAGCTGTTTAAAGCATCTGGATGTGTTAATTAATATAGTAATGTAAATAGACAAGAAATTTAAAATAAAAAATCGAAACGTAAAAAAAAAAGGAGTGTAACACAAGATGACTACGTGCTTCAACAAATAACAACAATTCCAAAGTCATACCCGGAGATGTGAACTATCAGAAGCCACAAACTCTACTGCACGTGACAGAATATGCAGATCAGGACATCCGAGAATCTACAAGATCATCGTAGATATCTACACGACATATTGTTCAACCTGCGAACTTTTGGAGCCCTTTACAGAGGAAGGCCAGACCGAGATGACGACGTAGCTGTTCCTGTTTCCCAAGACGGATACCCCAGGACGAGTCTTCTGCATACCAATTAAAAGGTGACTCGATAGCCTGTCTATCGAGGGTTACTAATATTTGTCACACAACACTTCTTGAAAGAGACTTTTCAGAAACTATTAACTTTGTAAAGACTTATAAATTAAATCTAAGAATTTCATGTAACTATTCTAACTTCATACGTTGTAACAGTTTATATGCTAATGTAGAGTAATATAATTCAAGCAATAATACCATTCTTCCAATGGTTGAATAAAAGAAAGTCTTGCAAGCTAATATCATGAAATGTGTATAATTAAAAGTCTTAATTACAGAAATACAGAAAGTTGACCCGGATCCGAGGTATAGCTATATAAAATCAAGTTTGATCTCAAAGTTTAAAGAAACCTTTCAAATAACTTAATAATTGAATTAGTAATGTCATGGGATCTGTCAGTAGATGTTTTTTAAATGTTAAATAAAGAGAAGTCTTCTTGTTACACACATATGAGGAGTGCTTAAATCAATTGTATACCTTGCCATTGTTTCCTTACACAGTTAGTAAGTAATTTGTTACATTAATTATTTGTGATCAATTCTGTTACAACGTAGGCAGCCCATCTAATTAACGGAGTTTAATTACGAGGGGTTCCCTGGATTTGTAACGCGGCGAAAAGACGTTACATGACAAGGAAATTGGGCAAAACGATCGTCAGCGCGTATCTGCTGCGCCGGTCTGGGGATACCTTGCCGCCATGACAAAAAGAAGTTGTAAAGTGTCCTCGACAGGGGTCTTCGGCTAACGGCTATAGTCTCCGTCGATTTCCTTCACGCCTTTTGAGGATCGGAATTGGCGTCCTTGGTCGACACTATCAGGCGGCTTGCAGGCAAATTTTATGCACGTGCGGCAAGGATCCCAGATTACCCTCTTATAACCAGGCTGGGCCAGTGCCGTATACGTCCAGGCGATTCGTGGAAATGACCTCGATGTATACTGCGCTAGTGTAGGCTAGCACAAACAGCCGATGTGAGGCCTGCTAAAGAGCCGAATCGCCCTACTTGGGCAAGGCCATGAGGCAGGAGCACCAGAAGGTAGCTCGGAACTCAGATTCCCGAGTGGTTCCCTGATAACCTAACGTCACAGGAGCAGATAAAAGCTATATTATTATTAGAAACGTTTTTCGTAAATATAAAAATAGAAAGCGATTTCAATCGTCAACAAGCTACTTTATAAACTACACAGATAACTTTTCACGATTTTTATTGTCTAATATTATATGCTTTATTCACTATATATCGATGTCAAATATCGCATAATCGAAATATCGAAAATTAGTGAGGTGAGGTTGGTTATTGGGAACGTACTATCTTTTTAAACTTGTCAAAACAGCTGACTGCTAATTGGAACAATCGATAGAGTTAGCAATGTATAAAACAAGTGACACTGCCTGGTGTAACCTACATAAAGGCCGAGAGTTTGCTACCCCCACGATCGTTATTAAAATTAATGTATAAAGTATTGCAACTACGAAGAGAGAAATACCATTATAATGTACAATATATAACGCCAGGAAGACAAAAAAACAAACAAACAAATATCATCCATAAAGCAATAGCTGTATCATAATAGAGTTTCTAATAAAGTTAAAAAAAAAAAAAAACGGAGAAAAATAGAAAGTGGGTCAAAAAAATTCACTTCCTTTTGTTTTCACCATTTATTTTGCCGGTACGGTAATTAGCTAATACGCGCTGCAGGGCATTGAACTTTGGTGAAAAAAGCGTGACGTGTTTTCCGATAATTAATTTTCCCACGCCGTCGGCTCAATGAACTATACTGTAGATGAACTCCATATAGAGCGCGGGATGACCTGACCTAGATGGACGGCCACAAAGCGCTCAGAAACAATTTCAGCAAAAAAATACTTAAACAAAATAATTTATATGCATTATCAAAAAGTATAAGTAGATGCATTAAATATTAATGCTTATAATTATAATTATGTAAGCAATATAACATTATAACACCTGCTTTTTTACAATACCATTTTTTTAGATTCTTTTGTTTTCAAACCGTGTTTAGTGCGGTCGCATTTAGCAGACTTTCTTTTTTTTTTGTGTACTGATGCTCAATACTTTTGGCCTTTCTTTCTGCATTTCCAGACCTAAAACTTTAGTGATTATAAGGTTATAATACTTTTGAAATGTGCAGTGGCGTACCAACGCCTTTGGGGGCCCGGGGCGGGAGTTCCTGGCCGTGGCCCCCCCATTATTAATCACTCCCCATATTGTACCTCTACTATCGGCACCACAAAACTGAGTCATAATCTTATATCCATAAAAACTATTGGAAAAAAAATATGTGGAAAGAACTAACTATGTAAGTATTAATAGAACTTAAAGGAAAACTAAAATATAAACACAGATTTAGCGTTTTTTTATTACTTTTTCAAATATGTAGTTTTTATTTCAATTAAAATTAATGACAACATGTAGAAAAATGCTTAATTTTTCAACTTAAATCCTTACTACGTACATGTTCTGACGTATTATAAAACTAGGCAAAATATTTAATTAACTTCAGTACTGAATCCCTATATTGTGAGCATTATTTGCTGAAAAACATTTTCAACCATTGTTAGTTGTAAATGAAAGTGTTGTACTGATAATTATGTCCTACAAAATATGTATTATAAGACAGCAAAAACTTACACAAAATAAAATACTCTCAATGATTTATAGAAACTGCTTTTTACGAGCTTTTGCTTCTGCAAATATTTTGATACATTCGTCAAAATTTATTGTATTAGCTACTTGACTTTCTATAGAAAGTATGGCTAAACTATTCAGTCTTGATTGACTCATTGTTGAGCGAAGATAACTTTTTATTAGATTTAACTTTGAAAAACTTCTTTCACAAGAAGCAATGGATACACATATCGTTAAAAATATCCTAAGTGCTACACAAAGGTTGGGAACTGATTCTTGTAAATCCATTTCGATAATAAAATCCAACATTTTCAATGATGACCATTGTTTTGCCACTTCTTTTTTGATGTCTGCAGCTTGAACGTAACGTGTATTTCGGGTAACATTTCTTCTTTTTGGAGTTCATCAAATGTCTGGGTTAGGTTTGAAATGAGCTGAGGGAGTTCTTCAACATCTGTCTCCATAAGATGAGCAGACTGTATAGCAGCGAATCGTTCATTCATAGTTTCCATTGAAGCCGATCTCATTGTCAGTTCTTGATAAAATTTATCTATACATTCAAACATGCATCTTCTTAAATCTTGTTGTACAGAGAGGCCTTCGTCTCTTGCGTTTTCTCCCGGCATCATTTTCTTGAATCTTCTACGTCCACTTTTTTCAACTGGTATGTCCAAGTCATTACAAGTGTTTGTTGCAAAATCAAGCGCACTTCCAACCATCTCTTCTCGGTTTTCTTGTAAAAAAAGTTTCAAAGTTTTCAACTTTTGTACACTTTTGTCAAGTGTTATCCCCTTTATCTGAAGATATTTTTGAGCATGGTTGACTTCTTCAAGAACGTGACACCACAAATGAAGGTAGGCAAGAAACGTGAAGTTGCAGATGTTCGTCCATAAAATTTCTGCTGAACCTCTTTTGTCAACATTTTCAGTTGGTTCGCACAACTTTTCTACAGCCTTTACCAACTTTTCATAGTATTTCATCACAGGTTTTACTGCCTGCTGATGTGCACTCCATCTAGTTTGTGACAACTTTTTTACTGTTACTCCTAAGGTTTCAACTAGTACATCCCATCTGTGAGTTGAACACGAAAAGAAGTTGTAAATGCTTTCTAGTGTACCAAAAAATGTAATACAAGAAGGGACACTTCCAAAAGCGTGAACTTCGCACAAATTGAGCGAATGATTGGCACATGGTTCAAACATTGCTTTTGAATTCAACTGGCGAATCCTTGTTTGAACACCGGAGTGGACACCTGCCATAGTGGAAGCGTTATCGTAGCTTTGACTTCGGCATAGATTCAAGTCCAGTCCGTCACTGTTAAGTGCATTCAATATTTCTTCTGTAACATCAAGAGCCTTCTTACCAGCAAGAGGGAAAAATCCTAAGAACGACTCTCTTACCTCAACTTTTCCTCCTTCAATATGCACATACCTGATTACTTCGCTCATCTGATCTTGGTGAGATACATCAGGTGTACTGTCAAAAAGTATTCCAT
The DNA here is from genome assembly GCA_034769895.1 of Magicicada septendecula. Lineage (NCBI taxonomy): Eukaryota > Metazoa > Arthropoda > Insecta > Hemiptera > Cicadidae > Magicicada > Magicicada septendecula. The sequence continues at coordinate 1,393,722,148 of CM068367.1, forward strand.
AGTACATCGCCTTATTTACATCTTCAATGATTTTCTCTTTGACAATTTTCCCCAAAAGTGAAATAAACTCATTTTGAATTTTAGGGGACAAATATGACGTTAAAACTTCCCCTTTTGGTACAGTCTATTGCTGGATTCTCACCAAATGTTCTTTTAGCACAGGATCATAATGTGAAAGGAGTTCGACTAATTCTAAGAAGTTTCCCCTGTTTTCAGAAAGTTGATGCTCCCTATGTCCTCGGAAAGGACAGGAAAGGACACAATATTCTTATGTCATAAAAATATATATATTCGAAGGCCTCTTAGAATTTAGAATTACCCGCAATAATCTATGAATAGAATGGGTTGTAAAAAATGTGATTTAAGTTTTTTATGAGACACATTTTAAATTTTAAATACAAATTCGTCTCGTCGTGGGGCCCCTCCCAGGCGGGGGCCTGGGGCGGTACCCCCCCCGCCACCCTTGGTACGCTACTGGAAATGTGGCTTTACCGTAGAATACTGAGCACTTCATGGACAGCACAATGTTGAAGGTCTTAGAAAGATGAAGAAAGAAAGAGAAGTTATTAACACAGAGAAGATAAGAAAGCTTCAGTATCTGGGACATCTCATGAGAAATGAACAGAGATTTTACTTATTGCAGTCCATACTACAGGGAAAAGTACGTGGAAAGAGAGGAGTTGGGTGACCGAGAATCTCATGGCTGAGAATTTTAAGGACCTAGTTTGGCATGAATACAACTGACTTATTCCATGTAGCAGTACAGAAAGTTAAAATAGTCTGTATGATATCCAACAACCGAAACGGATAGAAACTATCAGAAGAAGAAGAAGAAAGTATTTAAATTTCGGTTTCAAGTAGATTTTATATTACGAGAGGTAGTCCAAAAGTTAGTTGCAGTAACAAAAACTAAAAAAAGAAACGTGCAATATTTATTAAAATTCTTTGATTCGTCTGAAAGTATAGATATAGATCTACCTTTCTACAAAATTTCAGAGTTTTTTTAAACACTTTTGGTAGCGTGAAACGAGTTTTCCATGTTTTTGCTGAAAAATTCCCTTCCAATTACGGATAGCCATTCCCTCGCTACATTTTGGACTCTTTAATCAGTGTGATATCGCAGCTTCGCAAAGGATCGAACACTTTGGAATGACATGGCTCAAGGTCACGACTGTAAGGAGGGGTGTTTTTGCTCGTCACACTTAAATTTTTCAAGAAGTTCCTTTGTGACGTATGCCAAATGATGTAGAATTTATTTTGATTTTAGTGTAGTATTTATGGTTTTAACAAAAAAATTAACATTTTTTTAGATTATTAGTATGTGGTTTTTATATCCATATATTGTGGTAATTTATAATATCTGAGCCGTTGTTTTATATATATCAATCCTTAATGCCTTTGTGTTAGTTAACCCATACGTAAATTTGTTAACGGTAACACAGATTTGTGGACAAAAACAGGGCTACAACGGTGCGAATAGTTTTTGGAGGCTTTTTTTTTTAACAGATTTTTTATTAAAAGACGTATGTATACGTGAGCACAGGCTTATAAAAACTAACGGCGGGGGCTTAGATTTATCTAACAGCGCAATATACGGCGCTCATGTTTTCTCGATACTGGGTCGTGTTATAAAACGCTACATTTGGCTAATCTGGGGCGCACAGGCTGTTCTGTACCCTCGTCCCACCACGTTGCACGTAACTTAACTTACTCAATACACCAAACGTGTTTTTTGGTAACGTAAATCCAGTTTTCTGCGCAATTTTGCCTTCCCTATATAAGCACACTTTTATAATGCAACCATTTAATAATAGGCTACACCTTTAATCACACACACACACACACACACACACACACACACACACACACACACACACACACACACACACACACACACACACACACACACACACACACACACACACACACACACACACACACACACACACACACACACACACACACACACACACACACACACACACACACACACACACACACACACACACACACACACACACACACACACACACACACACACACACACACACACACACACACACACACACACACACACACACACACACACACACACACGTTTATTTAATCTTATAAATTATAGTTTATATAAATTATTTGATTTTTGCTGAATTTTCATTAATATAATTCATTTATTTGGTATGTGTGTGTGTGTGTATGTTGTAGCAGATTTTTGGGTACATCCGTGTATGTGATGCTTATATTGCCGACGTTTTGTTCCGTAATCCGGGAACATTTTCAAGAATTCTTCTTTCAAAGATTCTTAAAATGATGTATGTTACTCTTAAGTAGTGTTCGTCTCCGCAGTATATGTCACAACTGGCCTTATTAAGGTCGTACATAAACAACTAAGTTTGGTTCTTTTGCTGGCTAAACTGGATCTGAAAATTTTCTGGTGGGCATACAAATCTCTGTTATCACTCATCATTATATAATAATAATAATATATATATATATATATATATATATATATATATATATATATTGTAAGCAGACCGCTGTATGCCGGTCGTTACAAAAGATAAAAAGTTGATGGAAAATTTTATAAAAATAAAATTTTCAAATAATAAAAATTTTTGTTTATGTTAATAAATGTGTTTAAATAAGAAATAAATCTGTTTTAAATGTTCTTGTAAAAAATTTGATAATCAGGCAGGTATTTATTGACTATCGAGCACTTCTTGAAGATTTGAACCAAGTCTGGAGTTAAATAGATTAACTCCAGTTAGCAATCGATTGGTGATTTTTCTTGCTGGTCCAATATCTCACTCAAATAAAATATTTTCTTCTTCTTTAAGTCCCTCAGTCTTAATAAATACTCTTAAATTAACCTGTGAAATAAATAACAGATAAGAAATAATGGAAATATAAAGATTTATTGAACAATTTAAATAAATAATCGATTTTTTATCGATGGAGAGCAATTATCGACTCCGTCTCAGGGAATTATCGATTGTGCATACAGAACAAAATTTATGATATGTATTATATAAAAGACAGGTTCTTTGAGCGATTAAAATTAATAGTCAGAGAAGGGTGACGAGAAAGTATAACATTAACAATTAAAAATAAATACAATAATTATTATTCAACAGAATTTAAATAATTCCAATATGTAATATTTATGAAAGTTGTCAAACCATATGCAGGCTATGACGTCACTGCTGGATGATGAAGGCAGGCTCCGTTGAATTAAAGGATGGCCGCTACTATTTCTGGCGTAGTTACGGCGAAATCGACATGTCCGAAAATCACGACAAAATTACCTTCAGGAATGTCTGAAATCTTCCCGCACTGGTGTAATATGTCTGTTAAGTTATTTAGTGTATTCTGACGAAGTGTTCAGTGTAAACTTGTGTTAATTAAGTCATTTGGTATTTGTTCACTCCTGTGGGTTAAGTTTCTGTAAATGTGGTTATGCGTTGTAGAGTGAATTGTGTCAAATATACTGTTTTACTGTTTTATATCACTCGTATCATGAAGTTAGGTGTTATTTCTCACTATTGCCGTTAAAGGTTAGGTAAATTTAGCTACGAAAGTGTTCAATTCATCTACCTCTCGTTGCACTGACATTAATAGTAATTAGACGTACCATTTTCTACTTGATTTAAAGAACGTTTTGTCACTCAACTATTCAGCTTGATATTCAACAAAAGACTAATTAACTTGGTCAAAATCTGGCCCAGTTAATCTTTGAAAAAGTATTGTTAACATATTTCGATTACCCAAACACATGATAAAATATTACATTATATATGGAATTTATTTATTTTATTCATCACTTTCATGAATTATGAACCTTATCATTGGTTTAATCATCTCATTCCCTTTAAATTGATATATTATAGTCCATATCTGTAGACATTTTGTGGAAATTAACAAATTTCTTTACTTTATGGAAATATAGGCTCAAAATTGGATTTCCGTCTTTATACAAATTTCCTCCATTTTAATTATCATTAATACTGTTATAATAAATTTTAATTAGTCATATTCCTCTTCCTTTCCTTAAATACATATAAATTAAACCTTTAAACTGGTTTTTTGTGTTAATCTCTGACTTTGACATTGCTCTTTAAAATTAATTAATTTATATATTTTGAAAATTTACAATATTTTAAGGTATATTTCCTTATTATCATTTTAACTCATAGGATCATTCCCAGTAGTGTTTAACTGAGTTACCTTATCTAAATCTTGGTAGTTTACAGGATTTATAAGTGAATTTTTCTGGTTTATATCGTTTCTGTGAATTCACCAAATGTCCTAGATTTTAGAATTTTATATTTCTGTTTTTCTCAAATAAATTTAATCCTACTTCCTCCTCTGACTTTACATAGTTACTATTACATGAAAATAAAATGGTTTATAACTTATTGTGAGGTGTAGTATTTAATTAACACTACTGTTATACAAAATAATTATGAACATTATTTAGCAATCTGCACAATTGAACATATTGCTGACATGGTTTGAACATATATTTTTAAATCTTTTTGAGTTAACATAGCATACCTATTGAAACATTATTAATGGTATGTATGCTGTTATTTAGCAAACATTATTCCTTTTAAACATATAATATAAATCTTACTTTCTAATAATTCTTACAAACAAATTGATTTTATTGCTGTGAACACACAGTCTATTTAAACATTTTAAACCTATGAATACTAAATTAATGCCAGTCCTTTCTGGTCTAAACCATTACTATTTATGATACCCTTCATCAGTAAACATGACCACCCATACTCTAGTTATTAGCATTTTTTACAAATGTCTTGTAAATAAAGAGTTACATTAAAATAATAAAATACTGGAAATCTTCCATTTTATTATTTTATTATGCTGTTTATTATTGGATATTAAAGTTGTTATATAGCATACTGATAAGTCATAGTATCACTAACTTTAAGTTTATTGCGTTTCTAAAAAACACACAAATTCACTTTCACTGTTGGTTCTGATATTTTGAGTCTTATTATCTCAGACCAGACCTTTAGTAATCATGGACTGTTAAGACTTGTTTATTTTCTTATCACACAATAGCTTTAGTCGGTTCACTTCTTATAATACTATACAGCACTTTAGTTTTCTAAATAATTACATTTTTTTATAGGATTTTGGGTATGTTATACTTTCTTTTTAATCGTTTTTGTGGGTTTGGGGTTGATGGTAGTTAATAACAATAATAGGTTTTACAACGGTGTTTCTTTCATACTATTTCTTCCTCTACTCCTGTCTTCTTTCTTGTCCTTCTTCTTATCTTCTTTCTTGTCTTCATTCTTGTCCTTCTTCTGGTCTTCATTCTTGTCCTTCTTCTAGTCTTCATTCTTCTGGTCTTCTTGTCTTCCTTCTTTATTCTTGGGTAAACCAAGGTACTTGGTGTTATCTCGACTGATGTTTAGTTTGGAGCATCTAATTTATTCACTGATACTGACCTTGTTCTTCTCTAAAGGTTTCAGGGTATTGTTTTCTTCCTGATCACAAACTTTATTCTTCCCTCTTCTTGGTTTTGGGGTATTTTGGTATTCACCACTCTTAAACTGAGTCTCTTTCTTCTTGATCTGGTGTTATTTACTTTGTTTACTGCTCCTCGCTTCCTGGGTAAATTACTGATCTGATAATATGAGTTGCTTTCAATACTTTCTTTGATATTTAAACAGTGGTTTTTATATAACGTAAATGAGGATTTTTATTTTATCGTGGTTCATTCCTTTGATTTATTTAAATCTCTTTCAATATTATTATAACATATTTGATGTAATTAAACTTTATGATTTTATATGACTTAATATGTAGTGGATTTTCTGTCACGCTACAATATATATATATATATATATATATATATATATATATATATATATATATATATTGTAACGTAACGAAAATATGGTCCCCTACGTTACATAAATAAGTTTATAATTGTTAAAATAAAAATAAAAAATAATAATTGTCCATACTAGTAAAAGGTCAGAAACACAACCCATTATTGAATAAATGAATCATCCCACAATAAGAATACAAGGTAGAAAGAAAAATTAATAATGTTAATAAATACAAACTTCAATGTTCAGTGAAAAGTATAAACGATAGACATTGACAAATAATGTAAAAACTAACTTAGACAGTTTTATAATAATTGATGATTTAAATGAGAGGAGAATGGTTAATTAGTGCATGATTTATTTCATAAAAATGTACCTGTTATTACGTTGTATCATGTTGTATTATTATCATGATAGTTATGTTGTTTTTTGTGTGTAGCAAGTGGAGTAATTCTTTTAAAAGAATATCAATTAACTGATATTAATTTCATGTTTTGTGTTATCAATATATCATTATAGAGCTGTTGTTAAACTTTATATAGTTAAATGTTTGTATACATGTACTTAGTTAGTAGGCAGATTATAATTGTAAACTTGGCCAGAAAGGCTATAATTGTTAATGAGATACAAAAGGGTTTAGTGTAATCATATAATAAACAAATGAAGGATTCTATAATAATGCAAGTAGTAACAAATTAAAATCAAAAGTAGATAAAAATGTAATGATAGGCCTAAAACCAGTAACATTGTATAGTAAGTCAGGTCAGAAAGGTTAGGTAACGAAATTTGTAAAAAATACTAAATAGAATATAATGAGTTAGGAGCAGTTAATAATAATTGCTGATAGCAGATAAATAAATTCAATTTAAATAAAATCTCAAAATGTAATAGTGCAATGATACCGAAAGGTAATATTTTGTAACAGGAAAATAATACTTGTTAGAGTAAGTAAATTAAGAGGAAACGACAGCAAAATGTATATAATTTAGTAACAAACTATATGTAAAGGTATAATAAGAAATAATGCAAATTTAGTAAAGGAGTATTTTAATGAGTGTAAGAACATTGTATGATAATGGTTATAGTATTATATAAAATATCCAATAAGAGGTGACAGGATGGTTGTCAAGGACGACGAGAGATATAAAATTTGTTGATTCGATTATTGAATGATTATCCATGAACGAAGACGGATTAGTTTAATGCACTCACAAAAGAATTGATCAAATTAAAGTAAATCAATACAATTGTGAACAAAATTAAGTAATAAATAACAATATGGTTCACTGACATTCGACAGTCTTATATAACCGAATAATAATAAACCTATACATCAAAAGTGACGAAAATCTAAAGGAAGAACTCTACCAATAAAACTCAATATAATGAGTAATCATTAACAAAATTAATAATCCTATGCAGAGAAATAACTACCTGGATAGAGTTATATAATCCAATATTATAAAGAACGAGAACAAAACACCAAATTATACTTGAACGTCATCTTCCACAATTCAATAGAAAAAGCGTAGTTGGACACGAAATACGTTGAAACCCGTAACCACAAAACTCGGACATTGGTGAACAAAAGGAGCGGCATTTCTGCATCATCCCAGGACCAAGAATTCAACTTTTATTTCGAACTTGGAGTGAAGACTGGCGAGGATTAATTCATCTGCATTCCGATATTGACCAAACACTGCGACGAGGTTAGCTGTACACGGCCTTACCAAGTAACGATGTCCAGCGGACGGTAAAACTTCACTTATTTTAAATAATATTTAATAAGAAATTAGTACTATATTGTGATACCTTGTAATCCTATTTATGGATTTTCTGACCTTACTAATAGTTAAAAGAACCTTCACTCCCTGTGTTTAAAGAAATATCATAATAATTAAAATAATATATAACCCGGAATCCGATCTATAATCGATTACTTATAATACGATCGACTTTTGTATCTCCGTAAAGGAAGAACTTTGTTGTCAAGAAATACAAAAATCATAATAAAGAATCATTTCTGAATGGAACGATATCTTATCATTTATATAATATTTAGTGCAGTATGAACAAGTTATAATTTATGTAGAGAGTGCAACGTAGGAATTATTGTACGCGGGTAACTAACCTACAATTTTCAGCGGTCTGTGAACCACAGCGCTACCTAGCGGACCGCTGTTGAATTAAAGAGAACGAGAAACAGACAAGGATTCCCTCTCCTCTCTTCAAACGCGGACTAGGCTTGGATAAGAAAATTATAATTATACACTATATCAACTGATATTGAACGCTACTATTACCGAAGCACTAAGTTAATACAGAATACTGAGATATTCTTAGTATTTGAATAAGATCACACATTAGAAGATATTGTTTATTCACCAATAATCAATCATTGCGGTTCTATAAGAGAAACCGATCCACACTTAATATAATACATAAATTTCAATCACAACAAAACAAATATTATATATACTAAATAAAGAGAAGTCGCAAAGGCGTTACTATAATATATATATATATGCTGTGCGAAGGCTTTCACGGTGAATATATGTTGTAGCAGGTTTTTGGGTACATCTGTGTATGTGATGCTTATATTGCCGACGTTTTGTTCCGTAATCCCGAAACATTTTCAAGGCGTACTGATGTTGATTTAACTACGCTGCGCGTTTTATATCTTGCTTCCCTTGTGATTTCTGCCGTGGGAGGGTTCAGGACACACTTTAGATTTCAAAAACACAAAAATCTTGGCACGAACCAACTATAAGAAAGTCTGACAGTACCGAGAGACAATTGAAATATACCGGAAACGACCAGTTCACAAATTAACAAACAACATAAGGCCACAACACGCTCACCCCCACCCTATTGCCCTCATTTATATATATAAATGAGCATTTTAATTGCATGTTTAACAATTAAGAATAAGTGGAGATTGCAGGTTTGAACATTATAAATTAGTTGATAAGGAACATTGTGAAAAATGTTAGTATTTTTAGGCTTGTAAAACAACTTCAAGTGATGTGAAAGTGTGAGTAAGAATGCTGAGCCGCGTGTGTAGTGTGCGTGTGCGAGGGTACGCAATTATTTTACGGGATATTCATAAAAAACACGTTAATTTAAATAACTTTTGAGAATAATCATAATAAAAAGACCTAACCGATGACAATAGTTATTTTAAAAAGCAGTAACAAAATGTATGCATTTTTTAAGTAAAACGTTTTATGGCCATATTTGGTTATACAAATATTCAGGTTTTTGAACAAGAATTGTTATGTTCGGAAGCGTGTAGAGACATCCTGATTCGAGTTCTATTCCCATTCTTGAGCATTTCCTGCTCCATTAGTTAATAGCTTCCTATATGCAAATTTTAAATAATGTAGAAGAAAGACTGAATCTTGTTTTAATTTTCCTCTGTAACTCTAATTACCTCAGATACGTACTTATCTTTAATTACTACATAGTTTCTATGTAATCAGAGACTATAACAGAACATGTTTCGTGGAGTAACATGCACTTCATAGCTAGAAAGTTTGTGTCAGTGCGGTTTTTAGAAGCAGTAATCGACAAGGTGGAATTTAAATGGAAAAGTTCAAGAAAAATTCTAGAGTGGAAATAAACAGGTAGGAGGCTAAGAGGAAGACCAAGAGAAAAGAAAGTGGTGAAAAGAAGATGGAGAAGGCTATGCAGTGAAAAAGATGAATGGAGAAAAATCGTTGGAGAGGCTAAAACCTATACTGGGTTGTAACGCCAGTAGAAGATGAAGAAGAAGAAGGAGAAGAAGAAGAAGAAGAAGAGGAAGAAGAAGAAGAAAAATAAGAAGGAGAAGTAGAAGAAGGAGGAATAGGAGGAAGAGGGGAGCAGAAGCAGGAGGAGGAGGAGGAGGAGGAGGAGGAGGAGGAGAAGAAGAAGAAGAAGAAGAAAAAGAAGAAGAAGAAGAAGAAGAAGAAGAAGAAGAAGAAGAAGAAGAAGAAGAAGAAGAAGAAGAAGAAGAAGAAGAAGAAGAAGAAGAAGAAGACTAATTATCTTTAACTATGAACTTTCGTTATAATTAGAGACTGTGATAATAAAGTGTTACATGCACCGACATGCACAGTAGAATTAGAAGAAAAGTTAAACTTGGAGGAAACCATATTTATTTGCAAATAATTAGTGACACTGTTGGTTGGTGCGCGTCCTCTACAAGCGGTGTACATGTTACTAATTATCTCGTATGCTTTGAAGCAGAGTCAAAACTGAAAACTTTACAACTGTACGACCGTCAGTTTCCTCAGTAAAGTGTAATTATAAAATGTTCTGTGTCTGTTTAAAGCGGCTTCATAGTTAATAATTTTACGTCAGCACGTTAATTAATAACTACTTTTTACATCCATGTTCCATAAGGAAATGGAAGTATGGTGATGGCGAAGAAAATCGTGTTCGAGATAAGGGCTGATTCTGATTGTACTACCCTCAAAACATGAAGAAAAGTCATTTTCTGAAATGTGTGTGTGTGTGTCTGTCTGTCTGTCTATCTGTGTTCGTGTATCTATGTGTAGAATTTTTTCTATGGCAAACGATAACTGCCGTAAATGCAAACAAAATAAAACAATTTTTTGTATATATACCCAAGTTGTAGAGGAATCAAGGCTATTGATTTTGGTGAAGATCGGTTAAGGGGAAGGGGTAGTTTACCTGCAACGTTGTATGTTTTAACAAGAGTAAAGTACTTAATTTTGATAAATAAAGTATCCTGAAAAGAAGGTCATAATAATCCACTGTAGACAGGTAGATGAAATATATATAAACGAAAAGGGTAGTTGAAGGGGGAGGTGGTAATTTTCTATAAATGAAAATGATAGTTGAATGGGGAGGGGATAATTTTTTATATGTGTACTACGTTATCGGCAACAAAGAAGTAGTTTGTTGTTAACATTCCTCCCCGGGCTGTTTGGCCGTGGTCCAATGTTTTCTACAAAATCAGACGTTTCGGCAGTGCCATCGACTGCCATCATCAGTGAAAATCGTGTGCGCTAAGGTGAGGTGGTGTACGTTAGTGACCACAGTACTGTGGTTAAGGCTGAAGAAAGAAGTAGTTTCTATGGAAGTATATCATTTCGAAAATGATTTTAAATATAAATCTTAGAACATGGAAGTCATGTATGGTTCTCCATACCGATATGTGAATTATTAAAATGTTAAAAAGTCGTTGTTACACTCAATGTTGGCATTTTTGTAATTATTACACTTTGACGACTGTGGACCGTGTGAAATAATTTCTTTTCTTTATGGTTTTCCTACATTTCTTCATGTTTTTCTATCCTTTTAATATACTTTCACCCTTTCATCATTTTTCCTTGTTTTGTCCAGATAGTTTTTATTTGTCGCGTCTTTCTTTTCTGAAACCCCTCCTTGTAATCCTTGTCCTTAATATCGTCTTTTGTAAGCTTTATTCCTGTGAGATACCTTATTACTTGTGTAAACCAACGAATTTGTGTTTTGGGATTTTAATAAAAAAAGTCGATTATTCTTTTGGTCAGTTTCTAGCTTCATCCGGAACAAGTGTCCGTAGAATTTAGTCCTCCTTTTCCTAACGGTGTCCGAAAGTTTTTCATTTTCTAAATCAAGTTGTATACTTTGTCTTATTATCCATTTGTTTCCATTCTGTTTTGGGCTAAGAATTTTTCTATGTAGGCTACTTTTATTTTTTCTAATTACTCGGTTTGCATATAATACACAAACTATTCATATACAGCATTCTCGGGTTTCTGTCTGCCTCTCTGTCTGTCTGTCTCTTTCTCTCTCTACACACACACACGCGCGCGCGCGCGCGCGCGTAGAGAGAGAGAGGATGTTATCAGGACAACACACACACATGTGCGCGCACACACACATACACACAGAGAATAGCGCTAAAATTCGAATCGCTCCCAAGACGCCTGCCTCTAAACAATCAATTTTACAATTAGAATTATCACTGTTGCACACCACTATATAAAAATTATTCCGATTAGCGCTTTCAAGCTTCACAGCTCATCGTCAGATCGGAAATGAACAATTAACCTGAAAACAAACCCTTCACCCCCATCGCACCCCACCCTGCTTACACACAACAAGCTATAATTCAAATGTCCCTTCCCCACACTCTGAGCTCTGTCCCTCCATCTGGACAGTTACATATTTTTCTAGCAAATTCCTTGTGTTTCAGTGTTGTGTGTGTGTGTGTGTGTGTGACACACACACACACACACACAAATTGTTATAATAAAATTGTTATAATAAAAATAAAAAAACAAATTAAGAAGTAATGATGAATATCAAAGGATAGAAAATATAACAGAAACGATGAGAAAAAAGACTATTATTTTTTGGACATTTATATAACGGACGACAGTAGGCTAACAAAGCAGATCTTCAAATATCTGTGGGGGAAGAAGTCAACATCAAGTTGGATTAAAGAAATCAAAAGGATTTATAAAAAATAATGTACACCCAGAAGAAGCAATTGAAAGAGAAGTTTTTCGGGCAAAAGTGTTTAAAATGGAAGGAGTCCAGGATAGGAGGGAGGAAAACGCAAATTCAAAGTGGATTGAAGACAGGAAGAAGAGACACAGTGAAAGACGAAAGAATATTGAAGAAAAAGAAAAGAACAAAGAATAAAGAATTGAAATAGACATGTGGTCCTTAGATGGCCGACATAAAAAAAAAAAACAGTAATTTAAAAAATTTGTACATATTAACCTGTGTAGCTAGTTGAACAGAAATATATTCTGACTTTCATATAAGGTGAGTTGTTTCCTTTATAGCGTTTAGCTTTCACCGTTTGTATTGTATTTTCGCATATCCTGTCGAAGCAGCGTAGTATGAAAAACAAGTTTGTTTTCCTTCTTTTCCTTCTTCTTCTTTTTGTTCCAGCGTTAAATACAGGCCTTTGTTAACTTATTGTTATTAAAGAATTTTTTCAATTCTGAAGGTTTCTTCTACTAATACACGACACAGACAAATTACATACATTACATATTCAACACATTAGACACATTACATTATACATTAAACATATAAAAGGAATTTCCCCCAACAACTAACACCAATAACAACAATTACTATGCAGACTTCGTGCATATGGCACGTGGGTACAATTCCCTCTCAATCACGTACGCACTGATCCGTTATCAAGTAAGCGTTTGTAACATTAACGTTCAAACTGCTTGGCAACAACTGACTGGAGACTAGATTCGTAGCAATTTGCAGAACAAAATTTAATTACATTTGATAGAAACAAATACATATAAATTAAATAGGTGTGAAGCTAATTAAATGGTAAACAATTGTATTGTACAGTAATGTGTTACAGCAATTAATTCATTTACATTTAAACAAATTGTTGAAATAACATATAAATGTTTGGTTTTAATGAATGTTCGTAAAAGTTTAACAGTAATTCCTACTGCTGAGGGTATAATGAAAGCCGTATATTAATAACCAGACGAGATGGTATCTTTAACAGAAGAAATTCAATTTGTGTTTGTATTTTATTTGTAAAGGGTACTGCTCGATTCAGTTGTGATGTAAAAGGTATTCATGTTTATTGATAGAAATTGTTAACAATTATCATAATAATTTCATTAAATTTGCAAAGATTAAAACAAATTTAGCTGTGTTAAAATCAATGTGAAAGTGTTGATTTTATGTTGAATATTGGCATAACTGGGAAACATTAGGTTAATTATATTATTAATAATAATTGTGAATACTACATTTTGGTTTTAATCATTGATGTGAATTAAGGTTAGAGAGGATTATTTGAGTTGGGATTAATTGTGAAATGTTAAAAACCTATTTTTTTTTTTAGTATACGCTAAAATTTGGTGTAGTCTGTGTAAGGTTTCAGTGACTGCACAATAAATACGTCACAAAATTGTTGGCGACAAGACCTAATTGCACCCATAAAAGATTGTTTTTTGTTGAACTAAATATATAACAAGGACATTAATAAACCTTAACTTGTCACTGCTCACAGTATGTGATGAGCAGGTAATTCCTAGTGCTGTGAATGTAATAAACATTGCAATCTTTAATAATGGGAATAAAAGTATTACAAAAAAAAAAAAATAAATATATTATGGCTTTTAGACGTAAACGCCTTGAGGCGATGGTAAACAATCTGCTCTTACTTCAACATAGTAAAGCCTCTATGCTAGGATTCTGTGAGCTATGTATTTACCACTTCCTTCATCCTTCGTACAAAAACAAGAGCATACTGTTAAATATAACGGCATTTACTGTACAGAGAATCAATTTGTGTTCCATAATTAAATTACCGATGCTCAAATTAAAGTGTAGTTCCTACGCTATCAAGACGGCCGGGAATCCGTGTAAAGCGGTCTACGGAACGTTCTCTGGAAGGAACGTTAATGTTTTTCGACCACAAAAATGTGGTCAGTAATTGGGCTACGATTCAACTAAGGAGTACTACATCGAAATTCTTCGCAGTAAGAGACGACTGAAGCAACTGTGGCCCAAATGTTGACTGGTGGCATCTTCACCATAATGTTGGACCTGCACATTCATCACACCTGGTGTACAGTACCTTGGTGAAACATCACATCATACATGTAGTTCAGGAATTCTACAGTCCTGGTTCGGTTCTCTCCGGCCTCTGGCTTTCCCATCATCATCATCACCTTCATAATATGGCATAGGCAAGGTTCTGCCTGTTCCGTCCTGAGAAATCCTCCAGCCATCTACCAGAAGCTCGATCATGTAGACTAGACTGACCAAAAATCTTCTGCAACACTGTTACTATCCACATTTGGGGAAGAGAGAGAGAGAAAGAGAGAGAGAGAGAGAGAGAGAGAGAGAGAGAGAGAGAGACAGAGAGAGGGAGGAAGGGTAGTTAGAATCACAAGCCACATTTCAAGTATATTTAACCTAACTTTCTAGGCGCATACGCACGTACCAGATGTTATCCTCATCCTCAGCTATAATTACCTAATCGTCCGGGTATTATCTATATTATCTATGCGAAGTATAAAGATAAGCAGACTTACAACGCTCTGTGCACAGACTACATAAACTGGAACGACAATACTACAGCCTAAAGATGTCTACCAACAAAACAAAAGTTATGGCTCACTACGGAAAATTAGCAGTACTCTCAAAGATTATTATTTTCTATACTTTAATATATTTCATCATTACTTCTTAATTTCCAACCTTCTGATGTTATGAAGTTATTTCCGTTTATGAATATTATTATAAAAGAATTTTGTCAACTTTGAATGTTTCTCCTATTAATACACTACACAGACAAATTACGTACATTACATATTGAACACATTAGATATATTAGGTACGTTATACGTACATTAAATATAAAAAGGAATTTTCCCAAACACCCAATAATTTTCCTTTGATCATTGTTTTCCACGTATCTGTTATCTTGAGCATGTTCTGTCCATTCATATCTTTCTGTACACAGGTATCCGTTTTTATTTCAGGGCTTCACCCTTCTACTTCATTACCCTGGCTTCCAGTCTCTGCCAATGCTTTTGGGATACTATCTTCTTCCATTATTCTGACAAGCCCGTACCACATCCACCTTTTTTTTTTTTTAATTTCACTTCCACAACCGTGTTTTCCGCTTCCAATATTTGCCTGATTGTTTCATTCCTCACTCGTTCTACCTTAGATCTCCAAGCCGCTTTTCGTCAGTAATCCATCCCTGTTGATAACTCCTTCTATTGTTCTACGACCATCGCCCACGGTTCTGCTCCGTACAGCATTATGCTCTCAACAATTGGCTGGTAGATCATTGCTTCTACTTATTATATTCCTACTCCATAAAATCAAATCTAACATTCCTATTGCTCTTCGGCATCCAAAAGTTCTTTTCCTTAATTCAGTGTTAGATGATATATCCAGTTCCATTATTGGTCGTGAATACGAAAGCTTTCCACATTTTTAATTAAATTTCCACCAATATGTAGAAATTATCTAGGCCAGTAGTCATGTACTCTGTTTTACTGTAACGTTCAAACCACATTTTTTGTATTCATCCACTAATTTGTTGTACATATAATTAGTATTCTTGGTGATAACATATAGCACCGATACTTGGAATCTGAACAAACAAGCCGCTAACATTGTCAATACTTTTGAAAGGACAATTTTGAGGAGAATGTATGGACCAATCCAAGTCAATGGGATATGGAGACTGCGTCACATAGAGGAGCTATACAAGCTGTATACAGACAACGATCTGGCCACCACCATCCGACTGCATAGATTGCAATGGGCAGGACACATCATTAGGGTGGAAGACAACCGAATACCCAGGGAGGTACTGTTTAGTCAGATCGAGGGTAGAAGGCCTGTCGGAAGACCTACGATGCTGATACTTTACTTAAAATGAAACGATAGACATCAATCGCCAAGGAGAGAGAAAAATGGAGGCTAAGGTTCGACTTCGAACTGTGACGCCATAGAAGAAGAAGAAGGAGAAGAAGAATTAGTATTCTTAACACCTTCATATTTCTCTTTATTTTTATCCGCGGCATCCTTGTTACCCCGTTTATACCGGCGTCATCATCATCATCATCATCATCATCATCATCATCGTCGTCGTCGTCGTCATAGTCAAGACTTTACGTCCCTTGCGGAATTATAACCTCTCGTTTTGGGCACGGGCTCCACAGCCTCAGTAGTCGTGACCAGTCATTTCACTCTCACACGTCACCGTTCTCCATCCCCCTTGGCGTCCTGAACAAGTCTCCTTCACTAATTCCTGTTTCTCACCATTTCCCACCGTCCCTTTCACGCCCATTTCTGATGTTCTCTATGATTCGATCTTTTCATTTCAACTGTGGTTTTACTCTGTGTTCATTTCCCTCTGGTCTCCACGTCGCTTCCTCTCTTTCCGCGTGGTCTCCATGCATTATACCGTCTCGCCATTGGTATGTCTTTAATTCGCATCCTCATCCGTGTGTTGATACTGGCGTTCCCTTTTCCCGTCTTCACACCGTGCTACGTATGCTTATAGTCCCATTTAAAGAGTCCATCCATCGACGATTCCATTTCCTACGTCCCAACAATCTCTCAGCGTCTACAATTGGGAAATATCCCTTCCATCCTTGCTTCCACTTCTGTTGGTATTTATGGATTCTAGTAACCAGTGGCGAAGCTAGTAGTTAATGAATGGGGAGGCAAAAATCTTACCTTACATTTTTTTTTAAGGAATCACTAAAAAGGACGAATCAGACGCTGAGGTAGAGTTTGCTGGTAGCGAATGGTTCCGCAAACAGCCGTAAGAATTCTACTAGCAGGGAATCTACAGATTAGTGCAACAGTGCGAGTCATGTCTTAATGTTAATGGAGACTTCTTTTAAAATCATTGAATAAAAATGCTTTACAGCTCTAAACGTGTTTCTATTGAACAATCCTTGTATAAGTCAAACACAATAATAGAACTGATTGAACTTCAAATGTTTAAACTTGATTAGTTTCTATATATACGTTTAATGTTACAAATAATTCAGATAACAATCTTGATCATCTGTTAGTTCAGCGGAATAACAGGCACACTTTTAATAACCGCATAAAATAAACATGATTATAAACAACACAGCGCGCTTTGCACCACAGAAGTGAGACATGCCTCAACGCTCTGTGTACAGCGCGGGACAATCCCCCTCCCTCGACCTTCCCTACCATGCGAGTACATTGCTTACATACGATGTATACAAAAAACGCTGAGGCAAGTTCACGTTGCCTCATTCGCTTTATAGGAGCTATGCCGAATCTCACTTGTCACCATCTAGCGTGTTTACTTGTCACCTCAGTAAAGCATGTTTCGGATTAATAAATTCGACAGTCACAGTAACAATGTATAATCTTTACGTTACGTAGTTCATACGTATTTATAATTTCTATTCTACTGAATTTTTTAGGGTAGGCATTGCCTCAATTGCCTCCATGTAACTTCGCCACTGCTAGTAACTACATTCTCCATTTTCTATTGATCTTTTGAATTCTTTGTGTAATTAAAATAATTAACATTTCAAGCGAGTCAAGGAAGAAGACGTATCTGTTGATACACCGATAAATAAAAGGAGACAGATATATGAATGACAACGCGGAAGGGACAATCTATATCTACCTTGAAGTACAGTAGAATAATAAGGAGAGTAAGTGCATGCCACTAAACACGAAACACGTGATAAACCGTAACAGATAACGGAACCAGTAAAAAAGTGTACGTTTGAAAATGTTATAAAGTGGAAGAAAAATTTTGATTATGCACAACACAGTGGAAGTATTTTACGAAGCGATTAACAAACTTTGAATGGTCTGAAGAAGATAATCGCTGATTAGAAAATTTAGACGGTGAAACGCAAATATTTCAGATTACGCCGAAATTATTTGCTTTCAAATTTTTGGTTTGTTACTTGTGGTACGTTTCCTGCGACATACAACAATGTAGACAACAATGGAAAATAAGACAAACGAGACGTGTCACATACTAAGTCAAGCTATTGTTAGAATGTGTGACGGATTACACGTGGGAAGTAAACACAACAGTTTCATTGCGCCGTTATATGTTTTCCTCTTTCGTAATATCTCAAGTCCTCTCTCTCTCTCTCTCTCTCTCTTTTCACTTTCACCTTGACGTCTCTTTATTCATCCGTAGCACGCGTTGATTTTTCTTTCCCACTTTGTACAACATTCTCGAAGCGACTCCCTTTCTTACAATCACCCAGTATTTTATCTTCCAGTTTGATATTTGAATCTAAGATTCAATGGCAACTTAGAGGAACATTTTCCGAACTTTCGATTTGGTAAACATTTTAATTTAAAAAATCAACGTTTTGACCATTTGGAATCCGTGTCCATCTTTAGGTGCAGAACACCAATGTCCCGCTCATGTTGGTGCGCCTAACCGACGTTTGTAGGCGGAAGATAGATACAGGGGATCTCCAGTCAGCGGATTGCTAGTGGACTTTCTGTAAGTCCCTAGTCCTGTTTATTATATGTTCATAGATATAAAAAGAGAAGAACTTTACAATTAAATTTATTTTATTTTTTATTATATACGAAGTTTATAAAGACATCTGTTCTTTTTCTAATCAACACGAAGGTTGGTAAGTTTGCAATTTCTTTCCTTCCGCAGACAGTCTCTTGATCACCACATACCTTCTTCCTCCTTTTGTCTCATCCATACACTCGTGTCTGGGTCTTACAAATCCACTACGCCCTCCCTCAATCAAGATGGCGAACCAGTTTGAATTGCGTTGCAGGTGTCCAACCATACTGCTTCTCCTTTCCCGCAATTGTTTCAATCAAAATCCTTCTTTAACTCGCTCTTTTTAGAAACTCATGTTGCGAACGCTGTCTGTGTCCGCTATTCTTAAGGTCCTCCACGTCTCAAAATCAACGCGGTAGCTCCTTTCAAGTTCCCTCAGTGGAGCAGTTTCTGAGCCATATGTGCATGTGCTCCAAATGACAGTTCTTATAAATTTCTTCCTGGTTTCCAGGGACACATTTCTGGACGCTAGAAGAGACTTCTCTTAAAAAATGCTTCTCTTGGTTGCACAATTTTACTTTTTACGTCATTGGAACTTCTCTCATCTGATGTCAAACAGCCCCAAGTTATTTAAAGATATCAACTTGCACTAGCTTACTACGGTACAGAAATATCTTAGCCTTCTGTTTACTATTTCTGAAATACTTCATGAGAATATGGCCTCCCTCCAATTTCTAAAATTAACGTCGAAATAAGAAGAAAAAGAAGAAGAAGGAGAAGAAGAAGAAGAAGAAGGAGGAGAAGAAGAAGAAGAAGAAGAAGAAGAAGAAGAAGAAGAAGAAGAAGAAGAAGAAGAAGATATCATAGGTTGCGGAGATCATTTAAAATGTAACTTCATCATCATCACATCATCATCTGCAAGGATTAAATCAAGAATCGTTTGTTCCGGTCTCAAACAGACAAAGTCTAGAGCTGGTCACTCCAGCGCTTTCTCGGACGTCTCATCGTCTCCTTCCCTTCGGGTTATAGTTCCATATTTGTTTGGGGAGGCGCCAGTCATCCATTCGGCAAAGATGTTTTCACAAATTCAGCCGATACTGGGCAATCCTGTCGAGTATACTCATAATATTCAGTTCCTGCCGTTATCTGTATTTCTTATATCGTCATGGAGAGTAGGATACCCTGCTACGTGGCTGAGAAATCTCATTTTTCAGCCGCTTCGATACGACTGGCCTGGCCTTTCGTTAAAGTTCAATTCTCAGACCCATAAAGAAGTGTGGGAAGAGCAATCACATTGTAGAATTTTTGGCGTGTTTCTTTACTTGGTGACTTAAGAGAAATGTAACTTCAATATTAAATTACTAATTAGTTTATAAAAATTTGTACGTAACACAGATATTAAAAAAAGACGAACGTTACAAATAACCCTTTTTTAATTATTTAAAAAAATAAACAGAATTATCACTGTTGCATACCACTATAGAGAAATTATTCCGATTAGCGCTTTCAAGGTTCTCAGCTCATCGTCAGATTGGAAATAACAACAACAGAATAAAACAAGCTCTTCACCCCCCCCCACTGACCACACACACTCCCACAAACAAGCTGTAAGTCAAGTGTCCCTTCCCAACCTCCGAGCCCTGTCACCCACGTCTGTATTACATATTTTTCCAGCACATTCCGTGTGTGTGTGTGTGTGTGTGTGTGTGTGTGTGTGTGTGTGTGTGTGTGTACATTATTTTCAAAACCTAACGTTGTAAAGCCTTTCTCATTCATACTTTTGGGCGCGGTCACTCACTCTTATTTCGAAAACATCTATAAATGCAATTTAATTTTTAATGTTATCTATCCGTCCTATACCTTTTACATCTTAATTATATTATAAAATATTTCTTCATTATCAAATTTAGTTTTAGTATTCATTAAATTGTCTAACCCTTTTCCTCTTTCTTTCAATATTTCTAACCCCTCCCTAAGCTTTCTTTCAACTGTGATATTTACTACTTTTAAAATTTCATAGTCTTCTAAAGGATTAACAAACTTATGGTTCTCTTCTATGAAATGTCTTGGATATAACGAATTCGTTGTTGTATTACCTTCTCCACGTTTGTGCTTCTCCACGTTTTACACGTAATGTGCTAGAAAAATATGTAACTGTACAGACGAGGGTGACAGGGCTCGGAGGTTGGGAAGGGACATTTGACTTATAACTTGTTTGCGGGGGTGAATGTGGACAGTGGGGCGGGTGGGGGATGTGAAGAGTTATTGTATTCTGTTTATTATTTCCGATCTGACGATGAGGTGAGAAGCTTGAAAGCGCTAATCGAAATAATTTTGCTGTGCAATAGTGATAATTATTCTGTTTGTGATTATAACCACTAACACTACTTTCTTAATTAAACTTATTTAAAAAATTTAAGAGTATATAAATTACAGAAAAAACCTTCAAACATTATCTTTAAAGGATGTAATGAGCAAAACAATTTTTTCACGTTAAGTGCTATTAAGATCGAACAACGTGGGTCAATGCCTTGTCGATTGCAAAACGTTTTACGTAGTTAAAAAAGGGAGTGTGTGTGTGTTATAATATTTCTGTTTATTAAGTATTTTCCCCACCTCCCAAGTAAACCGCCACACCAATCATGTGAAAGTCTTCAAAAATCTGTTTAATTATTTTTTTTCGTACTAGGCGTAGCCTGTATTGTGGAGAACACAGATTTCTGGCTGTAATTATGGACTGTAATGGAAACCTCAGTGAATTGATTGTTTACTGAGCCTTGGAGTCCGGCGGTTTTCCATAACGTATTTTTACCTCAGGAATGTTGTTTTCTGGAATTAATTATTATTTTTCAATTTATCTATGAAGTATTCTTACGTGCGGCTTTCATCGCATTTCTGCTGCCGACTGCTAGCTCCTCTCATGGCGAGTATTTTTTCTGATGTCTTCTATATTGATTTTTAAAAGTTTTATAAATATCTATACCACTGCCACCACCACTATCACCACTATTGAGAGGTCATTCTGAAAATTGGCAACTACGATACTCATAGTTTGGAGAGTGGCCGACAGGCAGCAGTACGATACAGGAAGGTTAAACAATCACCTGGCGTCAGTACAAAGATGGCAGCTCCGCTTGCAATATATACTAAAGAAGAACAGTGTTCTGTTATTCGTTTTTTGTGTAGTGAATTGACCAAATCCAACGAAATTCACTGGAGAACAAAATCACCACCACCATCATCACCACCACCATAATAATAATAATAATAATAATAATAATAATAATAATAATAATCACATCATCATCATCATCATCATCATCATCATCATCATCATCATCATCATCATCATCATCATCATCATCATCATCATCATCATCATCATCATCATCATCATCATAATCATCACATCATCACCATCGTCATCGTCGTCGTAGTCGTTGTCAATGGTTTATGGTGTCACTACTCAGTTTGTCTGACTTAATCGAGGGGAATCCACCACTGAATCGACGCAAAACTTCCAGCTTACTGTAGTGACGCAGTGAGGGACGTGCACCACCATGCTGAATATTCGTTTTCCGATGAATTTCAATGGGTTTTGTCCATTCACTACGCAAAAAACGAATAACAGAGCGCTGTTATTCTTTGGTACATATTACAAAGGAGTTGCTATCTTTGTACTGACGCCATATCATTGTTTAGCGTTCCTGTATCCTGCTGCTACTTGTCGGCCAGTCTTCATTCAAACTGTGAGTATCGTAGTTGCCAATTTTCAGAATTACTTCTCAATGAATATCCTTTTCTGATAATTGATGTTACCAATGCTGTCAGCTATTTCTGAGATATACGATTATTATGGCACCAACATGGCGAATAGGGTAGGGTACCAGTATCCTCCACAACCAGATGTATGATCATAAAACATCATAATCTTTTCAAAAGTACGACGAACATGAAAAACATTTTGTATCCAATATAGGCTTGTACGTAGTGTGTGGTATTAAAGTAACCGCGGGCGGCGGAGCTCAGGCGTCTATTTGATGAGGCAGACGAGAGTTTTAGGTTTCCACCGCCAGTCTGCGCTATCTATACTTTAGTTTTGACAGACTCGTGTTCATATTATGTAAAACAAACTTAACGCGGATTTAAAGTTTGCGAACTCGTGGCAGACAAGTTTTGTTGCAGATAATATTTTAGCAAACTTTTGACAGTGTTTGTATTCACCATTAACGAAACCATAAATATTGTGTCCGATAAAAACGTCTTCTTCTTTGTCTTATTCTGTTGATTATTGTAAATTTTTCAGTAAAAACATGTTTCACTTTAGCCGCGACTTTTAACTGGTGTTTACTCTTGGTTGTTGCTACTTATGTTAATTAGTTAAGTTCTATTAAACAATCTGTAACCAACAAGTTGTTTTTCGCGTAGATAATCTATTTTTTTATTTTACAAACAAAACAAACAGAAGAAGAAAAATACAAATATTCTGTTTCTCTCGGTTTTTCATTCTGCCTTGTTTTTGATTGAAGAACTGAAAAACAGTCGAAATTTCGTTTATTTAAAAGATATGGCAAAAGTGCCTAACTTCCATAATCTGCCTCTTTTCTTCTTTAATGGTTTTTGCCTTATACCGTATTTAATATACACACATACTTCAGTTACTCGTTCTAATAATATGACCGAATCATCTCAACTGGTTTTCCTGTATTGTAGAATCAATGGGGTTTGCTTTTAATCATCATCATCATCATCATCATCATCATCATCATCATCATCATCATCATCATCATCATCATCATCATCATCATCATCATCATCATCATCATCATCATCAATTGCAAGATTAGACTCCAACACCCGTTCCGACCCCATACGATTCACTTGTCCTGTTCAATTTACCTTTTCTTGGCAGTTCCAAACTAAGCCGTCCTGTAACAGGGTAAGGCCGGCCGCACACTGGAGCGACATTTTGTTTCGCGACAGAACCGTTCAAGCGCATTGTGTTACAAAGCGTCCCATCAGGATCTATAAAGCGACACACACTGGCTGCGACACCATCTAGAGGCGTCGCGAAGGTCCTCACGACCAAAGACGAAGCTCCTTCAATTTAAGTCTTGCAACAAAACAGCTTGCGAATTTTTGAATTGCGCATGAGCTGGACTCTAACCTCACAACGCGGATAGTTTATGTTACACTTACTTAGTCCGTGCCTTTTATTTTAATGCCTGTCGCGAACCCACGAACGACCCACTTTCCCAGTTCAAAAACTGCTGACGAGAAATAGTTTTGTCGTAAACATCTCTCCACCAAAGCGTCGCTTTGGAACACGAAGCGTCGAAACGGTTCTGTCGCGAAACAAAATGTCGCTCCAGTATGAGGCTGGCCTAATGCAGCACCATAGTTAGTTGACTGCTGTCGCTGTAGGTGGGCTATCCATTTTGTCTATATTCTTTTACTTTACTTCAAAGGTTATATACATCCAGTTTATGGTTACGTAACAATGGTTACGTGGTCAGTAACTTTAAAATCCGTCCGCTTAAAATCTGTCCTTCCTTGGGGCTTACGAGTAATGCAGATTTTATGTGGAGAGCCTACCAGCCCCTCGCCCAGCCTCCAACCTGGAGGACCAGGGTTTGATTTCAGAGTATCCTTTTCTTAGATAGGCTTTTGTCTTTGCACCTACAGAGCCCCACCTGCCCTGTAAAAATAACAGTGAGAAACAGAAAGTAATGACACCTTAGCTCTGTAACAACGCCGGGGTCGGAAAACATGTCAAGGAAGACCAAACAGGAAAGATTAAAACAGGCAGGACCATCTTTTCTAGTGGGTCTCTATCCCTCCCCCTTTCTCTCTCTATTTTTTTTTTGACCTAGCAAAAACGCAATGAAGATAGAAAAGTAAGGCAGTAATTTTATTGATTTTAATAAATATTAAAACGATAAAACTTGTTTTTATAATTGATAATTAACTATTTTTATGATTTTTAGATGTACTTTGGAAATGACTTAATCTGTGCCAGGATATCCTTGTCTTCTTTAATTTGTTGATAAAATTTGTTCACGTTTCAGACCATTTAAGACACGTTTGTGAAAATATTTTTCTACAAAGCTGTCGGATGTCGGTACGCTCAGAATGTTTAAAATACTGTTACGACCGTCTACTCGATCGTCGTAGGTTCAGTGGAACCAAAATAAGTACAAGACACCAATTAAGTCACTAATCACACCTTTAATTGTTACAGTAAAACAGTTCGTAATTACCAACACAGTCTACTACAACAAATCAAATCAAAATTGTTCACACGCAACAAAATGTCACTAATATTGTAACAAATAATGTAATTTTGTTTGTTACAACTAATAAGAAATTCTTGTTGTTTGGTAAAAAAAAATTTTTACTTATTTATTATATTACTTTTTGCTTGTTTTATTTTTAATTAATTTAGTATTAATTATTTTAAACTGTTTTGTTGTATTTGGAACTTCTTATTGATTGTTTTTGTCAAATTATAACCTTTTGTGTAATGAGAATTCTTGTACTATGTTAATAGGATTGTCTCCAGGAACAATCGATTTGTGATCTTTCCTTATTTGAAGTTTGTCCTCCTTAAAGTTGTTAAATTCAGCTGTTCTGGTAGTTATGTCTCAACTATTGTTTTATATTATTCTATTTATAAGTTAGAAATAAATAGGATTCAAAATTATAATATTCAATGGTTTTTATTGACAATTAGTAAAATAATCGACATTTTATCGATTGATGAATCGACTCTCTCAGGGCAAATTAATAGATTATGCAAATTATTAATTCTCGGGTTCTTTGAACTGTTATTTTATATAGTCAGAGAAAGGGCAAAGTATAGAAAGTATAACATTACAAATTACAAGCTTATTAATTAAAATACAAACATATTATTCAATATATTATGGTTAGTAAAGAAAATGTTTCGAACCATTCGAAGGCATGTTGGCTGTGGCGCATAGAATTGTGGGAACTCAAAGATGGCCGCTTCGTATTCAGATGTAGTAGACGACAGCACCTCGAAGAATCTGCTTCAAATAAATGTTGATTTTCCAATGGTTTCTCGTCCCAGCGATAGTGATTCGTTCCTCTAGTGTTAGTGTGGTTGTCCTGGATCAGTTGTTAGTGATTCCCTTCGATAAACTGTGTTGATTAATGTTTTATTTCACTCCCGTCAATAAGGTAGAGAATGGATATGGTTCGTCTCGATATTAGGAATTATCGTTTATAAGTGTTTAAATGGTTATTATCGGTTTACTGTTCAATAGTGGTTCACTTTTATTGTTTAACTGGTTTAAATCACTGACTTTAATCGTTATTGAACGTTTTTCCAAAATTCGCGAGTTTAAATTTTATAGGTTTGGGCTGATGTACGCCATGCTTCTTCTTTCACTATATATTAATATTTTGGCGAGAGCTCGTTTGATGTGTACTGCTCAACGTATAATAATCAACTCTTTATTTTCTTCTTCATTCGAAACGACTTAGCCCAGTTAATATTAGCAAGACATTGTTTTAAAATTTTATCGTTTCCGTTACATGGTCGACACTTACATTATATTACTTAACACATTTTTATTATTATTTGATTTTATCAAATAATAGTTACATAATCTTTTCCTTAGTTACTTCTGCGTGATTTGATACCAAATAAGATATTCTTACAATGTTTTTATCTCAAAATGCCATATTTACTGTATTTTGAAAATGTAGGGTCTAAAATTTTACTTCCTGTCATTAAACTGTTTGCCATTTTTATTATGTCATAATTATGATTGAACAAAATCTTTGATTGAAATAAAATGTTTATTTTCCCTTAATTCCTTTTAATTTTATGAATTGGTTGTCTAAATTAATTATTATCTTTAATTTAAATAATTCCCCTTATGTTCTACTGTTAATACATTTACAATTTTTCTATTAATACTTCATATGTTGCTTCACTATCTTTATAAAGTATTGGTATAGTTGTAATACACTGTGTTGGATTTATATTATACAAATTTCATCCGGTTTATCAATTTACTTTTCTTATTTATTAATTTTAATGTTGTTGAGATTTGCCATTTGGCCTAGATTTCACATGTTTTTATATACTTGGTTTTTGAATATTACAGCCTGCTTATACCCTTTCTGACTTTCTTTTCTTATACAATCTTAATTACAATTCCCTTACTTAGTTATATTAACATTTAACATTGATTAACTCGATTAACTTATAACAAATATTTTATAACATAAAATGGTATTCAAGCCTAGACATTTCAGACTTGATTAATACTATTAACACATAATAAAAGTTTTATACTAAAAGAATTGTACTCAACTCTGACATTTCGGTATTGAGTTATTTGAACTTATTATAAATAAAACATATCTGTCCATCCATCATTTAAACTATTTCTTATAACTAATTTTATTTGCAGTCTTAGCTGTTTTTGTTTGATTTTTGGGTATTTATTCTTGGTCACTTCACTTTTTTATGGCCTGTTCTTGTTTTATCACTGTCATTCTAATGAATGCTGTTAGCTAAAGAGTGGCAGTTATGTAGAAACACTTGTATCCTATTTGTCATTATAATATTCTATTAAATATTATTTCTCGACACAATATAAAAACTTTAAAGTTGTATAAATGCACAATTTACTTAGTTTATGAACTTAAACATTGACACATTAAGTTTATTTAATATAATATAATAACTTGCACTGGCCCCCTTTTATGCTTTGATTTTATTTCTAATCAGTATTATAGTCTTATTAAAATCAAGAATTTTATTTATAGAGGATAATGAAGGTTTGTTTTTTCCATTGTATAACTAATTCCTATTGGTTCACTTTTAATTCTACTTTATACACTTTTGTTTATATCTATTTTACATGGTTTTCTAAATTTGGGTTTTTGTTATGCTTTCATTGGTTATTTTTACTTTCTTTTGGGGTTTCGTTTTGATTTCTTTTAAGAGCATTCCTTCTTATCGTGGATGTTGTCTTGTTCGGGTTTCTTCCTTACTTACTCCTATCCTACCAGGGTATTTCCTTACTTTATTTTTAGTTTTTTGGTTTATTTTTCTTACTCTTCATTCATTGTATATCTGGTTTTAATGAAATTCTTACTTCAAATTATGATTGTGCTTTACGGTGGTTCTTAATTAGTTTTTAATATTGCTTTCTTGGATTTAAATTTGTTTTTATTTTATTTTATGATCTTTCTTTCCATTCAGAACTATGGGCATTATCTGTCATGCTACAATATTAACACAATTGTATTACAATAAATTGTAATTATACCGCCCGATTATAAAACGCAACACTTCACTAATAACTACTTGAACGTACACAGTAATCTCGCTACTACAACTCTCGAACCGCTCTGTAAATATCTCGCACTAAAACTAAACTGAACGTCGTTGAGTACTGGTATTTATAGCCAGTCGAATATCTAGACGATTCCTAATGGCGTCTTAGCGGTCGTATGAACTACGTAATTAACTGCGGCCTTGACACAGTCCGCACGGCTGGCGGAATCGAGAACTCTATCGTAAATGCGTCTACAAGCACGTACGCCACACGCTTACATTCTGGATCTCTCTGGAACGTTCGATAACCACGTCTCTCTGTGACGCCGTAACAATACGTTATCTTTTAAAATATGTTTTCATATGCTGTGTTAGAAATCAAAGCTGTTTTTGTGAATACAGTAGTGTGTAAGCAGCCCGAAATCAGTGTATTCAAATTTTGCTCATTTGATTTTTAAATTAATTCAGTATTTTATCTGTTTCTCTCTTCTTCTCCCAACTTGTATCCTATTTAATACTTTCTTTACAGCTCTATTGTCCAAAATCTCTCTCCAGATGTTCGTTTGTGCCTATTCTCCGTATGTCTTCATCCCTTATGGCACCATAAATCATTCGCGTTATCTTTCTTTTCCATCGATTAAGCCGACTGTCTTCTCTAACGTCCATGCCTCACACCCGTATATTACAACGGGTCTGAAGACGGTCTCACAGATCTTAATTTCTGACTTTCTATTTACATGTCTTGATCTCAGGACATTTCTGTAAGCATAAAAATATGTGTCGCCAGGTGATATCGGAGCTTGGGTTTTGCGAGACATTTTGTTATCGCATCTTTCATAAATGTCGTTCGCCCGTAGGTAGGTACGTGTGGTGATTTGTCTTTCATTTATTTCAAGACCTACTTATTTAGCTTCCGTCTTCAACAGAACAAAGGTTTCCATAAGATCTCTCTCTGTCCGAGCAATCAGCGCCACGTCATCAGCGGTTGCGACGCATCGGACCATTCGATCTAATATGACAATCATTATCTTCAGTTCAGCAAGGATTAAACAAAAAAGAGTTTTGTTTCCTCACGGTCCCAATCATTTAGACTACAGCTGGTGGTCACTCCAGAATTTTGTTATCATCTGTGATATGTACTCCCTAGTATTATCGTATTTTTCATTAATGTCACCTTCCTCTCTCAAACCGATTCTTTGTCGCTTAACCACGTGCTGAACGTGTCGCAAGTAGATTGCTGTTAAAGCATACAAAAGAGGAAAACATTGTTTTTAAACATAAATATAAAAAAAGATGAAAAACAAGGAAGAATATTCAGTATAAACAAAACTATGAAAAGAGCACTCGATTACAGCTGTCTGAGTTGGAAAACATCAATAAAAGAAGTAGGCTACTTCTCGTAACAAAAGGTAAACAAGATAAATGCATTGTTTATTTCATACATTGTGTACTAGAGCGAGAAAATAAAATAACAGACACAAACATGCGCGTCTGTGATCCTGTGTAATGCTGTTCAAACACTGCATAGTTATCTTAGCATCAGCTCATATCTGTCCACAGTGCTAAGCCATTCGGTGTGTGTGTGACCAAAATCATGATTACTGCTGTTTTTGCTTCGTATAAACAAACATACTTTCCTTTGTTAGCAATGTAAACATTGCCATTACTACCGTGTATATAACATTATCGTATGTCCGCAAACCAGCGTAAGCGGTGTTTCTCCTAAAACCCAGACATTACGAAACATTGCACTGTACTCTTGTACTAATCTCAACAACACATATTAATTATATATATATATAATTAATATTAATATTAATATTAATTAATTATATATATATACTTAATCAATTTCTGCTACAGTTCGTTTCTTGATATATATAAAATATTTAAAATTTATATTTAATTTACCTCAAGATGTTATTTTTCCTTTATTTGGAACATGTTTCGAGAACTCCCGTGTTCTCATCCTCAGCCTTCGTGATTTTGCGTCTGGTGAAGTATTTGTGTGTTGGCTGGATGTTATCCTGGTTTCTTGTTGGTCTCTGGTATTTTAAAGTGGTATTATTGTGTGTGATTGTGGTGTATGTATTAGTATTTTGTGTATTTTCATGTTGAGTGCATTGAATATTGTGTCATGTTTTGTATTGATTTGTATTTGTTCAGGTATTAGCTTACATCTTAATAACATACATCCAAAAATACTATTCACAGAAGAAAAAGGAAAACATAACAAAATCAACTATTTAGTCATAACCATCACAAGAAACAACAACCACATACAATATGCAATATACAGAAAACCATCTTCTACCAACATCATTATACCTAACCATTCTGACCACCCACCACAACATAAAATGGCAACATTTTATTCGCTATTTAACAGAATGTACAAAATTCCCCTAAACAAACAAGAAACTGACAAAGAAAGAAATATAATATACCAAATTAGTTATGAAAATGGATACAATAAAAATACAGTAAACAAAATAGAAAATAAAATGAAATATAAAATAAAAACTGAACAATTAAGAATTTATCAAAATGAACAAAACATAAATAATAACAACAACAAAAAATGGGCACATTCACATACATAAATAATAAAATGACAAAGCTAACAAAACTATTTAAAAACACAGATATAAAAATAGCATACAAAACTAATAAAAATAATTTACAAAAACTAAATAACTCACACAACAAAGATAATACAACAACTAAAGGTATATACAAAATTGAATGCTAAGATTGCAATAAATGTTACATAGGACAAACAAAGAAGCAACTGAAAAAACGTTATTTTGGGCATCTAAATGCATACAAAAAACCAGAAATATATAAATCCAATTTAGCCACACATGAAATAAACACAGGACATGAATTCCCAGACATAACCAATGTGACAGTAATAAAACATATACCACACAAAGGCACCATAATGAACATTTGGGAAAATTTACAAATATACAAACATAAAACACAAAACAAGCTAATACCTGAACAAATACAAATCAATACAAAACATGACACAATATTCAAAGCACTCAACATGGAAAATACACAAAATACTAATACATACACCACAATCACACACAATAATACCACTTTAAATACCAGAGACCAACAAGAAACCAGGATAACATCCAGCCAACACACAAATATTTCACCACTTCACCAGACGCAAGATCACGAAGGCTGAGGATGAGAACACGGGAGTTCTCGAAACATGTTCCAAATAAAGGAAAGATAACATCTTGAGGTAAATTAAATATAAATTTTAAATATTATATATATATGCACAAACACACTATTTCCGTTCTTAGTACAATCCTGATGTAAACAAACCCACGTGACAAAAATCTGAAACGCTATTGGTCAGGGGCGTTGACACTGTTCACACAGTAATGTATTACGCGCATGTGTAGTATAGTCATGTCAGAATTGTCTTACCACTTAAATCGGGGCACGTCGTCTTAAGACTTCCTCCTCATCCCCGTATTCTGAATCCTATTGAATTAATATGGAACCAGTTGAAAGCACATGTTGCCCGTTACGTCACAACATATGTAAGCTGCCTGATATAAAACAATTGATAGAGAAGCAGGTAAATGGAACAACGGCGGACAAGTGACGTCATTGTCGAGCATATAATCAAGGAAGAAGATAAGCTCTGGGAACTGGCCCACATTGCCGATGTCGTTTGTTGTCAGTCTTATAAACAAAAACGCTGACTTAAGTGATGATAAAAGTTCCGACACAGATGTGGACGCGATTGAATATTATTACTCTCTGACAGCAACTGATAATATACAGTACACTGGTAATTATCACAGTTTCTGTATTCGTTTTAAATAAACTTTACTTTTTTGTTTTGTTGCTACTTTTAAACGGTTATTAAAAAAGTTATTAACTGGTGTTGCAAAATATTTCATTTTCGGTCTGACACAGTCACACAAATTTTACTTTGGTCAGGACAGATTATTACAATTTACATGTGTTTATACAGTATCAATATTATATGTACCCTGTCTGTACTCCTTCTGTCAGAGTAACAGCCTTTAATTCAAGTAGCAAAGGAGTATCAATATTATATGTACCCTGTCTGTACTGGTTCTGTCAGAGTGACACACTTTAATTTAAGTAGCAAATAGTGTTTCAGGTGTGCCACACCTGTTTTTTTACATCAGGATTACATGCAAATACACATATAAATACAAATATAAATGGAATGGTATAAATCCAACATTATACACAAATTAGAATACAAATTACACAAATAAAAATAGAATACACAAATTAGAATGTCCGGATTGAAATAAATTTTATGTTCGTCGAAAATACTTTAAAAATAGCTACTCGATAGGTTCCTTCAACAAAGCAACACGTTTTTCAAATTGAATATTTACAATTCTATTTAGCCGCACACATTGCGTAAACAATAAACAGCAATCTCCAGACATTTAACGTATTTAATTAATTGAAAACTTACAAAAATTACACAAAATGAATACGTGGGAAAATTTCAATATCTACAGAAACAATAATAATGAATTTCTAATTAGACACAAATTCAAATAAAAAAAGATGATTTGTTTATAATTATAAATTTATTAAAATAAAGATAATACAAACTCTAAATATTTTCAATATAATCATCAATACAACTGAGTACGTAAACAAACATAATAACAGTAAAACGTCTGAATTGAAATAAAATCGATTATTCATTATTTTTCTATTGAAATCGAAACAAAATCGATTATTCGTTTAGTTATATAGAAGCCTCTGATGATACGAATTGATTCTGTGAAACATGGGTCAGGTAAAAACACAACGATAATAAATAAGCAAAATATACTTGCAGGAGTAATTAGTATTTGATTAAACGCACACGCACGCGCGCGCGCGCGCGCACACACACACACACACACACACAGACAAACCTACACAAACCTACATACATACTAAGTGCAAACTGAACTTCATAACGTCTATGTTCAGTCTATATTAACAAAGTGATTCAAAAAATATTTCCTCTTAAAATGTTTTTTTCTCTCTGCTACGCACTTCCATTTTCCTGTTTCTTTTTTCTTCGAAGAAAAGCTTAAAACAGATTATACATTACTTATTGTTTATGTGTAAAAAACGTTGCGACCTGAACCCGCGACATCAGCATTTAATCTCTACGTGTTTGTGTTGGATTTTTTTATAATATTTGACACCATAAAGAAAATACACGTCACGCTTTCGACACTAATTAACGTGTAATGCTGTGGATCAGTGAATTTATACGCTTCTACAGCGTAGAAAAACTGTTGTCGGTTCCTCTCACAAAAGTGAGTTCAAAAATTATACCCAAAAAAATGTAGAAAGTTTAATATCACGGAACTTTCTCGCCGCCACAAAAAATTAGTTTTCAATATATACACAATATGCTACCGCGTGTTTATGCCGATAACACCGGGGGCGTTTGGTTCTGTGTAGAGGAGGGATATTTTGTTTTTATAATGGAGGCTGTTTGTTACGCTGTTGTTCAGAAATCGGATTTTGTTTCATGAATATTTATATAAAACTTTGCTGATAGTTTCCTACCTCTGGGGCAATAATAATCGCTCTACTATTTCATCGGATAATACTATTTTATAAATGTGTTTTTGCAGTGCACGAGGTTTGTGTAAAAGTAATAAGATTGGTTATATAATACTATTTGTTGGTATATTAACAAAAAATAAATTTTATCTCAGTCAAGGAAATAGGTCTACTCTTTTACCCTAAATTGTTTTTCTTTTTGTTTCTTTTCCTGAAACTTTCCTGTCTTTTATTTTATCTATTAAACTTGGATATTATTGACAGTTTAGCCTTTCATCAATATAAGGATACGAAGGATTTTACCTTCCTTTAGAGTTTTATATTACTACTACTACTACTACTACTACTACTACTACTACTACTACTACTACTACTACTACTACTACTACTACTACTACTACTACTACTACTACTCCACGACGCTACAGCTCATGAAGAGCCCTGGCCTCCAGAATGACATGCCTCCACTCCTCTCTATCCTGGGCGGCTCTTCGCCACCTTCTGACCCCCCCAGTCTTCTCATATCTTCATCTACATCGCCCACCCATCTTCTTCTTGGCGTCCCTCTTGCTCTTCTTCCTCCTGGTCCTCCAATGAATATTTTTTCATTGCTCTTTCCTATGCCATTCTTTGTACGTGACCTGCCCACCAAATTCTGCCTTGTTTTGTTTTTATATTACTAGGTGAAATAAATTCTGTTAGCTTCAACAGCTCCATCTGTTATTTTAACAGTTTATTGATTCCACAATTTTTTATAACGTAATAGCTGAGAACGTACAATGGATTTTGTCCACGAGTAAATACATTTATATTTAATATTTTGGAAATGAGTAATAATTAATTTTTCTTAATTGTTATCATTCAAAATAAATTAAATGGGGAAGGGAGTTGGTTGGTCCTTGTCCTGACCCTGGGCAACTCTACGTAATTCATAGAATATCAGCAGTGCCTTCGTAGGGCACGGCTCTCGACGAATTTCTCCCAAGACGAAACGAGAACATCCGAATAGTGGAGAAGACACGGACTAAGTACCATAGACTTAGACAGACAGATAGACAGACAGACAGGCAGATAAGCAGACAGAGAGATATACACAGACAGACAGACAGACAGTGTTGTACACATAATCCAGCCGGAAAAAAGCTGAAACAGGAAGTCGGTGAAGGCGGGCCTGAAGAATTCTTATTTCAAAACATCTTTACGCCATTTAATGGACACTGGGCCATTGAGATAGCTTGATGTTCGACGCGTGCGATAAACGTAAGTAAGAATTAAATCAAATGAATTTGAACGGTTTTATGTGTAGATTATCTTGTTATATTTTATAGCCTTGAGAGACTCGATAGTCATAGCTTATCAACAATTATGCCACCATGAATTTTGTTTACGGTATTGATAAGCACACTTATTAACATTAACAACAGTAGTACTTGCGAATACACGATCTGTATAAAGGTGGCAGACTTTTCTTGGTACAAGAAAAAATGCAGGAAAATAAAAGTTATTTTTATAAAAAGAAATTGTAAAAAAATTGTTTTTCATTTTCAATTAGAGAAATATCGCTTGATTTGTCAATGTAAATTCTTTGTATACGAAACAGAACGCCAAATGTGAGGTTATATTTTTCTTTTTCTTTTTAAAGCTTGTTTTTTGTTTGTCGCAGCGACAGACTTTTATTACAATGGTGAGTTTTAATTGGAAGCTTGTGTTATTGTCAGAGTCGTGTGTTATCCTCTCTGTTAATTGATTACGTTCTGTAGACGTCTTTTGGGTTTTCCACAGTTGTGAAACAAAATAATTAATTAGAAAATATAAACTGGACACAAAATAAAAAAAGATTACTATTCGGATACTTCTTGTCGAGAGTCCCGATACCAAGTTTCTTTACTGTTTCATGCCAACTGCCTGTTGTTTTGTACATAGTGCTGAATCAAGCGTTTCGGTGTCCACACGATCAAAAAAAAAAAAGACAAAAAAATTAATATACCCACCGAGAGCAGGAAAGTGCAAGTAGAATTGTATCATCTTCTTCTTCTTCTTCTTCTTCATGGCTTAGACTGGTTAGTCTGTTCCGGCTCCAAACTAATCGGACCATCTCTTCTTGGGTCTTCCCAGGCTTCTCTTCCCTTTCGGCTGATGCAATAAGGCTACCTTGGGGAATCTGTCACTGTCCATTCTACTAATGTGTTGTTTTCAGCTTTCTCTATACTTATTTGCTTCTTCAACTTTCAGTTCCACTCTGATTGTTTTTTTTCCTATCTAATTTTGTGTACTTTGTCGTGTACATTGATTGCTGGAGCCGCCCCTGATGTGAGAGGATGAATATGTAAGCTAATGTGATCCTCTTGTATAACATAGTACTTGCACTTGTATGACTCTCTCTCTCTCTCTCTCTCTCTCTCTCTCTCTCTCTCTCTCTCTCTCTCTCTCTCTCTCTCTCTCGGCGTGCAAACATTTCATTTCCGTGCCCTGAATTCTTAATGTTTGTCTAGCAGACATTGTTTACCACTTTCTGAGCCATAAGTAAGGGTAGGAACTGCCATAGATTTGTATAATTTTATGGTGGAATCTTTCCTTGTATTGTGTTTTAGAGCATAATTGTATTACATTAATAATATATGAATATTGTCGTCATCATCGTCTCCACTTCACGGATTCGGTAGCTGCCTTTTCCCACTTGACACTTTATTCCAGCAATGGTGTGGTCGTTCTGTATTCCGACTGCCTCGTGGGGCATACTGTGTCAGTTGCTTAGGCGTAGTATGTCACTTGGTACATTAGTCGTTCATCATCCGTCCTTTCTTTCGTCATGGTTTCTTCTGGTCCCCAGCACATAGACTAGAGCTGGTCACTCCGACGCTTCTTCGGACGTCCAACCCTCTCTGTTCCTTCGGCTTGTAATTCAATAGTTGTTTAGCGACGGGGGATAGGCTTAACCGATAGTAGTCGTAGCATAACGGCTAAGATGCTTCAACCATTTTAACCGATATTTGAAAATCATCACCATCATCTTCTTAACGGTTTTAGGGTTTAGCGACCTGTTCCTATTTCACAGTCTACCTTTTCTTAGGTCTACCAACTTTTCGTCTGCCTCTAGGCTTGTAATCTTTCGCCATCTTTGGTATTCTACTTTCTTCCATTCTGCTGATGTGTTGAATCCATTTTCTTCTGTATTCTTTAATCCTTTCATGAACTGCAAAAGTATCTAAATGACTTCTTATCTCTTCATTTCTTATGTGATCTCGTCTATTACACCTTTTAACTGATCTCTGAAATTTCATTTCTGCTGTTTGTATCTTCTGTTCATCTTTTTCTTTGTGACCCAAGTTTCAGAACTATGCAGTAGTGTAGGTATTGCCATTGGTTTATAAAATGTTATTTGGCCTTCTTCATTTTGGGAAAGCCTATCGAATATCCAGTCTCTGCCATATACGACTCCATTCTCTCAATGTATGACTGATATGCCAAGCTTGGCCGTCCACTTGATCTCTGACCTTCCGGCTTTACACCAAGGAACTTTATTGTATTTTTCTTGCTTCATCTGCCCTACTTTTATAACCCAGCCACTTCAATTGACTCACCTCCGTCAATCTATTAAGGGGCTGTACTCCCAAGTTTTACCCCTGATCGTTTCATTTCTAATGCGATCCCTCCTTGTTGAAATTATTATTATCCGCGGGGCTCCTAGGCCGTGGTTCACAGTTGTCGTTATTGACAGACGTTTTGGCCCTACCATAGGAAGCCATCGTAATAGATTAGCACGTTGCCCGCCAATTCACCTCGGAGACTGCGTTTTGCCTGAGAAAGCCCACTTGTAGGCTATAAACTTTTGTATCAGCTCAATCTAAGCTGGAAATCAGCATCAGCCAGTCAGCATTGAGTGCTGTCTGATTGGCTTGGGAGCACAACATGGCAGCTCCTATTCAATAAGAGGCTTTCTTCCATTCGATTCATCGCGATGGAACCAGGTTTGAAGATTTCCACGGTCTCCATGTGCAGCCGAGGGTATTAGGCACTCTCCGAGAACAAGTTCTTGGTCTCTTCATAGAGAACGCGATGGTCAGCGTTGGAGAGTGTAACCGCAGACTTCTCCGGTTGCCTCAAGCGACAACAGCGGCTGTGTTCACCAACGCGGGTGCGGACGGTGCGCTTGTCAGGCAAAACACACAGTCTGCACCTCATCTCCGAGGTGATTTGGCGGACACCGTGGTAATCTAGACACTGAGGATGGTGGGGCTGAAATGTCTGCCAATAACGAGAACTGTGGAGCACGGCTGCCCTAACAGCCCGCAAGATAATAATAATTTTAACAATGTTGAAACCCTCAGTGAAAACAAGAACCTGTATACGATCTCTCCTTGTTTTCCCATTATTAGTCTCAGAAACCTCATCTCTGCTGATGTTATTCTACTTTCGTGTTTGTTTTATCCAACTTTCTGCTTCAGACAGTATTGTTGGTAGGTATATAAATTTAAGTATCTGTAGTTTTGCTTTGTTGCCTACAACGTATAACGTCAAATAAACTTTTTCCTAACTTATACCTTTTCCCTGTTACTATGTTATTTATTGTATAACGTATACAGTTTTGAACAAAGTTGCAAACGTTATTGGCGGGTTATAAGGGCGTGGTCTACCGTTTGTGTTTACAGACGTTTTGGTCCCATTATCGGAGACCATCTTCAGTGTTAGAAGCAATTGGCACGGTGTCCGCCAATTCACCCCATTGGTGAGGTACAACTTGTGTACTTTATGACGGCCGCCAACCTTGATGAAAGCAGTGTGCGCAGAACACTGTTTTTTGTCAGTATAACGGCACGTCTCACCGAGTGCATAAGTGTTGATGCGTTTTCAAAAACATTTACCGTGTAGACCTGTATTTCATTTAATTATTTAGTTTGTATCATCACTAGTGTTTAGTTTGGGACTGTGACATGTGATAAATAATCTAATTACATTTTAATATCATTTAATATTGTCTGTGGTTGTGTTTTCAGACATCGCGTTAAGTTAAACTGATTTTTTTTTTTCTTAACGTATTGTTACTTTTACAGTACATTTTATTTTATTACGTAATCAGAAAAAATGCCTCCTATTAAATCGAAGTTAGGTAAACAAATTGTGCATAGCCAAGCTCGGGAAGTCATTTCTAATGTATGTAAATTTATGGAAAGTGAAAAAAATGGAAGTAGTATTCCACTAAAAAAGGTTCAAAAACGAATAGCGTCAGCAACAGGAGTTTCTGAAAGAATGATTCGCCGTACTAAAAGTGAGGGTATAACAATAGAAAATGAACAGTCACCACACTTTATAACACCTCGTAAAGAAAGAAAGAGGAGGTCAACAAAATCTAATATTGATGATTTTGATAAATGTGTGATAAGACGAACAATTTACAATTTTACGACAACACAAAAAACATATCCTACGCTACGAAAACTTCATCAATTTCTGAAGTCTGGTGTGAACTTTCAAGGTAGCTCATCATGTTTAAGGAAAGTTATTATAAACTTAGGGTTTAAGTGGAAGAAGATTAGAAATAATAGAAGTGTGTTAAATGAACGTCAAGAGATAAGGGCAAAAAGAATTGAATACCTTAGGAAAATAAAACAATTCAGGACAGAAAACCGGCCAATCGTTTACACAGATGAGACGTATGTATACACACGTCTCATGCAGTAAAAAAGTCGTGGTACGACGCAAGTGGTGAAGGCGCGAGTGTACCGTTAAATAAAGGAGACAGATTCGTAATAGTTCACGCGGGTACAGATCAAGGGTTCATCGATGGTGCCTTATTGGTTTTTAAATCGGGAAAGAAAACAGGTGATTATCATGGGGATATGAATAGTACAAATTTCGAGAAATGGGTAGTTGAAAAGCTAATTCCGGGATTACCAAAAAACTCAGTGTTAGTATTAGATAATGCACCATACCACAATTACCAGTCTGAAAACTGTCCCACATCAAATTCTTCAAAAAGTGAGTTAATGCAGTGGTTATCTAATAAAAAAATTCCTTTTACACCTAATATGTTTAAATCAGAACTACATAAGTTAGTAAAAATGAATAAACCGTTAGAAAAACCCTATAAAATAGATAGTATTTTAGGAAATCACGGCCACACTGTTATTCGTCTACCTCCGTATCATCCTGATCTAAACCCCATAGAACTTATTTGGGCTCAACTTAAACACTCTGTTGCAAAAAACAACACCACTTTTGATAATAAAAACATAATAGATTTAACTAGGCAAGCATGCCAATCAATAGAAAAACAACAATGGACATCAGTGTGTGAACATGTAATTAAAATTGAAGACGAATATTTGGCAAGAGAAGGAGTAACAGATGAAATGCAAGATAGGCTTGTAATTAACTTAGACGAAGATGATGATGACGATGACGACGACGACGACGATGACCTATCAAGCGCTGAATCTTCTTCAGACGATGTCAGCTATATCTCCGGTGTTGAAGCAATTTTGGACAGAGAAACATCTCCGGACTTGGAGAATGATACTGAATTCCCAGTTCATTCTGACTTCGTATATACTTCTTTATAAGTCGGTAAGTTACTTACATTCATTACTTACATATTAATTTAAAATTTGTATTAATAATTGTATTAAATTAATGGGCTCGATTTTGTGATATTTTATATAAAGTATGCACATTTTTATGCGTGGTTACCCACTTTCACCCACTTTTTTCGTTTAGGTCCTATTTTAGCAGCACTTGCATAAAGCATATTTATGGTCATTTTAGATTTAGATTTCTCTATTTCTTCTATTAGTATTCCACTTGCTTGCTTTACACTAGTAATTATTTATTATTTACATTATGTAACAAATAACATTGTTATGGTATTACAAATACATATTTCACACAATTTCGAGTAATAGTGAGTAGAATTATAAATAGTAGTTAGTTGAATGAAATCCGCAAAATGTCATCAATGTGTAAAACCCGAGTTGTAATAATTAAATAGTTAAGGGCACCCATACAGCCAGCTGTAGCAACGGGAAGACGGAAGTTCTTGAAATGAAGTGTTACAACTTAGCACACTGAGTCTCCCCACTACCCCCACTTTTCGCGCAGCTATGGAGAGGCCACCGTAAAGTAACGTGATTGTAGACAACATGTTCTGGGGTAATTCGTGGACACTGTGCCAATTGCTTCGAACACTGAAGACGCCCTCCGGTGGCGGGCCGACACGGCTGTAAACACAAACGATGGACTAAGGCCTAATGACCCGACCAATAATGTTTCCAACTTTGTCGGCTCCGGCCGTGAAAGCCTCAGAAATTCGATATAGAGTTTTGATACTAAAATATATTTTGAATTATATTATTGTATATTCTTCAGCATCTTTTTCGTTCACTAAGGCTATGTACTCCACAAAGGTACAAAGGTAAGCCGTTATCCGTATATTGCAGTACTTCTTCTTCCGCACCTCACGGAGTAGGCACTTTGCCTGGTCCGTCTTCACAGAGTATCTCTCCATCTCTCTCTCAGTCTTCCTACATGTCTTGTACCAAAGGGTCTATATCGAAACGCAGTCTTAGATAGTCGTCCAATCTCCATTCTGTCCAGATGCTGTAACCATTCTTTGCGATACGTCTGGATTTTATCATTTATGGAGAATACCTGTAGCTCTTCTCCAATATCCTCATTGCACAAACGATCCTGTCTCGTGCAACCCTTGGTTCTTCACAGAAACTTTATTTCCGAAGTTTGAATTTGGTTTTTATTCTTCTTCGTAAGATTTAAGCGTTGCCTCTTTCCTTGCGTTTTTCCTGAACGTTCTATGTGTGACGCCACACAACAATTGAAACCTTAATATTTTTGTATTAATATCTCTGCCTGTGTCATTCCCAATACTGACAGTGCAACCCAGGTAATTGAAGTCAGAAATTTGTTCCCACCCTGTTGTCTCAAGAACAATTTTCGATCTGACTGGAAACTTCCCCCCCAAAAGCCATGATTTTTTGTTTTCTGCTTAGCTATTTGAAAATCATATTGTTTACAAATATGATTCAAACGATGTAAAGAATACTCAACTCATTCTCTGTTTTCTGTATTAAGACTGCATATCCACAACATTTGATTAATGCGATTTGAGGGCTATATTGCAACTCTAAAATAGTAGTAAATCCTGGGAAGACAAAGACTGAAGAATGTTGCAGCACTAAACAACATAATAGGTTTACAAAGGTTTTCAAAAATATGTATAAACACTTGGTACATTTCACAGTTTTATTTAACTCTTGACAACTGTTTCGACTTCTTAAGCCATTGTCAAAGAGATGAGTGAAGACTAAACAGAGGATGTAAGAGTGGTGGTGGACATCTGTTTAAGGGCGTGTATCGGAACGTGTGTGGGGTGTTAAGATGGAGAGGGGAGGATCGCAGAAGCTAAGGGAAGGTCAAGTGTCTGTAAAAACTAAATCTCATCTGAATGCAAAATATAAAATTAACTAACTTAAATAACAGCTTTTAATAAAGGGGATACAGAGAATTCAGTTTGTTCATTAGTTAAATTTTTGTTATTTTTTTATTGTTTTTTTTAATTTCTAGAATTTCTAACAAATCTTTTTTTTTACCTTCTTGTATTTTGTGGAGTAGTGTTATGTTTTTTGTATCTATGAAGTGATTGTGTTGTAAGCGATTATCTGGAAAACCTGTATTGGCTGTATTGGTTAAAATCGCCTTCTTTTGTTCAGAAATGCGATGTTTCAGAGAACGGCCACATTGTCCGATATAAATAGCATCTCATTCTGCACTCTTACACTCTCTGTTTAGTGTTCACTCATCTCTTTGACAATGGCTTACAAAGTCGAAACAGCTGTCAGAGTTAAATAAAACTTCTTCGTATTGTTCAAATTAGCAGCCATCCTTACTATTTCTTTTATGAATTTGCTAACTGCTATAATTTTTATTGTTCGACTAAGCTTTTCGTTATCACTGACATCTTCAGGTCTTAAACAACGTCTATCAACTGTACGTTGTAGGCTTTTATACTTTAGGCCCCTCCCCTTATGTCATCGCCCCTCCTATTGGTTCTAGCTGCTACCGCTCTTCACGGGAACTTTGTCTACATTTTTCCGTTAGGCATTTTTCTAACGTCCGTCAAATTGTTTTAAGAATCTCCCGTTAATTTCTTCATTCTTGACTTATAATTTTTTTTTTTTGGAACCTTTTACATTTCGTCATTTTTAGTGTGTTATTCTTATTATTTTAATTTATTTTTGTTTATTGTTTAATATATAATAAAATATTTCTTCATTTGTAAAATCCACTTTTATATTCATTAATTTAAAACTTTTATATCCACTTTTATATTCATTAAAAGAAGATAAAAATAAATTAATGAATATAAAAGTGGATTTTACAAATGAAGAAATATTTTTATTATATATTAAACAATAAACAAAAATAAATTAAAATAATAAGAATAACACACTAAAAATAACGAAATGTAAAAGGTTAAAAAAAAAAAAATATATATAAGTCAAGAATGAAGAAATTAACGGGAGATTCTTAAAACAATTTGACGGACGTTATAAAAATGCCTAACGGAAAAATGTAGACAAAGTTCCCGTGAAGAGCGGTAGCAGCTAGAACCAATAGGAGGGGCGATTACATAAGGGGAGGGGCCTAAATTATAAAAGCCTACAACGTACAGTTGATAGACGTTGTTTAAGACCTGAAGATGTCAGTGATAACGAAAAGCTTAGTCGAACAATAAAAATTATAGCAGTTAGCAAATTCATAAAAGAAATATTAAATAAAACTGTGAAACGTACCTAGTGTTTATATATTTTTAAAAACCTCTGTATTAATACGTTTCACCAAGTGCCCAACGAGCCGTCATTTAATATCGTGATAATAGGTTTAACGTTTCTTTCCTAAAAAGACTTTCCTCGTGCAACAATATTTATTTAAGGTGTGTATGTGGTAATTAACCTACATTTTTGTGCAGTATCCGTGTACCTTACCGAGGCAATTAGCCGAGCAGCAGCAGTAGCAGTCTGTCTTGGAAACTTAGTCAGCGCCATAAATTCAACCTTATCGTAAATGCAGTAATTACTTAATTGTGAAAAGAAACTGGATCAGCAAACAGTTTACTTTATTCAAATCTGTTGCCAGTTCAAAGTCGTAATTTATCACTGCCTTCAGAACAGAATTTTTATTTAAAGTTTGTTATCTTATTTTAACGGTGATAACAAAAAACCCGTGTATTTTACAGCCTCAAAATGGAACAAGTGTTAGAACATAAATTATAATTGACAACCTACGCAAACAATTACTAGTACTGTACTTAAGTAAGTCTGGGTTTCGTCAATTCGGAATTATATATAACTTCTTCTTTTTCACTTCAAGAATTAGGTTATATAAACCTATTCCGGCACCCATTTCATCCTCGGACGACCCGCGTT
This sequence comes from Magicicada septendecula, assembly GCA_034769895.1. NCBI lineage: Eukaryota > Metazoa > Arthropoda > Insecta > Hemiptera > Cicadidae > Magicicada > Magicicada septendecula. Next base: position 1,393,766,368 of record CM068367.1, read on the forward strand.
TCTTCTACCAGTGGCTTTATAGTTCAGTGTCGCTTTCGGCAATCGCTCCTCTGTCATCCTTTGCAAATGATCTCACCATTGTCTTGTATAAACTGAATTTTTTTTAGGCGATTTAATTACGGCTGGGGCCGTCTCTCGCATCCTAGCTTCCACTGGCGCCGGTCTAAACAGTCCTGTTCTGTAAGTCCTTTTGCGTTCATTGCATCTTCGACGTCCATTTTCCATGAATTTTTAGGTCTTCCTTTTTTCCTTCTAGAGGGTGGGATCCATTTCCATTCCCATATAAGCTAAAATAATTTCATTTGTGTCCTCTACTTCGAGTTCTGCTCTGATATCCTCATTCCTTATTCTATCTTGCAATGTACAGTTTAAAGTACGTCGAAAAAACTGCATTTCAGCACTCTTGAGTCTTGCCGCATTTCTTTTTTGTCATACCCCACGTCTCACTCGTATATATCCATGTAGGTATTGCAATTGTCTTATAAAATTTAATCCTTGTGCTGTGCCGACTCTAGTATCAGTCGGCAAAACACCAGTAATTAACAGCAGCGGTAAACGTTAAACGCAGTACTAATTAAAAGGGTTTAATTAGTGCCGCGCCCTAGTAGTGGTTATAAGTAGTACACTGCATGAAGTTAGAGCTTGATCGGTGCTGGCATCTGGTGACAGCTGCTGTAGGCAAACGAGAACGACGGAGATTATTCTGTTTAACCTTGTCTCGCTGAAATGGTGGCCTAGATCGGCAGCTTATTAAGTTACTCCGGTAAGATGGAGGTGGCTCCGGCACCTTTAAGCCTTCACACTATGTCAGGCTAGTTCTGTACACGACTGCGGTAAGTCTCGCCAATACTCTCATATTAATTGTGTTTAATATTTCACTAAAGAAAACTGTTTTTAATAAGCCTAAGTAAGTGGATTTCTGATAAACCTGGATGCACCGCGTGGCATGGTGCAATGAGCAATTGAAGGTAGAATTTTTTAAAACACAGTAAAACTATATTAAATTCACGTGTCCCAACTTCGGCACTAAAAGTCAAAGAAATTTAAATACTAAAGTCTAAGTTTAAAATATACCTAACATGGATGTAAGGAGATTCCTATTAAGTACCTTGGTTATTGCACAATGCGTAATTCGGTTTAAATGGCATACAAGTTTTACTAGTATTGATAGTAAAACTTTATTCATATCAGGAAACTTACTGAGGCACCCATTTGAGAGTCATATAATCGCCAAATGGTCGTAATTCATATAGTAAAGAAGATGTAATCAGATTCCTTCTTGACCACGTGGTACCTATATATATATATATTCAGACTATGCATAAAGCTTCGTAAAATTGTAACAAGCAATAATTAACTATCAAATTCAAACATGGTAACCCGCATGGGTGAAGTTATTATTATAAAGATGTACTGTACTAAATATTTTCGAATAGGGCCTGTTGGCCATAAAACTTTGTCAAGTTTTACATTTAAGTAGCTCCAAAGCTATGTGCAGTTTATATATGTATTTTGGGGGGGTGTGCGAACTTCTCTGGGGCATTGTGTTGTGTACCCTGGCTGATATATATAATGTTGTGTAATCAGGGTCTACCGAACAAATCGAGAAAAAGCCCAACATGACCTGAAACTGTAACACCATAAAGCTCTCACTTCATCGACCGGAGCAATAGCCAGGAAGCCACACCAACACCTGTAATGTAGGCCACGAGATTGCCACCTCTACCCCATGGACAAAAATCAGGTGATACAAAACCAATATATTATGTACACGTAGAGTCAGCACTCAATAATACCCAGTGAACCAGTTCTATCTATCAACCACAACACCTTCAAGTTTTTAAACATTTAATTGGATCCCCAATTAACGGGACAGTTTAGTGTGTGAACTGGGTGTAAAATTATTTGTATATTTTATTAAATTTGTTGTAAAATTGTCAGCTCAGAGACTGGCATGTATTTGAGACAGTTCAACATTCAAACGTATAATTTCCTCTTATTTCAGTATGTGTTTCTTTACAGCTTTTAAGTCATTTATTTAATTGGTAATTTCTCGAGTTCAATTTAGTAATATATATATATATATATATTCTAAATTTTAAATTCAGTTTGGTTCTTATTGTATAGAAATTTCTGGGGTAGTTAGGTGCATTTTCACAAGTTTTATCCTGAATGGATGCATGTCCATACAATGTTGAACGTGTTGTTGAGACAGGTTAAATTATGCATCAACTGGCAAACTAACATGTCGGTCTCTGGGCCAAATGTATTTTTCATAGGGTTATAATATTCATGCCATATTTCTATTTTCACTACTTAGTAATGTTTCTATACTTATAAATTCTTTTAATTAATTATGATAACTGGGGGGGTGTGCATTGTTTTCTAAATTTTTATTTCTCACCGTATAAGAGCCCAGTGGGCAGAATTTTATAACTGTATTAGGCACTTAGCCAAATTTTGGAATTTATTATGTCCTGGGGACTACTGAAGTTGCTTAAGCATAATCTAATACACCTGATGTGTAATGAACCAAGTAAATATTGTAATCCTAACAGGGATGTCTATAAAAGAATTATTAATATACCTCATGGGGGTAAGAAAAGGGCGTGGCAAGAGATCTTTGTATAATTGTATTGTATTGTGGAACACATAATGTATTGTACATTTGTGTGTGTATTTTGGGGGGTTATATGTATTGTACATTTAGATGTATTTTTGGTGGGGAGTTTAGATATAGGGTTTTTAGAAAGGCAAACTGAAACATAGGATTATATATCCTTTTAATTTTAATAGCAAGTATTTATTCTATCTCAATTAATCTTTGCTGATTATTTCTTTAAGAAAATAATTTATTTTAATTAACTTTAATAACAAGTATATGAATTGTCTCCATTTAATTTTTAATTAATTTGTTTGAGAATTTATTATTATAATTAATATTATCAAGGAGCCTATACCATTTATCTCCATTAAGTTCAATGGATCATTTTAAAGAGAATATAAATAATAAATTTTATATTATTAATATTATTCCTAAATTTATTTATCTTCTCTTTTATATCATATTCAGACTCACGGCTTACTGCACATCTGAGATATATAAAACGACTCATTTGTTCTAAAGTGCTGTTGTTAATAACTATCTTGGTCCTCACTGAATATATAACTTTGAAGGCCATGGTTTTCGTCTGTCTTACTGAAATTGTCAGTGAGTACTCTCTTGTCACTTCTTGTAATTGAAACATAGCTGTTTGTAGATCATCCTCATTTTCTTGAATAATAAAACTATGTAATCCGCATATAGCAGGGAACCCATACAAATTGATTTGTTGAACTGTATTCCCGAAGTCAGTCTGGATTTCTATGCTCTCAACGTGTCGTCAATAAATATATTAAACAAGGGTGGGGAAATACAGCATCCCTGCATGACTTCCTTATTTATTGGAATGTCATCTGAGAGCCTACTATTCAGATCCAGAACTACAGCATAACATGTAATAACAAATAGAATTCAAACCTATTTATTTGTTTACATACTTATACCGAAGTCTATATTAGACTTCTACTGTATCCATGCGGCTTGCTTGCGTAAAGTTTGTAATGTCTCCAATTCAGAATACAGCTCTGTAGCCGGGTAAGTCACACGATGGTGCTGACTAGATGGTGCATCTAGTGGCATACAACATTACATATTTTCTGTACGAGTTAACTTCCTTAGTAGAAGGACCTGGTTTTGAGACGAAAGATATTCGCTATCATCTAACAGATTTTCTGGCAGAGCAGTTAGCTTATTGGTCAGCTAACATCAGCTAGTATTTAAGCGATATTACTTCTATCGACGTAAGTATAAGACAATCAATGTAAAGAAGACAAAGATTATGGTAATAAGCAAAATAAGAAGGACTCCACAGATTCAAATAGCGAATGAGGAGATTGAACCAGTGACAGTTTTTAAAATGCCTGGGATGTTTAGTTAGAGCTTGTGGTAAAGAGGTAAAGTACAGAAGAATTCTTAAGCTGAGGAAGCCCTTAATAGAAAGAAAAGCTTATTGTGCGCACCACCTTGGCATAAGGCCCGAGAAAGAGGACGGTGAAGTATTTTGTTTGGGGCGTGCTCGCAAACGGGGCAGAAATTTGGCCACTGAGGAAAGAAGAGGGGACGAGGATACAGGCATTGTGGACATTGAGAAGAATGAAAATGATTTCGTTGAAGGATAGAGTGGAAAATGAGGAGAAGATGGAATGGAAGAGTAGGACAGAAAAAGAGAGTTTTGGATATTATCGGGGGCGAGAATAGAAGTTGGTTGGGGCACTGTATCCGGCAAAGACGAGGTAATGTGATGGTAGAAAAACTGAACGGACTGGTAAATGCAGAGGGAATAGAGGACGCAAGAGAGACAAATGACACGCGACATTTGGTTGCGATATCATGAAATGAAGAGATAACACAGAATAGGAATGCGTGGAGCATGTCCTGTAAGACCTCCCCATGGGCAGAAAACACATGGTGATGACTCTTATCGATATCGGTATACACCCTAGACATTTATATGGGAAACAGGAGAATAATTGTGAAACAGAAAATAATAATCATTAATCACCTACCTCCCAGATGAATTTCTATAAAACACTGAGAGCTACAGAACTCGTTCATGAGAGTGATACGCGAGCAGTACCAAATAATCCAGAGCAATTAATTGTTGCGTTCCAAATGAGGTAACGGTATAAGGAATGAATCGGAGGTAGAGAGTAAACTGGAGACAAGAAAAAAATATAGGAAACGCTAGAGGGGAAATGTGAGGAGGTTGAACAACCAATGAAGTATACTCTGCAAGGAAGAAGAATTATCGGAAGTCTAAGAAACGACCTTTTAATCTAGAACAGGCTGCAGGTGCCTAATCCCGGGGGTAAAAAAGGAGAATAGAAAAATTGATAGCAGCAACTGCAGTAGTAGTAGTAGTAGTAGTAGTAGTAGTAGTAGTAGTAGTAGTAGTAGTAGTAATAGTAGTAGTAGTAGGAGTAGTAGTGGTGGTGGTGGTGGTGGTGGTGGTGGTGGTGGTGGTGGTAGTAGTAGTAGTAGAAGAAGAAGAAGAAGAAGAAGAAGAAGAAGAAGAAGAAGAAGAAGAAGAAGAAGAAGAAGATGAAGAAACATTTTTTTGTTTATTTTTGTCCTTTTTATATTAATCTAGGCCGCCAGTAGTATTGGTAAATACGGTGTACTGTATTGTTTTTATTAAATACGGTGTATAGTTAATTTTATTAAATAAAATTATGTTATTACTAATTATTATGTTATATTATATTACACTAATGATAATGCAATGTGTTAATATTGTAATAAAAATATTACGTTATTGGGAATTTGTATTTTCAACGTACGCCAATTGAACACATTATTAGTTGACTGTCAGTATACGCTTACTAGCCATAGAATATGGTTTTATGTAATATCAGTACATACACTTACGTCATTGCTAATTGTTTAATTAATAGGCCTATAAAGTAATTAGATGCGTGTGTTATTCGTCATAACAAAATAATAAATAGATAACGGAAGGAAAACAACAAACAGACATATGGACATGCAGTGAACGTGGCTATTTATTATTATTTCGCTTCCTATAAATTCTCCGTGTCTAGATAAATCCATAACAAATGTTTTTATCGCAAACATATGTTCCCTCGTGTGTTGAAAACGTGACAATATCGCACTCACTTTTCTGTCGAAGTGTCATCGTATATTTTTCTTTTTACCAGAGAGTTTTCCAAAACGTTTCTTGGGGTGACTTATAAATTCGTATGTTGTTTTATTTGATTTTAGCTACTCATAGGGATTCAAAATAGATTTAGTACTATAATATATGTGTAAACATTTTAGTAGGTATACAAACACAGAATTAAAATGGGTTCTCAAGTAATCACCAAGTATTGTTTCTTCTTCTTCTTCTTCTTCTTCTTCTTCTTCTTCTTCTTCTTCTTCTTCTTCTTCTTCTTCTTCTTCTTCTTCTTCTTCTTCTTCTTCAATCATAAGATTGGTTTGCAGCAGTCTTCCATTGTCATCGATCTTGTGCTTTCCTCTTCAATTGAGTTTTACAATTTACATCCTCAATCATTTGCTTTATATACTGCAGCCTTGGTCTTCCCTTATATCCTTTACCTTTTATTGTTCCTTCCATCACCAATTTTAGTAGTCCTTCATGCCGCAGTGTATGTCCAATAAGTTCTTCCCTTCTTCTAATTATGCTTTTCAACAGACACCTCTCATTGCCTATTCTGTTCAGCACCTCTTCATTTGTAATTTTATCAGACCATTTTATTTTCAGCATATTTTACTAAAGATCAACTCAAGAATACTAGTGATACCTTTCATGCAGTGAATACCTGAATACTAGTGATACCTGAGTGCAGTGAATACTAGTGATACCTGACCTTTCATGCAGTGGTTTGCAGTTGTCTTCTGCATTCTATGACGCTGACTCCATCCGCCTTCTGGGGCCTTTATAAACCCCAAGGGCAAGAGAAAACCTTACTTCTACCCGCTCATCCGCCTTCCGAAGAAGCCGTTGGCACTTGGTAGGGTTGGACTCCTTATAGTCAATCGGTCGTCAGAGCTCCCTCTGTGAGAACAGGCGGCACCACGTGAAGGTAGGAGTTGACATTTGGCGAGGAGAGGCTATGAGAGACGCATCCAAGCCCTTGCAGCCTAAGTTTTGTTTATAGTTTTAGAAATTTTTAATAACAATTTTTTATATTTACAAAACATATATTAGGCATAGTAATAATTGAACAATGTAGTCAGTTATCTGGAGCAAGGTTGTATATTTTGAAACAAATTTTAAAAAACGTCTGTAATTCACAAATAATTTATTTTACTTTAATAATTGTCTTTGAATTATCAGAACTGATCTGTTTAAAAGTGTCAATTGTTACTTGAACGTTGTATCCAAATATGCTGATTCGTCTCACTGCTGGTCCTGTGATCCGTTGAAATCTGCTCCCTCGTCGTCTGCTACTCTCCGCACACTGTCGCTTCGCTGACACTCCTCTTGTACGCACGCACGCCGACACACCCGATAACAGTTTACTCTTTACCTCAAGGTACTGAACTGGGCTGTAATTTAATATTTATTTACTATGGTGCTTTAAACGTACACCTTCCCGCGTCTTGAGGTGTCCTTGCGTTAACACAGGAGTATCCCGGATGGATAAACCTCTCCTATGCGGAAATCTTGACTCACGCGAGACTAGCACTGTTTAATATAACTATTTTATTATTTGAAAATATTGAGTTCGTACCAATACAAGGTATTAGCTAACGGGCAACTCGTCGCTAAATTGTCCTTGATAACTCTTACATAAGAACGTTTCTGTGCAGGTATAGATTTTATCTATAAATTTTCTGACTTCTAAAAGACAAGGAATCTACAGAAGTTAATTTTTACTAAACAAATCCCTATTAAAATAGTATGTAACAAGTCTCTGACACCCAGAAGATATAGCGCTATTTAAGATGCTTGCTCTGTCCAAATCTCAGTTCAATAAGTTCATTTATAACAGAGTTATTCATAAAATACGAATGACACGCACACTCGCGCACTCGCACATTAAACTCGCACAATGACATGATCACCAATAAATTTATGGGCATTTTGATACGTAATAGTTTTTTACCCAATTCTCAATTCAAAACTTATATCTAATTAACATAATCAAACAAAAATAAAATTTTAACATGTCTATAACGTCATAACATGATATATCATGTTAATATTGTAATAATAATAATAATAATAATAATAATAATAATAATAATAATAATAATAATAATAATAATAATAATAATGTAGTCCGGCCTTCAGTTTCCTTTACTGCAATGTTCTATTGCAATACAAACATACAAGTAAAATGTCATCTTAATAATCACGAAGTTATGATTATAGCTTTAAAAATGTTTAATAACAACACATTTTTTAGATTTCCAACTACGTTTTCTTGATTGTATTATTTCGTAAAAATTGAATAGCTGTATAAAAACATTCCTCATAAGCAACTGAACGAGCGAAGCGAGTTCTCAGTTTTAACTCGACCATTTGGAATTTGTCTGTCTGTCTGTCTACTGTCTGTTTGAGGTACGTTTCACGATAACGTTTGAACGCATCAAACGATTTTCGTGAAACTCGGCATGGGTTTCCATACTTTTACTCTACACAATCCTGTTGTTTTTGAGGTTGATCCTCCTCCAAAAATGTGGGGTAGGAGGTAAAAATGTGCGGGATCAAAATTATAAAAAAACCGTAAAAGCCCCTGTGGGATATTAAATTAAAGAGAATATAGTGAAATCTTTGGACGTCAGAACCGAGAAAGTGGTAAAAATTTTAATAAAAGTTACAAAAATTTTTGTGAGGTATCAAATTAAAGATAAACTTTAACTTAAGTATGAGCGGAGTGTTAAGTTTTGGAAATTTCTAAAATTTTACTCTTGTAGCTTTGGAAATCCATTTTACTCTTGTAGCTGTTATTTCCTCTCATACGTGCTTTCTTTATTAGATTTTTATCATCATCATCACATCACGGCTTAAGCAAGATGATACCTGTTCCGCCTTCAACGATCTTCCAGGCATCTCTTCCTTGGTCTACCCACACACCTGTGTCCTATAGGCTTATATTCCAGACTTGTTTGGCCAGTCTTGAATCTGAAGTTCTTTCTAAGTGTTCTTTCCACCGTCTTTTAAAATCTCTTAGGCTTTCATTCGATTTAAAAACTTGCAACTCTTCTCTTACGGGCAAGTTTAAAGCACTTTTTAGCCCGTTTCAAGAACGCCATTTCCAAGGCCTGTGTGTTACTTTCTTGTTTCTTGGTTGAAGTCCATAATTCACACCCAGAGAACAGTGCAGGAACCGCCATAAATTTGTAAATATTTAATTTTGTATCTCGACGTATCTTGTTCCTAAAAATGGGTTGAATGTCCTACAGATCGTCCGGAACTTACCATTACGCCATAAAATAGATGTCAAATCAAGTCTATTTATTTCCTATACTGGTTACTGGTTACTGCAACGCCTTTTGTTACCATTTTGCACATTCAAGAGATACAAACTTTTCAACTTAATGAGACTTCTTTACATTTGAGTCATTTAGTGGCATAAATCATTCTAATGTATTTAGTAGCACAAACAAGGAACAAAGGCGACAGTAAGGAGTCTTAAAATAATAATTCCAACAAAAATGTTATTTCTTTGTTGCTGTGACGTAACAGAGCGAAGTCCTATTGTTTCTTCTTTTCTTTCTTTCAGACAGAAATATGCAACGTCACGAATAACGAACATTAATTTCAGCGCTGCAAACAAAGGACCGGCCGAAAGTGAGTTTTAAATATCAAACGAAATAAAACATTTGTTACGGAGGGGAACAATAGAGTCCGCTGTCAGAGAACATGCAACGGTAAACTCTGGGTTGCAAGAAATGTATGACGGGGCGTGTTGGAAGCGCTACGCCAGCTAGACGGGAGAAATTATTTGTCTGTTCTGTGCGGCTAAATTGTATGACGTATATTTTAAATTAATTCTTTTTTTTAACTCACTGGCATTATCACCGTTATTATTATTATTATTATTATCATCATCGAAGTCGTCGGCGTCATCCCTACACAGGATTTACGCAATTCCTTATCCCGACCTGACAAAGGATATAGACCACCGTTTTCTGCGTTGACCGACTTACAGCCTCTCTCTTCCACCCTGTTTATGCAGTTGAAGACTCTCCTTGGACTTTCCCATTCGATTCAATGGTCCTGTCATTTATGGAGTTCACGCTTGGGTCACTTCATTCCGTAGGCCTCTTGGTGTGTACTCCGCCAATTTTGTTACAATAATCATTAGATGCCGTTAGAATAATCGACTATAATCTGGATCTGGAATCTGGAAAGATGGAGAAGTGCGGAAGCATTGCGTAATCCTTACGTCCACACAAGGCGTGCAAAGCTTTACGTAATCACACATATAAGTTCTATCGTCTCAGCGTAGCAATATTATACGGCGTCTTTACAGGACGAGACAAAAACTTTAGGAGATATAAAGAATGTTACAAAAATATAAGAAAAAATTTCATAATACAAAAATTGTAAGATAAAAGTATGGCATGGAAGGAAATCTAAAAACGGAAGTGACGGGCACAGAGGTAGACAGTGTAGAAGCAGAACAAGTACATAGTGTCAGATTCTCAGAGAGCATGTCGACGAAGAAGCGAAGTAAAAAATAGCAATGGGATCGGTTCCCGGATTGAGGTCGCAACAAAGAAAAAGAAGAAAATGCTAACTTGTGAATGAGTTACGTCATATCAGCTGGTCATTTAACAGTTGGCAACTTGTGTGTTCATAAGTAAAACGCTGCGTTTGCCTCCAACCCTCCCCTACAACAATACAACGCTAATTAACCTACATTTTTTGCTACATTATACCGCGGCTAAAGTTTCCGGGCCATTAATCGTTGCCAACAAAACCTACACGGGTTGCAATCAGCGGCCGCTGGGCATAAATGTTATAAACAGTCGCTACTATAATTGATGTGCGTTGTCAAGTTAATAATAAAGAGATCGCTTATAAACCTATAGGATTTGTAAAGATCTTGGTAGTGTGACTGGGGCCCCCCCAATCCCCCCGATCAAGCCCCCCAGATCTATTAAAAATTTCAGCGAAATCCATGATCACTTAACGAAGGCCTATTTCTAAACCAGTTGGATTGTTAAAATAAGGCCTATGAATAATTGTAGGAATAAAAGGTATTACAATACTTCTACATTAATAAAATAGTCTTTTATAAATAATGACAGTATGTTTATATACAATTAGTAAATACGATGTATTGCACACTAAAGACATCTTTTTCAGTAAACTAAGTGATATAATGGAGGAAAGTGGAAGCACAAGAGAAGTTATCATAGCTGGAGGTTTTAATGATAGATCTGGGAAACAAATAGACAGTCAAATCATAGGACCTTTTGGAGAAGATGTGAATATGTTGTAAATGACAATGGAACAGATTGGTTGATATTTGTGAACAACATTCCTTTCGAATTTTAAATGGCTTTTATTAACATAAAGAAATATACAAATATACATGGCATCAGGATACATTACAGCTGAAGTCAGTTATAGACTACACAATAGTTTGGCAGCAAACAAAATTAAAAGATCATCAGATCATCCAGAGGAGTAACGGTCAGTGATCATTTTCTGGCAACCACAAAAATTGTATTTCCTTTTAGAGCGGCAGATACTAGAGGAAAACGGATTAATGATGAGGATATTCCCCAAACTAAAATAAATACCCCGAAGTATAATCTCATTAGATTGGAAAATGAAAATGTCGTATATTCATATAGAAAGAGACGTGACGAGAAACTAAATGAAGCTCATTTCAATGGTACAGAAATTCAATACCAATATCTTTTAAACAAGGTACATGGCAAGGCAGCTACGGAAGCGTTAGGAGAGGAAAGTAAATGTCATAGGAAAAGTTTATTTTATTATTGGAATGAAGAACTAGAAAATGATGTGCAAAGGAAAGAAGATGCATACCTCAAATGGTTGAAAACTAAAGATATTGAAGACAAAATTGAATTTAGAAAACAGTAGGCCAAAGTTACGAAGAAGGTGGCAGAAGCAAAAAAATAAAAGCTGGGAATAATCGTGCCAAAAGGTAGAAAAGCTCATTGGAGGAAAAAGAAATACAGAAATACCGGAATAAGTAATAACAATAAATAACGACAATCACTCAACGTTTGGTTAAAAACGTATCTATTTGCAGCTTAAAAAAAATTATGCTCGCGCCAGAAAACGAAGACAGAGCCTATTAACTTCCTCCTATGGCACTACAGCCCAAGTCGGGCCCTGGCCTACACCAATCTCCGCCTCCAATCCACTCTATCCACTGCAACCCTCCTCCAGTTTCTTATCCCCATGTCTCTCGCGTCCTCTGGAACGCCATCTTCCCACCTCTTCCTCGGTTTACCTCTAGGTCTCGTTCCCTCCCATGTACCCAGCAAAGCCCTCTTGGGGTTCCTGCCATCCTCCATTCTCATAACATGCCCGGCCCAACGCAATATTTGTATTCTTATAAATTTTGAGACTGGTATCTCTTTATATATTTGATACAGTTCGTTGTTGTATCTCAGTCTCCATGAGCCATTTTCTTGTATTGGGCCTATAATGCGTCTGAGGATTTTCCTTTCAAAGGTGTCTACTATGTCGACTGTTTTCTGTGTGATTGTCGCCTATTAACTTACCTTTATCATTTTTACCCAGTCAGGCGTCTCACAGGGTTGTCTGTACCATGATTCCTCTAGTATAATATTTCTATGGTTTAAACTGTCGTGTTTACACAGATAAAGTAGACGTTTTTTGGCATTAATTGAAAAAAAAAAAAAAAATTTTATTGCTGTCTTTTACATAAAAAAATAACATACTTTAACACAAGCTAAACTAAATATCACTATAATATTGACGACTCGGAACACTAAGTTATTTATAAGTAAAAACGTAAAGTTTTACCTTACAGCCTAAACCGGCTTTCACCTATAGAAGGCTTCATCAGAGGCTGTCGTAAGTAGCCTACTTACGACAGCCTCTGATGAAGCCTTCTATAGGTGAAAGCCGGTTTAGGCTGTAAGGTAAAACTTTACGTTTTTACTTATAAGAAACTTAGTGTTCCGAGTCGTCAATATTATAGTGATATTTAGTTAAGTAACGGACACGTCATGGACAACGAAATCCAAGAACAAGCTAAACGTTTTTTAAAATATTTTCAGGACAATGTCCTTGAATTAAAGTGCCAAGAAGTGATAAAATCAAGGTTTTCTTCAAAAAATCTACGGAAAAAATAATTTTTGCAAAATTTATTAAGAATACAAATTTATTAATATAAAAATATCGAGGTTTCACATGATGTGTAGCGTCATACATAGAACGTTGAAGAAAAAGACAAGGAGAGAACAAGGCTTAAATTTTATAAAACAATGACAGCGCCTGTTTTATTATATGAATGTGAAACGTGGGTTCCTACAAAGAAGACTGAAAAACCAGATTAAAACTTCGGAAATGAAGTTTCTGAGAAGAACAAAAAGTTGCACGAGACAGGACCATTTGCGCAATGAGGATATTGGAGAAGAGCTACAGGTATTCTCCATAAATGAAAAAAATCCAGACATCGCAGGAGACGGTTACAGCATCTGGCCAGAATGGAGGATGGACGACTACCTAAGTTTGCGTTTTGATATAGATCCTTTGGTACAAGAAATGTAGGAAGACCGAGAGTGAGGTGGAGAGATACTCTCTGAAGACGGAACAGGCAAAGTGCCTACACCGTTAGGTGCAGAAGAAGATTTAGAGTTTAAATGATTCCTAATAACACGAGACTTCTTACCTTCAGTGTGTATAACAATCAAGGTAGATTATTTTGAAGACAGTGATTTCCCATATTTTTTTCATCCCTCATACTTCATGTTGGTTTACTCAGAAAATTTGAGACGTAAAGAATTTATAAAATTTTGTGAAAAGAATTCTGAATTTCACACTTGTCCTGAGGAAAATGGGGGGAGGGGCGTCCTTTCATTCCCAGAAGTTAATCTTATCCCTCCCAGGAGCAGATCCTACTTATGGCACTGATTGACCTAATGGTGACTTTTCTCCATTACGTTAACGTATATTACGCGATTAGCTCATACAATGTATTTAATATTCTGATTACTAATAAAAACCAAGATGAAAAAAAATATAAAAGTGAATTTATATTTTCACTGCAGGATGTCTGCAAATACAGTACAATAAATAGGACTTGTACCCAGTTAATTAGTTTCACTTGTTTGTCTGCAAAATTTATGGCATTCAGCAAACAATCAACAGTAATACATTGTGACGAGACTACCAATGCAACAAAATTGTTTTACAGGGGTTACTGAAAAAAGTCAAAATAATTTATTTCTACGCGCACTGGTAAAACATTGACGCAGCTATCGCTTGTTATTATTATTTTTATTTTATTCTTCGTATTGTTTAAATTAGCAGCCATCCTTACTATTTCTTTTATGAATTTGCTAACTGCAATAATTTTTTATTGTTCGACTAAGCTTTTCGTCATTACTGACATCTTCAGGTCTTAAACAACGTCTATCAACTGTACGTTGTAGGCTTTTATACTTTAGGCCCCTCCCCTTATGTCATCGCCCCTCCTATTGGTTCTAGCTGCTACCGCTCTTCACGGGAACTCTGTCTACCTTTTTCCGTTAGGCATTTTTCTAACGTCCGTCAAATTGTTTTAAGAATCTCCCGTTAATTTCTTCATTCTTGACTTATAATTTTTTTGTAACCTTTTACATTTCGTCATTGTTTAGTGTGTTATTCTTATTATGTTAATTTATTTTTGTTTATTGTTTAATATATAATAAAATATTTCTTCATTTGTAAAATCCACTTTTATATTCATTAATTTATTTTTATCTTCTTTTTTAACTTTAAGTATTTCTAGTTCTTCTATTAATTTTCTTTTTTGCGGATTGTTTTCTATTTTTATTATTTCCATATTTTCATTGGGATTTATGAATTTATGGCCTGATTCGTTGAAATGTCTTGCATATAGTGAGTTCGTTACTCTAACCCCTTCTCCTTTTGCGTGTTCATTCATTCTAATTTTAAATTTTCTTCCAGTTTCGCCCAGATATATCTTATTACATTCCCCACATTTTAATTTGTATACGCCGCTTTTTTCTGTTAATGGAATTTCTTCTGTTTTATCATTTTTTATATATTCGAATACATTTTTCGTTTTCTTTATTCCTATCTGTATTTCATATTTTTCGAAACATTTTTGTAACATTTTTGTTTTATGTCCTATATATGTTATTGCTCCTTTATATTTCTTTTCTTCATTTGTTTTTTCTTTTTTGTTCTCTTCTATTTCTTTATTTTCCTCTATTTTATTAACTATTCTATTAATTATTTGAGGGTTGTAATTATTATTTTTTGCTATTTGTTGTATTTTCTTTAATTCTTTTTGTTTGAGTTCTTCATTTTCTAGATAATTTATAGCTCTATAGCAAAATGAATTTAATGCTGCCATTTTATAATTGACCGGATGATATGATTCTTGTGGAATAATTAAATCTGAGTATGTTTCTTTCCTATATATATCGAATTTGAGTTTGTTATCTTCAATTTTTATATTGATATCCAGGAAATTAATTTCTAATCCTCCAATTTCTTCTTGAAATTTTATTGTTTTTTCTATGTTATTTAGTTGTTCCGTAAATTTTTTTAATTCATTTACTTCACCTTCCCAAACTATTAGTATGTCATCTACATACCTGATCCATTTTTTAATTCTTCTTTCTTTATCTATATCTTTTAAAATTTTGATTTCAAAGCTATTCATGAATATCTCTGCCATTAATGGTGAAAGCGGTGATCCCATTGGTAATCCATTTTCTTGTATGTAAAATTTGTTATTAAATCTGAAGTAGTTCTGGCTTAGGCATAATTCTAATCCTTCTATTATTTCGTTTTTCCATTCTACATTACTTAATTTGTTTTTCTTTATTATTTCTACTGTTTTTGCTATTGGTATGTTGGTGTACATATCTTTTATATCTAATGACATTAATTAAGTCAAACAAATAAGACAAAATTAATGTCATTAGATATAAAAGATATGTACACCAACATACCAATAGCAAAAACAGTAGAAATAATAAAGAAAAACAAATTAAGTAATGTAGAATGGAAAAACGAAATAATAGAAGGATTAGAATTATGCCTAAGCCAGAACTACTTCAGATTTAATAACAAATTTTACATACAAGAAAATGGATTACCAATGGGATCACCGCTTTCACCATTAATGGCAGAGATATTCATGAATAGCTTTGAAATCAAAATTTTAAAAGATATAGATAAAGAAAGAAGAATTAAAAAATGGATCAGGTATGTAGATGACATACTAATAGTTTGGGAAGGTGAAGTAAATGAATTAAAAAAATTTACGGAACAACTAAATAACATAGAAAAAACAATAAAATTTCAAGAAGAAATTGGAGGATTAGAAATTAATTTCCTGGATATCAATATAAAAATTGAAGATAACAAACTCAAATTCGATATATATAGGAAAGAAACATACTCAGATTTAATTATTCCACAAGAATCATATCATCCGGTCAATTATAAAATGGCAGCATTAAATTCATTTTGCTATAGAGCTATAAATTATCTAGAAAATGAAGAACTCAAACAAAAAGAATTAAAGAAAATACAACAAATAGCAAAAAATAATAATTACAACCCTCAAATAATTAATAGAATAGTTAATAAAATAGAGGAAAATAAAGAAATAGAAAAGAACAAAAAAGAAAAAACAAATGAAGAAAAGAAATATAAAGGAGCAATAACATATATAGGATATCAAACAAAAATGTTACAAAAATGTTTCGAAAAATATGAAATACAGATAGGAATAAAGAAAACGAAAAATGTATTCGAATATATAAAAAATGATAAAACAGAAGAAATTCCATTAACAGAAAAAAGCGGCGTATACAAATTAAAATGTGGGGAATGTAATAAGATATATCTGGGCGAAACTGGAAGAAAATTTAAAATTAGAATGAATGAACACGCAAAAGGAGAAGGGGTTAGAGTAACGAACTCACTATATGCAAGACATTTCAACGAATCAGGCCATAAATTCATAAATCCCAATGAAAATATGGAAATAATCAAAATAGAAAACAATCCGCAAAAAAGAAAATTAATAGAAGAACTAGAAATACTTAAAGTTAAAAAAGAAGATAAAAATAAATTAATGAATATAAAAGTGGATTTTACAAATGAAGAAATATTTTATTATATATTAAACAATAAACAAAAATAAATTAACATAATAAGAATAACACACTAAAAAATGACGAAATGTAAAAGGTTACAAAAAAAAAAAAAAAATTATAAGTCAAGAATGAAGAAATTAACGGGAGATTCTTAAAACAATTTGACGGACGTTAGAAAAATGCCTAACGGAAAAAGGTAGACAAAGTTCCCGTGAAGAGCGGTAGCAGCTGGAACCAATAGGAGGGGCGATGACATAAGGGGAGGGGCCTAAAGTATAAAAGCCTACAACGTACAGTTGATAGACGTTGTTTAAGACCTGAAGATGTCAGTAATGACGAAAAGCTTAGTCGAACAATAAAACATTATAGCAGTTAGCAAATTCATAAAAGAAATAGTATTTTTATTTTATTTTAACTTTATGGCAACTGTTAATTGTCAACACTGTAGGCCTATATTGTTGTCAGCAGCGTTCCCACCTACTAAACGTATGAGCCTGCGTTGTTGCATCTGTAACGTAAAAAACCGAATTTAAGTTTTATACAAAGAACGCAGCATTTTTTTGTTAAAGAAAACAAGAAATAGTTTTGTTTTGATCTAGTAAAAACTCAGTAAACTTAATAACACTTAGGATATTTACCTTGGAGCAGCAGAACCAGCTTATGTCCAAAAACACAACTTTTTAGGAATGCAATATGAAAGTTTAATTTGTTTATAGTTTTCCAAAGAGACATCGCTAAATGTCTTATACTCAGTCCGTTATAGTGTTATACGTATCTTAGTTATTATATTGTTATGGCATCACAGAACATTCTACATGTATCTCGGCTATCCCAGCAGGGACCCAGCTGTAATGTTTGTGTGCGTACGTGTGTCAACGGGACTATTCCAGACCATACCGGTCGGCCGCGGTCAATTACGCTCAAGTGTTTTCGAGTAGTGTTGACGCGTATTATGGATTATTCTGGAATCTCAGCGGGGTATAAATATAAGCATACAGCGTTGGCCGATTTGTCAAGTGATACCAAGTGTTATTGTGTTATAATTGTGCGGGACTCTATTAGGTGAGATAATTATTGCGTATGACAAATTTTGATCGGATTATTGTGCAAGTTGATTAGAAACTGTGTATTTGTGATTAATTAAAGCTGGTGATTAGTGACTTCATTGTATTTTGTTTTCCACTGTACCTTGCGAGGATCAAGCAGACCTTCGTAACAATATAAATATATTTTAAGAGAAAATTTTGTTAAGTTTTCATAGGCCAAGTTCTGCAACAAGTTAATTTACGGAGATAAGTTGTTATTTTAATGATTGTACTTGAAATACATCTGCATGGCAGAATATAACGCCTATAAAAAAAAAAACTCTTGAATTTGGAGTTAGCCTACTAGTTCTGCACCAATGTAGGGAATATACACTTTACAAGATATTCTATTGCGTTCAACTAATACTAGAATGACAAATTATTTTTATAATAAGAATATTTACAATGTTTAGCTGTACTTTGCGGGTTATACCTCCGACTTATTTTAGCTGTTTAGGGCCGCCTTAGGACCACGTGAAGTGAATTAACGAGTGGGCTTCTTGTTCTGCCAGTATTGGAGTAGTCTTTGTCCGGTAGCTTTCCTATTTTCTTCTGATCATTTCTTCTTGGCGCTAAGTATTTCCTGGGAATTAGACTGTTAAGTCGCTAAAAAAATTTTGCATGCGTTGTCATTCACATATTTAAGACATCATTTAACTAGATTTGACTTAACGGGAAACACACCTGGTATTGTTTGGTTGAGAGTCTTCAATGCCTTCCATCCCAGCTGCGAACTATTGGGTAGATCTTTTTTTGTTAAAATTACTTCCCGGGCTGTTTGGCCGTGGTTCAAAGTTTATTACAAAACCAGACGTCTCGGCAGTGCCATCGGCTGCCATCTTCAGGGAAATCGGGTAACGCTAATGTGAGGTGGTATACGTTAGGACCACAGTACTGGTGACGACAGATTAACGTATCGGTAGCGTTACTCGATTTCCCTGAACATGGCAGCCGATGGCACTGCCGAAACGTCTGGTTTTGTAATGAACTTTGGACCACGGCCAAACAGCCCGGGCAGTAATTTTAACCAAAATGACTCCGGCCGTGTAAGGCTTCGTAACATATTAGGTAGATCTTGTTTAGGCGCGTAATTCTTTAAAGGTTCGATGTCTACATAACGAAGGTAGCTGTTTCTTCATTTTAGTTTGCTCTGCTGTCCCTTCTGCCCCGAAGACGAGGTGTCTCTCATCAGAAATATGCTTAATAGTGACAGGAACGCGACCTGTATAAACACTTATCAGGAATGTATGGTAAACTTGGGCAAACTCGTGACAAAGTATATAAAATACCAATTGTGCCAAGTCAAAATTTGCAGAACACCCCATTTCCGAGAATCATAACTACACTAATTTTAAAACTAATTTGATACCCCTTCACATATGTAAGAAAGGGCGATATTTGAACGCTCTTGAAGAGTACGAAATTTATAAAGCATACAACAATACTGATACCAAGCCGCATGTTTTAAATGATAAATTGGTTTTCAAGTCAAATGTATTGTACAACACTGCCTTGCGCTATTGTCGTGGTGGGAGCGAGACGTAAATTAGTGCGCGGTCGGTCTCCATACGATGTACATCGGTAAACCTTCGCACTCGCTGTAAATATTTTAGTATCATATTATTTAAAGTTATTTGTTTTATATTGGATTTTAATGTTTTAAGTGATTGACAAGTGTATCAACTTTAAATGATACGCGATTGTTTTAAATTCTGATGATGGGAGAAGTGTCCCGAAACATGTCAATTTTGTAAAGACGCTGTTTCTAAAAGCCGCAGACGGTAAGTTCCAATATATTTGATTGAACAACACGTGGCTTGGTACTAAACATTTGGAATTTATTCCTTTTAAACATGAATACTGCAAGTCGTGCAAACTTAGTACGAAAATTTCAAAATATTAAAGTCCAATTACACAAAACTATTTTACACATTAAGTTCAACAAATCGTGTTTGGAGAACAATGTTATACCGAATTATGCTATTATAAGTCTTAAAGGTTCATCTATTGCTGAATCAAAAACCAAAAAATATGCAGAAATTTACAGAGTTAAAGAAGAAATTAAATCTCTATACATTAAAAAGTCAAACCTAAATTATACATTATACAAATTACATTTACAATTATTAGATAACACGCATCCAGCCGTACTGAATCATTATCTGGATTTTATAAACAATGACGTCAGGCGAATAGTTTATCAAATGCGTATAAAACAATCAGATAAACTACAAAGGTTGTTGAATGATCAGTTACCGATATCCAGCAATATCAAATGTAAACACAAATTTTATACGCGTTTGCAGAATTTAACGTCCCTTGTTTTAAATACTGATGAAACTGATTTATTGAGTAAAGGTTTGAAATATAATCTCCCCGTACACAAATCGAGTCTTGATCGTAAGCAAATTATTGCAGAAATTATCAATGCAGAGACTGTTGTTAAGGCAATGGTTGACCAAAAAGATCAAGACCAGACACGTTTCTTAATAAACGAAAAATTCAATAAAATCATTAAAAATCGGTATAATAGTGTTCATTTCTCTATTCCTTTAACAAATAATAATTATAATAAAGAACGGAAAATTTTAATAGGATTAAAACAAAAATTATCTGACAATAAAGCTCTTGTCACTAAAGCTGACAAAGGTAACACTGTGGTTATTATGGACAGAGAAGATTATAACAATAAAATACAAAATTTCATCATTAACAACAACATTGGTTTACTAAATTCTGACCCAACTGAAAATTATGTAAAACAATTAAATCAATGTATAAACAGATGCACCCATTTGTTTGATGAACAAACAAGAAGATCTTTGAAACCTATACATTCAAAAGCACCTGTTTTGACAGGATTACCCAAACTCCACAAGGATGCTATCCCCTTGAGACCATTAGTAAATTTCACCACTGCTCCGGGGTATAAAACGGCTAAAAAACTAGTCACCATAATAAAACACAATATAAAAATAATTAATGACCATAGTCTAATTAATAGTGTTGACTTTGTGAATAAGGTTAAAAATTTAATAGTTGAACCGGCTTACAAACTTATTTCCTTTGATATTGTGGACTTGTATACGAATATACCAGTAGCTGAAACCTTGCGTATACTTAGGATTAACCTTATTAATACTAATAAATTGGATATTAATAGTATAAATGAATTGATGCACATTTTGGAGTTAGTTCTTGATCAAAATTATTTTACCCACAATAATCAATTTTTCAGCCAACAAAATGGGTTAGCAATGGGTTCTCCACTTTCAGGTCTTCTTGCAGATATATACCTAAATAATTTCGAAAATTCGTTCATTCTCACTAATAACAAACACAAGAATAACATAATATTTTACGGCAGGTATGATGATGATACCTTTTTAATATACAAAGGTACACAAAGGCAAATTTATAATTTACATAATTATTTGAATAATATCAATGACAAAATGCAGTTCACACTTGAAAGTGAAGACAATGGTAACCTGAATTTTCTAGATTTAACTGTTGCTAAGGACAATAATAAAAAGTTATAATTTGACATCTATAGAAAACCCACAACGACCGATATTGTAATACATGCTAAGTCTTTTCATCCTTTATCACATAAATTAGCTGCCTTCCACAGTATGATTTATAGACTTTTATCTTTGTCCCTCGGTGATAAAGAATACCGTGAGGAATTAGACACCATTAAACACATTGCAGTTGCTAATGGTTATGATGTCAATATGGTGAACAACATCCTTCGAAAACATAAGAAGGGGCATAGTAACATTAACGGACATAAAACACGCGAAAATACAACACGAAAA
Source organism: Magicicada septendecula (assembly GCA_034769895.1). Classification (NCBI taxonomy): domain Eukaryota; kingdom Metazoa; phylum Arthropoda; class Insecta; order Hemiptera; family Cicadidae; genus Magicicada; species Magicicada septendecula. The sequence goes on from CM068367.1 coordinate 1,393,788,147, forward strand.
TACATTGCAACACCGTACACATACCTTATGCCTCAGATTTTTAGGTCAATTTTTAGTAAAACCAGTAATATCAAGGTCACTTATAAGACCACTAATAGTATTATGAATAATCTTCGTGTCCGCAGAACTACCAGCCTTGAACACAAAACTGGTGTTTACAAATTGATATGTGACGAGTGTGACGCCTTTTATGTGGGCCAGACAGGACGTGGTTTTTTAAAAAGATTTACAGAACATAGGCCGCCTACACACTTTTACAATTTGGACAATATCAAGTCAAAATTTGCAGAACACCTCATTTCCGAGAATCATAACTACACTAATTTTAAAACTAATTTGATACCCCTTCACATATGTAAGAAAGGGCGATATTTGAACGCTCTTGAAGAGTACGAAATTTATAAAGCATACAACAATACTGATACCAAGCCGCATGTTTTAAATGATAAATTGGTTTTCAAGTCAAATGTATTGTACAACACTGCCTTGCGCTATTGTCGTGGTGGGAGCGAGACGTAAATTAGTGCGCGGTCGGTCTCCATACGATGTACATCGGTAAACCTTCGCACTCGCTGTAAATATTTTAGTATCATATTATTTAAAGTTATTTGTTTTATATTGGATTTTAATGTTTTAAGTGATTGACAAGTGTATCAACTTTAAATGATACGCGATTGTTTTAAATTCTGATGATGGGAGAAGTGTCCCGAAACATGTCAATTTTGTAAAGACGCTGTTTCTAAAAGCCGCAGACGGTAAGTTCCAATATATTTGATTCACCCTTTTTGCAGATGATATTGACGTTTTAGGAAACAATGATGAAGGACTACAGAATCCAATTTATAAAGAAGGACTTTACTTCAAGAATAAAAAAAGTATAATAAGGATAATAATAATTAACGTTAATAATATATATAAAACTTTCACTGATGAACTTACTGTTGTCACTTCCCAAACGTTTCGAGATGTTGTTTCTCTTCTTCAGTGGGTGTAATACTGACTGTCCATTACAGAATAACCGTTACGGAAAAATGGTGTGTGTGGTGGGGGTTGATGGTGGGAAGGGATTGGCGCTGAGGTTCGAATTGTGTGTGTGGATCAGTGTGTCGAATAGTGTATGTGATTTATAATGTATTTGTTCATTTAATATGTTGTTTGGTTGTAGTGTGTGATATCTGTATATTTCAAATTGTTCAGCTGTGTTTAGTTTTCTACTTTTAGGTAAGTAGTGTAATATTTCCATGTTGTGTTCTATGTTTGTGTAACTGTGGTTTTCGTTATGTAGATGTGTGGCAAATGTGGAATGTGTGTAGTTTGTGGTGAGGGCTTTTAAATGTTCAGAAAATCTGGAAGAAAAAGATCTTCCCGTCTGGCCGATGTAGAATTGTTGGCAATCATTAAAATTTAATTTATAAACCCCTGTTTTGCTGTATGTGTCACTGTCTTTGTTAGTATTATTTATGTGTTTTCTAATGGTGTTGTTGGTTCTGTAGGCTACTTTGTAATTGTGTTTCCTAAATGTGTTTGCAATTTTATGTGTATTGGAATTGTAGTATGTAAGTGTTATGTATTTACTGGGTTGTGTGCTGTTGGTCAGATGTGTTTTACTTTTTGTGTTGAGGATTCGTTTGTGTAGTTTATTTATTAATTCGGGGTTGTATCCATTTTTGACTGCTATGTATTTAATTGTGTTTAATTCATCTTGGTAGTCATGTGTGTTTAGGGGTATTGAAGTGAGCCTATGGAGCATGTAGTTGAAAGCTGCATGTTTGTGTTGAGTTGGGTGGTTGGATGTGTTGTGTATGACCATGTCTGATGTGGTGGGTTTTCTGTATATTTTGTATGTGTGTGTGTTGTTTGTTTTGGTGATTGTAAGGTCTAAAAAGTTTATGCTGTTATTTAATTCTATTTCAAGTGTGAATTTTAATTTGTGGTGTATAGTGTTAATGTATTTGTGGAAATTTTCTATTTGTCTTTTGTTGCCGTTGTAAAGGAGTAAAATGTCGTCAACATACCTGTGCCAATATATTATTTTATCGGTGTATTTGTTGTTGTTCAGTATGTGTTTCTGTTCTATGGTGTGTATAAATATTTCTGCTAGTATACCTGATATAGGGGAGCCCATGGGTAGTCCATCTGTTTGTGTGTAATACATGCTATTGTGTGCGAAATAATTTTGATCTGTGATAATTTTAGTTAGATGGATGATCTCTTTTATGTGTGTTTCAGGTGTGTTATTTATTTTTAGTAATTGTTCTAATGTAATTATGGTTTCTTTTATGGGAACATTGTTGTATAGGTTTGTTATGTCGAATGAAGCAAGTGTGAAATTGTGGGGAATGCGTACGTGTTGCGTTTTATTCACTAGATCATATATTATTTTTGACAGTGGTGTTGTTGGTTAAATTTATGCTATTTCTGATCAATTTAACTAAATGTCTAGCTATTTTGTGTGCAGGTGCTTGTGTGTTGTTTATAAGTGGTCTGATGGGAATGTTGGGTTTGTGTAATTTCGGTAGTACATTTAGTGTAGGGGCGTTTGGTTTAATTTGTTTTAGATATTTGATGTTGTCAGGTGATACTATGTGTTTTGTGTTATTTAGGGTTTTGTTTATTTGTTTGTGATATTTAGGGGTGGGGTCTTTATTTAATTTAGTGATGTTGTTTTCATTAAAAAATGTTTCAATTTTGTTATTTAAAGCCTGTTTTTCTATTATGACGTTTATATTTCCTTTGTCTGCTTTGAGTATGGTTAGGTTGTGTTCTTGTAATTTACGTTTGATGTTTTTTAGTGTTTGGAATTCATTATTGTGTTGTTTATTTTCGTATTGTTGTGTGTGTTGTAATTTGCGTTTTATATCATAACGTATGGTATCATGGTTTTGGTTTAGTGTGTGTTGTATGGCTGTTTCAGCGTCTAGGACTATTGATCTAGTGAATAAAACGCAACATGTACACATTCCCCACAAGTCCACACTTGCTTCATTCGACATAACAAACCTATACAACAATGTTCCCATAAAAGAAACCATAATTACATTAGAACAATTACTAAAAATAAATAACACACCTGAAACACACATAAAAGAGATCATCCATCTAACTAATCTTATCACAGATCAAAATTATTTCGCACACAATAGCATGTATTACACACAAACAGATGGACTACCCATGGGCTCCCCTATATCAGGTATACTAGCAGAAATATTTATACACACCATAGAACAGAAACACATACTGAACAACAACAAATACACCGATAAAATAATATATTGGCACAGGTATGTTGACGACATTTTACTCCTTTACAACGGCAACAAAAGACAAATAGAAAATTTCCACAAATACATTAACACTATACACCACAAATTAAAATTCACACTTGAAATAGAATTAAATAACAGCATAAACTTTTTAGACCTTACAATCACCAAAACAAACAACACACACACATACAAAATATACAGAAAACCCACCACATCAGACATGGTCATACACAACACATCCAACCACCCAACTCAACACAAACATGCAGCTTTCAACTACATGCTCCATAGGCTCACTTCAATACCCCTAAACACACATGACTACCAAGATGAATTAAACACAATTAAATACATAGCAGTCAAAAATGGATACAACCCCGAATTAATAAATAAACTACACAAACGAATCCTCAACACAAAAAGTAAAACACATCTGACCAACAGCACACAACCCAGTAAATACATAACACTTACATACTACAATTCCAATACACATAAAATTGCAAACACATTTAGGAAACACAATTACAAAGTAGCCTACAGAACCAACAACACCATTAGAAAACACATAAATAATACTAACAAAGACAGTGACACATACAGCAAAACAGGGGTTTATAAATTAAATTGTAATGATTGCCAACAATTCTACATCGGCCAGACGGGAAGATCTTTTTCTTCCAGATTTTCTGAACATTTAAAAGCCCTCACCACAAACTACACACATTCCACATTTGCCACACATCTACATAACGAAAACCACAGTTACACAAACATAGAACACAACATGGAAATATTACACTACTTACCTAAAAGTAGAAAACTAAACACAGCTGAACAATTTGAAATATACAGATATCACACACTACAACCAAACAACATATTAAATGAACAAATACATTATAAATCACATACACTATTCGACACACTGATCCACACACACAATTCGAACCTCAGCGCCAATCCCTTCCCACCATCAACCCCCACCACACACACCATTTTTCCGTAACGGTTATTCTGTAATGGACAGTCAGTATTACACCCACTGAAGAAGAGAAACAACATCTCGAAACGTTTGGGAAGTGACAACAGTAAGTTCATTAGTGAAAGTTTTATGTATATTATTAAATTAATAAAGTGAACGAAGAGGATGCAATAACAAGATAATAATTAACGTATAAAACAATTGAGGATACTATAAAACCGTCCTTTTTGCAGATGACATTGACCTTTTATGAAACAATGATGAAGGACTACAGAATGCAATTTATCAAGAAGGACTTTACCTCAAGAATAACAAAAATATAATAAGGATAATAATAATTAACGTATAAAACGACTCGGGATTCTATAAAATCGCCCTTTTTGCAGATGACATTGACCTGAGAGAGAGAGAGAGAGAGAGAGAGAGAGAGAGAGAGAGAGAGAGAGAGAGAGAGAGAGAGTGAGGGGGAATAGGGGGGAGACAGAGACAGAGACAGGGACAGACAGACAGACAGAGACGGAGACAGATAGACAGACAGACAGAGACAGAGACAGAGACAGAGACAGACAGACAGACAGAGAGAGAGAGAGAGAGAGAGAGAGAGAGAGAGAGAGAGAGAGAGAGAGAGAGAGAGAGTGAGTGAGAGCGAGAGGGGGAGAACATTCTCTCAGTAAACACATCAATCATACCAAAACATCGTCCGCGCCAGATCACCGTCAGCTGATTTTCTTCTCTTCTTCTGTTTTATTTTATTTAACAGATGTCGTGTCACACCCCCGAGCTTTAATAATTTCCACTAAGCTTTGGTAGAACGGTAAAATTGCAATTACCTTTACACTTGTTATGCTGTGTGTATTTTTAAATTATCGATAATCTTCATTAATTGACGTTATTGTTACTACATTACAGAAAAATCTACGTGTTTCTCGAATGTCCAGAAGAATCCGGCTATAATGTGTGTGCGTACGTGATTTCAACATGCGTTCGCGAAACTTTTCTAGACGCCGTCAGCCGCGCGGAATGTGTCAAGGTCGCAATAAATTACGTCGTAGTGTAGAGCTAATGCGTAGTACGTGGAATGTTCTGGATTTTCGGCGGGGTATAAATACAAGTACTCAGCGACGCTCAGTTAGTTTGAGCTGCGATTTATTGGAATGCGGTTCGTAGTATTATAGTTCAGAGTTATTGTCGGGCGATTACTCTGTGCGTTTAAGTGACGATTTACACAGTGCGGTTTAAAGTATTGTGGCGAAGTATTATGTATTTTATAATTGTGCGGGACTCTATTAGTGGAAATGTTTATTGCGTGTGAACAATTTCTATTTGATTTGTTGTAAGAGACTATCTTGTCAATTACAAACTGTTTAATTGTGATGATTAAAGCTGACGATTAGTGACTAATTGGTGTCTTGTATATTTTTTCCACTGTACCATACGACGATCAGTAGACCATCGTAACATTATATTATAATTATTACGCCATTTTTATAATCTTGTTATAAGTGGACTTATAAACGTAGACTTATTTTGAAGTTGCTTATTGTTCCTATATTTTCTTCTTCTTCTTCTTCTTCTCTCGCAAGGGACTAAACTTGGTCCGCTGAGACTCACTGACCGATCCATCTGGCTTGTCGGCCTGTTAATATTTCTGTTACTCTTGGATCTATAAAAAAGGATTTTACGTGTCTGTGGTCGTCCTTCATCCTTAACACTATCCTTCCGCCTCCCTTTGTATTAATCTCACTTTTATATTTAAGTGTTTATTTAAATTACAAAGTTCCCCTTGATTGATTCTATTTGAAGTCTATATCTCTTCTCGTCACTGTCAGAACAGACTTCAGAAACCCCATCTTATCCGCATGGACTCGACTATAAATTCTAATACTTATGTAGTATGCAATTAAGAGATAAAATAATACAAATAAATACTTACTATGAAAAAACACACAACACTCACAGAATACAAGCGCAATGAGCACGAACACTTGCACACCAACAAAACAAAGGTCAACAAAACACTGCAACAAAGACGTAGCTATAGGTGATGGGGGGACGGGGCTCAAGGCCCGGAGTGACTCCTCCGATGACTGCATGTACCGAACTCTCAGGGGTGTTAGGTTTTTCAAGGTCGTGTGGTTGTGGAATGGTTTGTTCTTTTCATGTTGAAAAGTTTACAACAAATATAGTTGTTCAGTTTTACAGCTTCAACTTTGCCTTGCAGTAGTGGGAGTGGAGTGCTTGACTGTAGAACAAAACACACACATAAAATCAATAATACATGTCTTTATCGCAAGGACACATACGTTTGTCTGAAAACTTCACAGTATCACGGCAGCTGTGTACATTTACCGTCTTGTATTTCATTCTTCTTATTTAAAAAAAACAAAATTCACAACCTACTTAAAAAAAACCTGCAAATAAATGGTTTAAACTCTACATTGTTGAATAACAGAACTGTGTAAAAATTAACGCGAACAATTATTATTAAAAATTATAAATTAACGTGAAAAAGTATAGATTACAGTACGAGTATTGTTAAAATTAATTTTCTATTCGTTCTGAGTGGTTCCCTTTGTTTTTATTTTAACTGATGTTTTTTTCAACAAATTTACGAAACGTATTAATTAATACTGTGTTTCTGCGTTATGCGAGAGAGAGAGAGAGAGAGGGCAGACAGACAAACAGAGGAGGTGGGAGAGCTGTTCCAGTAATCATTAGCAGACTCTCGCCTGGGAAAAGCAAAATATTTTGCCTTTTAATGACCACTGTAAAACAACGTTATGCGTTAGTCTGGGAGAAGGATTTAGTACGACTGAAATAATGACTGCGTTAATTGTGTGCGTGTCTATCTATCGTTTGAGAGAAACAGAATGACTCGACCTAATGACGGATGCTGATGTGTTTTTGTAAACACATCATGTTATGTGTGTGATGTTATTCGTTGCCATTGCTGTCGTAAACGAATCGTTTGTGCAACACGTTGCACGTTCAGTTCAGACCGTCGGCTTAATAGAGAGCCATGGAGGCACTAACGTACGGCTAAAAAGTTAAAGCTACTCTACTACCGAAAATATCAATATAAAATTGTTGGACCTAAGCAAGTGTTTAGAACTTTCAGTTAACTTCAAAATATATAAGTTTCTTTCAAGTGTCTTCTTCTTCTTCTTCTTCTTCTTCTTCTTCTTCTTCTTCTTCTTCTTCTTCTTATTCTTCTTCTTCTTCTTCTTCTTCTTCTTCTTCTTCTTCTTCTTCTTCTTCTTCTTCTTCTTCTTCTTCTTCTTCTTCTTCTTCTTCTTCTTCTTCTTCTCCACCTCAAGGTATACGCTTACAGTCTTTTCCGCCTTCAGTGAAGCCATCTCTTTCTTGCTCTACATGTATCGTATCGCGCAAGAGTCGTTTCCGTTGAGGTACGTCCGGATTTTCATGAAGATTTTCAGTATGTTTTAATTTTCTTAGTAGAGGTTACTTGGGGTTACCAACCTCTAGCCAAGTAGTTAGGTGGTGGGGCTCCCACCTTCAGCTATCCTAACAGGCCTGCTGTTTTCTGTTGGGGTTGTCTCCCCTAGCCGAAGGTTCCAGTTTTAAGATGCTGGAAACTCGGCTTTCAGGGGTCACCGGCTTTCGCCTTCGAGGACGTGGAAGTAGGTTTTGCTGGCAGAGCTGATTTGATTTCTCAAGTTCCGACTTTTGTCGGGGAAGAGTGGACATTAACCGAAATTATTGTGTCCATTTATTTTTGGCAAAGAAACAGCCCTTTGGTAACCTTTGCCAGCCTTTGACCCCCTATTTCAAATTTATTAACAATAAATAATACTATAACAGTGCAACGATTAAGAGATATCGATTTATTTAACTTACTTTCAGTTTATAATATTTGGGATTATGAACCTTGACTACTTTTTATTTTCTGCTTTTTTTTGCGTTAGTTTCGACTAATCGAGTTCAGGTTTTTACATCGTTGACGTTAAATTAAAGAACGTGTGAAACAAACAGTTATAAATTGGATTCAGTTAAACATTGGTATCGAGATCAGGAAACGTCTCATAAAATCCTTTGTATGCAATGTGGTTCTGTATAGATCTGAAACGTGGGTAATGGGGAAAACGAACAAGGAACCAATAGAGGCCTTTTATATATAAGAAGGAATCGAGTAAGTAAAGAACAGCGATTTCTTCTCTTTCTCCTTTGCAGGTATAAAGCTTTCTTCTACTTTTCTTCTTAAAACATATTACGTCACGGTCGTTACAAGTGATCTATCCATCTATTCATCGGCCGTCCCGGACTTTTTCTACCTTTAAGAATATATTCGTCCATACGTTCTACGCCATATATTCGTCCATTTCTGCCTATATTGCCTTACCACGTGAAGAAGAGATATTTAAATTGATAAATATTATAATATTTATTATCAGACACATATGCGGATATTTCTATTCTATACACATGCTTCTTTTATTTTATGAGCTAGCAACTATTAATATGATACATCAGAAGTTATCAACAGATAAGTCTCGAAATGGCCCATCAATAAAGCGGTTTCAAACAAAATTCTCCTGTGTCTATACTCATTGCAGCATCGCAGTGACACAAATACAGTGATACAAATACTCACGACAGTGACGCAGTGACAGTAAAGTGATAATCGAAGTGACAGAAACATCTGTGTTAACGATAGTGGATGTCCGATCTTTCTGCGTTATGACTTACGACCAATGAGATGTTATGACTAAAGATGTTATCAGATTGGTGAGTACCATTTGCAGTTACGAAACCAAATATTGACTATAAATCATAAATATACTTTCTTTGTGTTTTTCTTTGTACAGGATAAAGACACTAAAGTCTCTGTTCGTTTCGTCAAAAGTTCGAACAATCGGTTCGTTGTTGATACTGTTTAGCATTCCTAGGTCTGTTTTCGGGGCAAGGTCACTCAAGGTCCTGGAATTCTATATATCGTTCGATGAAATTCTGCTATAAATAATTCATAATAACGAGTGTGTATAAAGAGAGAGAGAGAGAGAGATTGAGAGAGAGAGAGAGAGAGAGAGAGAGAGTGAGAGAGAGTGAGAGAGAGACTTCTCTCGGTAAACACATCAATCATACCAAGACGTCTCGTCCAACCGTGCAGTTCGCCCTCAGCTGTTTTTCTTCTCTTCTTCTGCTTTATTTCATTTAACACATGTCGTATCACACCGTATGCTTTGAGCCATAATTTCCACTGAGCTTTGCTAGAACGCTAAAATTTGACATTGGCGTTACACTTGTTATGTTGTCTATATTTCTTCATTACTGGCAAACCAAATGACGTCATATTATAATTATTGAGCCATTTTCGGTTTCTCGTTATAAGTGGATTTACAAGCATAGTTTGTTAAGAAACGTTGCGCTGTTTCTATCTTTTCTTTCTCCTTCTCCTGCTCCTCCTCCTCCTTCTTCTTCTTCTTCTTCTGCTGCTGCTGCTTCTCCTTCTGCTTCTCCTCCTTCTTCTTCATCTTCTTCTTGAGCACTAGAGCCCAACGTGTCTCCTGGGTAAGATATGCCCGTACCACCAACCAATTGTCTTTGCTCTATTTCCTCACTTACATTTTGATCCATCCTTCTGTTTTCTTTAATGAGTTTGTTTCTCACTATTTGCAGTCTGAAAATTCCCGACATCAGCCCTTCTTAGCAAATAAATTTCACTTGTACTCTCAACTTGTTTGATACCGTTCAGAGTCGCGAAATTTCACGTCGGTGGAATATTACGGTTTGCAGTGTCGTTTTACACCTCTTTCCTTCTGTCATATTGTACTTTCGCAATACTTCTTCTTCTTCTTCTTCTTCACTCATAAGGCATTAGACATGGTCCATTCAGATTCACTGATTGACTCATCGTCTTTTTGGCTGGCCAATATTTCTGTCCTTCCGGGTCCTATAAAGTAGGATTTAATTTGGCAGATATCCGTCCTCCAATCTTAATATGTGACCCTCCATTCCACCAAACTCTACATTCTTATTATTATTCCGGCTGTACGATGTTTACACATTTTTCGGAACCAAAGATTAACCAAAGATTACAGAAGTGATTGAATTCTCATCGTCCACTGTTGCTTGTCTATCCAAAGATCTTCTTCAGTTTCTCGTTCCCTCAATATAGTCTGAATTTCTTCTATCCAGGTCATACGTGGTCTTCCTCTTTTCCCTCTTCCTGGTGGGGTCTGCATTCTTTATGCACACAAACTCGCTTCTCATGAAAGCACAATCTTCATTAACATATAGCGTCTGTTGTCTTGTTATTAACATTACATATTTGTAATTTCATTTCCGTTTTTGTGTAATGAGAAACTAAGTTTCATTGTTTGGCCTATTTAGTGGTGTTTAACCCCTTACATTCCATGCTGTTTATTCTTTGTTGTCTAATTAAAGGAGTAAAATTCTCTTGACAGCGCAGTAAAACTCACTGTAATAAACTCCAGTCTGAAATGAATCATTACCGGTCAACAATGATACCGCTGTGAAATACAATAAAACAATGTGGTATTTCCAAACATTACTGTAACAACATACTGGCTGAATTGATGTTTGTCAACTTTATTACTAGACCGTTCATTACCAGCGCTGTAAAATAACTACGAGAAAACCTTATCATTACCATACAAAAACTGTAAAAGACATTATAATAAAACTCGTTTTTAATTCTGTGTGTACAAATGCATAACTGGTTTTGGCGGTGTTGCGTTACGATAATTATATCCGTACATACTATTGGAAATTACAATAAGGGCGGAGCTTAATAATAAAGGTTGTATTGTAAACATTATACAACACAAGTTTTCGTAAAAACTAGAAATGTGTTGTTGTAGAATGATTTAGTACTGCGATAGTTTCAGTTATATGCATGAAGTATATTCATATGCGTGTTACATTAAAGACTTATAACAAATTTGTTTCAGGTGACTGATGCTGTAGATAGTCCAACTCAAGCTAGAACTGAAAGTGCCCAGCCTGTAAGTGCTCTTTCTTTTTTCATGAAATATATTATAAAGAATAAAAATGATTGTACATAGGCCCAAACACACACACACACACACACACACACACACACACACACACACACACACACACACACACACACACACACACACACACACACACACACACACACACACACACACACACACACACACACACACACACACACACACACACACACACACACACACACACACACACACACACACACACACACACACACACACACACACACACACACACACACACACACACACACACACACACACACACACGCACACACACGCACGCACGCACGCACGCACGCACGCACACACGCACGCACGCACGCACGCACGCACACACGCACACACACACACATTGTGCTGCTACTTATTAATTTCTTTCAGAAATAAACAACAACGAAATATGTTCAATACAAATAGGTTTTATTGTTTACAGCATGAACTTAACATACTATCAATCTCAGGGCCAGCACATATAAATTATATTTACAAACACATCGGCTCTTTTTGACTTATTCAGTTTAACACAAAAAGTCATTAAGAATAGTTTAACTTGAGATATTTTCTTTTGAAATTGTATTTGTTTTTTGAATTATTGCTAATTCAAACTCCTGCCACTACACCAAGAGCGCTGCTTATCAAGATGGCCTACTGGTTAAATATGAGGCCTTGTTTGCGTCTTGGCTTACAATTAAATCTAAATGTTAATGTTTTTTACACAATTTAAACTTGATGGTGGGTTATTGTGAAACAATTTTTCTGTTTATATTACACAGTTATATGTAATGTTTGAATATTTTAACTCTGTCACTTATTTTCACTAACGGTAATAATTTACTTGGTATATTTCCAAATCAGTGTATGTTTGGATATTTTATTAAGTTTTTGTTACCTGATGTTTATCACGTGTGTGTGTGTGTGTGCGTGTGTGTGTGTGTGCTTGTGCAAGGGCTTTTACGATGAGTATCTGTTATATCTGGCTACATCCGTGTATGAGATTTTCATATTTCCGACGTTTCGTTCCGTAATCTCGGAACATTTTCATGGCTTACTGCTGTTGATTAAGCTACCGAGCGCAATTTATATCTTACTTCAATTGGTGTTGTTTCCGTGGGAGGGTTCAAGCGAGGGGGTGAGTGTGTTGTGGAGATGTATTGTGTGGTATTCTGAGAAATGTCAGTTATGAATTTCTAAGCTGTCGCTAATTAAGCATATTCGTTTCTGTCGTTGACCCCTGCCTCTCCTTCCTAGTATATCTCGATCCGTTCTCTTATGTTGAGTGTCCGATTTTCTTATTATTTGTTGTGGCAAGAATTTTGTACTTTTAAATTAAATGTGTGTCCTGTTTTGTTGGTGCGTTTCATCAGACATATGTTGTCTTGTTCTTTTACTGCTGACAGTTTGTGTTCGCGGACGCGTTGACGCATATTTCTTCCAGACGGATATCGTCCATTTTGTATTAGCCACTTTGGATATCACCATTGGCTTAATGGAATCGGAGGCTTGGAATGCCACAGACTTTGTTTTGCTTGTCAATATCAACATCTTATGGAGCTTTCCTAGACTTTCTTATCTAAATGCTAAACACGCCTTTAGTCTGCACACAACATTCTGAAGTTTTGTTTTCATACAATATTGGAAAACCTGTATCCATACAATATATGATTTTAAAACTGAACAATACACAGAACTGAGATGCATAAACTCTAATAAGACAGAATAAAACAATGTATCTGATTTAGAGTAGCAGTTGTACGCTGTACGATTGAGCAGCGCGATATTGTGCTGAGAACGTAGGAGTGATTTACGAGCTCGGCTGTATCGGATTTGCAACAACAAGCAACAGCGTTTCTGCGACAATCGACGTATTTTGCAACAATCAGCTTTGTGTGTAATAATACACGTGAAGTTTTTCAATTTGTTTATCCTTTTCATTGTATTCCGAGCACACGTGATTTGCATTTAAATGCAAGAATTGAAATATGTGACAAAGTACACTGTGAAGCTAGAAATATTTTGCACAAGTAGAATTGGAGGTGCAAATGAATAATTTCTATGAAAAGATGTTATTTGACATATAAAAATGTTTCTATGGAAACAAGAAAATAATTTAAATTAAGTTCGTTGTTTTATTTAGAAACTTGGGGATTTAAGCAGGTGTACCCACCTCCTAAGCTTAATGACTCACCCCCTCATACTTAATGAATACACCCCCCTTCAAGGAAAGATTTTTAAATTAAAAGAAAATGCCACTGTAATAAGCGTTCTATTACGAGTAAGCTAAAGCTACAAATAGTACAGTTTGCTAATAAATTTTTATTTTAAATTGAACAAATAAATAAATAAACAAACTAATGAAATTAATACGTGTAAGACAATATTTCAAAGCAGAGGAAGGAAATATCAACAAAGCGTATTGTAAAGAAGGAAAATGAATAAAATAATGGTTTTATAAAGCAATAGTTGTTTTGGCTTATATTGGACACAGTAATTTCTTCTTCTGCAATGACGGTAAGGAAAAGGCATCAATTCTTTCTTTATTAGGAATCGACTCTAATAAGTCTTTCTCTGAAGCTAGAACAATAAGGTTTGAAAGCCATGCGTCTCCCATTGCAGACATCAGCGTGTATTTTATTATTTTAACTCGACTCATAGCTCTTCCAGCCGAACAACTGGTTACGGCAAAAGATAGCAAAGCTGTACAAACAACTTTCAGTCTCTTAAAGCCCGAAAAATGTTGTTTAGTTGTAAACCTATACTTAGTTATAATTTTTCATACTTTCTCAATGTTTTTGGTCAACCCTCCCCAAAACGTCAATTACGCGGTCTGCGTCACAATCCCCTCTGTGGACACCCCTGGTTTAAGTAAAACGGAAAAGGAAAATCTTGAGACTTCTGAGATGTGGTGTTGGAGGAAAGAGGGATGTCGCACTGTGAACACAGGGAATATAGAGTGAGGAAGTTCTGACAACGGTAGGCAGAAAGAGGATGCTGCTGAAAAGATTAATTATAAGATAAGAGTACATGGGTGAAAAGAACGAATGAAGAGAATAAAAGCAAATACTAAATGACAATGAAAGAAGTTGCAGGGCAACTAACCTAGTGGTTCAGGAGAATAAGTGAAAGAGTTACACAGAACTGAAGTATGGATGAAGAGATTAAGGGAACGATAGCGGTAGTGAGAACATTAAAGGCTATTAGGATTAGAAACTCATTTAAAAAAATGTAAAGTACCGTTTACCAAATGGTAAAAGCTTAAGAGCATGATAATGTCTTTCAGCCGCCAGCTAAACGCAACATTATTATGGTTACTGACTGACTGATTGGTTACATACCTATCTACAGCTATGCAGTGTTGTTTGCTTGTTAGGTCTTTAATCTGCGACGGACGTTAGCACGTTAGCGGTCGCGGTTTTAGTTAACGATTCCCGGCTGGTAAATGATGACGTCATGCAGCGTGATGCGTTACAGAAATTTCCAAATGATGGCCAGCCATAAGACATTATCATGTCAAAATAAAAGAATTGTAATATCTCTGTTATTTGTTATCGGAATCCCATAGACAAGGTACCTTTGGGTTATGAATAAAAGGGTTAATTTTTTGAGACATTTTTCTTTTATTACAAATACTGATATTTGTAAAATTTATAATTAAAAGTTTCAATCAGTCGCCGTTAAAAAATTTGTTACGACAATACTGTTACACGGTCTCAGGAATCGTCGTATGGTACAGTGGAAACAATATACAGACACCAATAATTAAATCACTAATTACCAGCTTTAATTAGTCACAAATAGCAATATGAAGTCAACAAGGTACTCTCATACAATAATTCAAATTAAATACGTCCACACGCAATAATAAATTTTAACTGTTAAGAGTTACGCAGTAATTATAAGAGAGTACCCTAATCACTTTCTACAAGCACTTGATCCGCAGTCTGCAATCTCACCAGGTGTAACCAACTTCAAAATCGGCCGCTGTTGCTTGTACAGGTCCCGCAGATGTTACAGAATAGTTTCCCATTTTTTTGGCGGCGTGCCAGCGTAATTTGCTTAGTTGCAAGCACCCGAACAGTCTAGAGGGTACTTTACTGCGCGGCCTTGACACAGGTACTGCACCTGCTCGGTTAGCCGAGAAACGTGTAGTACTTTCACGGAACAGCGCCTGCGCCGACTCCGTAAGAGCGTTACGTAATTGCGTAGCAATAGTTTAGTTTGTTTAACCTTTAAAAGAAATTCTAAAGGTATTGTGTATACCGAATTTCAACTCCATATCTTATTTTGTCAGCAGTAATTAATTAGGAAAACACACACACACACACACACACACACACACACACACACACACAAATATGCAGACGGGGAACGATGCATTTTCTGCATTTGTTTATTGAACGTCTTTCCTTAAGTTTAATGAGTGTAGTCATTGCCCAAAGTTTGGCACAGTCTCTTGGAACAAACTGTATAGACTACAAACGACCTGTGTTTGTATTTTAAAATCGACAAACAACAACTGAAAAACAAGCAAACAATTCAATAACAACAACATGTGAGAAACGAGCCCAAGACCACACACAGAGCACATTAGTATGAGATGCTGAATGCAATTGAAAAAGCTACTTCTGTTACAAAAGAAAAACGAGACGAATACACTGCTTGTAAGGTACTTTGTGTGCCAGAGTGAGGGAATAAAACCACACACACACACACACACACACACACACACACACACACACACACACACACACACACACACACACACACACACACACACACACACACACACACACACACACACACACACACACACACACACACACACACACACACACACACACACACACACACACACACACACACACACACACACACACACACACACACACACACACACACACACACACACACACACACACACACACACACACACACACACACACACACACACACACACACACACACACACACACACACACACACACACACACACACACACACACACGCACGCACGCACGCACGCACGCACACACGCGCGCACGCGCGCGCGTGATATTATGTGATATTATATATTTATGTATTCAGGTTCAAACATGACACAGTTGTCTTTCTTACAGCTCATATCTGTTCGTAATATCTATACCCTTTCTTATTCTCTTTGTCTGAACGTGTTTGATCCTGTTTATGTTTTGCCATTTGTGAGTATGTGCAGTGGCGGTAACTAGGATGCGCTGGTTCTGTGGGGGGGGGGGGCGAGATTATCTTCTGTTATCTTCTGGCGTGGACGAGATTAGCTCTACTGAGGGGGGAGTATGACACTATCTTGAAAGTTGAACCCCCCATTTCCTCAGGACAAATGTGAAATTCAGGATTCTTCACGTACAATTTTAATAAATAGATCTTCTTCTTCTTGTTCTCCTTCTTCTCTTCAAGGATTACGTTATATAAACCTGTTCCGGTACCCATCTCATCCTCGGACGACCCACGTCTCTTCTACCAATGGCTTTGTAGTTCAGTGTCTGTTTCGAAACTCTGTCATACTTTGCAGATGATCCCACCATTGTCTTCTGTACATTGAAATAATTTCATTTATGTCTTTTACTTTAAGTTCTGCTGTGATATCTTAATTCCTTATTCTATCTTGTAATATATAATTTAAAGTATTTCGAAGAAACTGCATTTCAGCACTCTGAATCTTGCCGCTTTCCTTTTTTTGTTATGACCCACGCCTCACTCGCATAAATCAACGAGGGTATTGCAATTGTCTTATAAAATATAATCTTTGTGCTGTGTCTTGTTTTATTTCTAAGATTTCTATGAATTGTACCACAAATATTCCTAAATTTATTTATCTTCTCTCTTATATCACAAGATAAATAATTTATAAACGCATTTATAAATTAAATACATTTGCAAATTATGTGCGTCTCAAAAAATTAAAATAATTGAGACAACTGAAAGTTTTAGTACGTTGTGCGAAGAATATTTGAATCAACTCGTGTTAATGTATTGCAACGACAATAAATTACGTCTCGAAAGTTTGGCAGGTGGAGTTACGTAAACGTTGTACACGTTTCTCGGCTAGCCGAGTAGGTGCGGTGTCTCCGTCAAGGCCGTGCAGACAAGTACCTTCCAGACTGTTCGGGTACTCTTAGCTATGCAGATTGTGCTGATACGCCGCCAGAAAGGATGGAAATTTATTCTGTAATATCTTCGGAACCTATATAAGCAACAACGGCCAGTTTCATTAGTTAGTTAGAGGCAGGACGATGTAAATTGAACACTGAGGTCTCGATGCGCAGTAGATAAACACCTCGTTGCCAGGCTAACAAAATTTTCATTCACTTCGCACATGCGCAGAACAGTTTTGTGCAGTGTTTCATAGTGTGAACATCGGCTGCAACAAGACTGGCGAGAACAACGGAAGCATGTGTGTGACAGAGACGGACATAATACTGAAGTGAGACAGTGAACGTTGTAGCGTTGTCTCACCTCTCTTCTCTTTAGATAATTAACTACACTTGAAAGTGGGGGGATTCTAGTATTTTTTTCTTCAAAGTAATTGTAATTGTAAAATTAATTTCAAACTAACTGACTAGAGCGCGGCATCAACGCAGAACTGATCGCGCTGTTTTAGTCCACGTGTAAGCACTGTATCTTGCTTATAAACACTGTGTCTCGCGTATAAGCACTCTATCTAAGCATAACGTTTTTACGTGTAGCTGGTTTTACGCTTAAACAGCTGGACACGTGTGGCTGGAAAGATAGAGCCGAGGTTGGCAAAGTTAAGAAATAAACTTGATGTCGAGAGTGACTTAATATTGAAATTATCAGACATTACACCTAATTTTGGAGAGCTAATTTTAAGAGTATAATTTTGCAAGTTGAGAGAAATTTTATTTTAATACATTTTAATTAAAATATCAGAGTTTGTATCATATTTACTGTCTGTTTTATTTCGTAACTCAGACGGAGTCCGTGAAATTTTTAATTTTTTGAGGGGGTCCGTGGACTGAAAAGCTTGGGAACCACTGGTATAGAGCAATGGGTTGACCTATGTAGTTAATGTATTTCACTTTTTCGGTCGGCGCAGATGACTGTTCAGGAAAGGCTGGCGGGCCTATACACCTGACGAGATTGTAGAATGCGGATCAAATGATTAGTGGAAAGTGATTACCGTGTTATAATTAGTGATGACCCCAGAAATTGACATTATTATTGCGTTTGGACAAATTTGGACAGCAATGGGTTGACCTATGTAGTTAATGTATTTCACTTTTTCGGTCGGCGCAGATGACTGTTCAGGAAAGGCTGGCGGGCCTATACACCTGACGAGATTGTAGAGTGCGGATCAAGTGATTAGTGGAAAGTGATTACCGTGTTATAATTAGTGATGACCCCAAAAATTGACATTATTATTGCGTTTGGACAAATTTAACTTGAATTACTGTATGAGAGGATCTTATTGATTTGAAATTGTTATTTCTGACTCGTTAAAGCTGGAGCTGGAATGGATTTCAAGTGTTCGTCTGACAAGATGGCCCGATACTTTGATTTTATACTTATTTCTTGTTTAGTTATTTAGTAAAATGTTATAATATTTGTAGTATTTTGACGATCTATTTAAAAAATGTACGCAGATTCGGCCGGGTTGCCGCGGGCCGCAGTTTGGAGACCCCTGGTACAGAGCAATGGGTTGACCTTTCTAGTTAATGTATTTCACTTTTCGTCTACAAAATTTATGGGATTTGACAAACAATTAACAGTAATAAATTCAGCATTGTGTCAGTGCGAACAGTGCATAAATCTGGTTTATAGTGGTCGCTTAAACAAAAAGCAAGTAATTTATTTATGCCCACACACCGAGGAATCATTAATGAACAAACAACACTCGCTATGCACTGGTTACTCTCATTACAACGGTAATTTTTCAACACAGTAACATTTTTTAAATAAATGTTTTGCTGTTAAAATTTGTTTTCAGACGTTGATCAAATTTCTTCTCAAAACGACTTTAAAAATTAAAATAAAGTGCTAAATACAGGTGTAAGACAGGGCGATGGTTTATCCCTAATTCTTTTCAACTGTGTCTTGGAGAAAGTAGTGTGAATTTGGAATGAAAAATTAAAGGAATGCAAAATATCACAGATGACTTTGCTATACTTTCTGAACATCTGACATCTTCAATAACACAAGTTATTTTTTTAGAGGACACAGCCAGTTAAACAGCCTTAAGAATTTATGCAGAAATAAAAACAAATTTCTCAGGAACATTAAAAATACGACAAAATTCCTGCTAACGGATATTGGTCGAATAGAGAGGGTTAGAAAATTAGGGTATCTAGGGGAAATAATTCAAGAGAATGGTTTAGAAAAATCTGCTATAGAAGAAAGGATTCATAAAATGGAAAGGGCATATGGTGTAACTATAGATATTTACAATAAAAAGTGTATATCTAAAAATTCGAAAATAAGGCATTACAGTACAGTAGTGAGGCGAGAATGTCTATATGCAAGTAAATGTCTAGCATTGAATTATGATTTAGACAAACGAGAAATAGTGGAAAGACAAATTATTAGGACCACGAAAAACTTCAGAAGGTTGAAAATTAAGAAGTAATGGTGAAATATATCAAAGTATACAAAATATGACAGAAACAGTGAGAAAAAGTATTTTTTGGACATTTATATAGAATCGACGACAATAGGTTAACAAAACGGATATTTAAATATCTGTGGGGAAGAAGTCAACATCAAGTTGGATTAAAGAAGTCAAAAAGGATTTAGAAAAAAATAATATAAACGCAGAAGAAGCAATGGAAAGAGAAGCTTTTCGGGTAAAAGTGTTAAAATGGAGTCCAGGGTAGGAGAGAGGAAAACTCAGGTTCAAAGTGGACTGAAGACAAAAAGAAGAGACATAGCGAAAAGATGAAAGAATATTGGAGAAAAAGAAAACTATAAGGAATAAAGAATTGAAATTATCATGTGGCCCTAAGATGGCTGATTCAAATAAAAAGAGAAAGGGTATTCAGTGTCATAATGAATAACACGAGAATAAAAACTTTAGAAAAAACAGTTCTCGTTAAAAATTTATTTATTTACAATTTACTCCCACAACAGGGAGAACTACTATTGTTTCTTATTTTCCTTCTTTTAGCTACTGAAGCAGACGTCGTTTATTACGAACAAAGGACGTCCGAAAATGAATTAAAATGTGAAATGCAAATATAAAACATTTGTTACGAGGCGAAACAATAGACTCTCATCTGTCAGAGAATATGTAGCGGTAAACTCTTTGTTTGCAAGTAATGTATGAGAGAGGTGTTGGAAGCCTTACGCCAGAGTAGATGAGACAAATTACGTGTTGTGTTCAGTGCGGCTGAAGGTGTGACGTGTTTTATGAATTGTAAAGTGTTTTCCATTAAGGTCGCTCTAAATTTAATTTTAAATAAAACAAGTTATATTTGTTATATTGTAATATTTTTTATTTTCTTTTAAAGTACGTTCGATACTAGTACGTAATTAATAATAATATCGGTAAAATGGTCGCATGCATCACGGTGGTTCAATTTCCTCTGATATTTTCGTATAAATAGGGCCAAGTTTTACCAATGACGTCAGTGATCTTTTACCTCTGAGTCGTCAGTCGTTCACGGTTTACTGGCATAGAATAATCTGCCACCATTTCTACGATCTATTTTTTAATGTAACCGCACTAAAAAATAATCTGAAGAAGTCAGGTTAATTCAATTTCTTCTTCTTCTTCTTCTTCTTCTTCTTCTTCTTCTTCTTCTTCTTCTTCTTCTTCTTCTTCTTCTTCTACTTCTTCTTCTTCTTCTTCTTCTTCTTCTTCTTCTTCTTCTTCTTCTTCTTCTTCTTCTTCTTCTTCTTCTTCTTCTTTAGCACTATAGCCCTACGTGAGCCCTGGTGTCCAAAAACATCTTTTCCAGTGTCTCCTATCCATTGACAACTCAGCGTATCCCCTCACATCCATGCTTCTTAGACCTTCCAGCACATCATCCTACCATCTTATCAAGGGTTGGCCTCTATTTCTGATTTTATAGACTTGCACTCTCAGGATTTTCTTTGGCACACGCTGATCATCCATCCGCTCTAATAGGTGACCTAGCCAATGGATGGATTTTCGTTGAGCCTTTACGAATCTTACAATAACCTCATGGTTTAATAGCTCATCTGTGTCCTGGTTATTTCCTTTTCTCCATTCATCATCTTCTTTAACCAGGCCATAAACACGTCGTGCGATCTTCCTTTTAAACATCTTAGTGTTTCAACGTTGACGCCAGTACAATCGAATGCTTTCCAGAAGATACGTCCAAAGTGTTGCGCAAGATACACGCGTAGCTCCGTCGAGCTGGAACCACATATTAGTTAGGTCCATAAAATCCAAGGTGGGTTAAAAATATTTGGTTATAATCGCTTGATACCTGCTGTAGTCTTTTTAACAGTTGTATTGACGATCTGGTAGGGAAATGAAAACATCTAATAATCCCTGGGTATTAAGTTATCACGAGACAGACGTTTGAATGTGCTTTTGTTTGTTGACGACTTCCTTGTACTTCAAAATACAAATCTGATTTGCAAATATCCGTTTTTCAGCTTCATCAGATTTGCAAATAATACAATATGAAATCCTCTACTATAAAACAAAGGTAATGGCATTTCGAGGCAAGGAACAAATAAGAACAAAAATAATGATTAATGGTCAAATTCTTAACAGGTGAGCCATTTTAATTATTTGAAAAATGATGTTGGCTGTGATAGGAATTATGATATTGATATTAAATTAGTTGAGTTCCAAACGATCTGTGGGACAATAAACCGTATTTTTAGAAACAAGGTACGTCGGGACGCAAAATTAAAGTTCTACAAATTTATGGCGGTCTCTGTGCTGCCCTATGGGTGTGAATTATGGACAACGACCAAGAAACAAGAGAGTAAAATACAGGCCTCAAAAATGGGGTTCTTAAGAGGCGTTAAAAGGTGTTCTAAACTTTGCCGTGTAAAGGAATGAGGCTTTAAGAGATTTAAAAGTTTTTAAATTGACTGGAAAATTAAAAAATTACAAATAACGTTGGCAAGAACACTTAGAAAGAATGTCACATGTCATACTGGCCAAAAAAGTCTGGAAATACAAACCTGTAGGACACAGGTGTGTGGGATAGACCCAGGAAGGCGGAGGATCTTTAAAGGTGGAACAAGTAGTATCTTGCCTATGACGTGTTGTGAAGATGATGATAACGATCCTCTGTCCATGCAACCACCTTTATTTGTAACGTGTTCACATGTTGTTAATTATGATACTGTAAATTATCATTTTCTCTTTTACCAATTAGTCTATCTTTTCGTACTTTATTCCTTCAATTCTTCATACCCCCATGTACCCTCTGCAACATCATCTTTCCATCTCTTCCTCGGTCTGCCTTTGTTTCCTCCCAGGTAATTTAGTAACACCCTTTTAGGAGTTCCGTCATCTTGTGCCCCCCCTCCATTCGTTACTTTGTCTCAGTTTCCATGAGCCATTTTCGTGTACTAACCCTACAATGTGTCTTGGATTTCTTGTTTCCGGAATAAGGATGTTTCTGTGACATTTACAAATACGAAATATCCTTAAAATTTCAAAATTTAAAAACGTATTTTAGTAACACAATAAGGCTACAGTATAAATCTACTGAAGCGTTCGCAAATCAAATAAAACAATATATATGTCGCTCTGACAGCCATTGAAAACACTGAGATAAAAAGAAAACTATACGACGACAAAGAAGTGAGTGCGATATTGTCACGTTTTCGAGACCAAAGGCACATATGTCTGCGATAAAAACATATGTTGTGTATTTATGGAGACACGGAGAATTTACAGGACGCGGAATGATATATATATCTACGCTCACAGCAAGACTTTATGTCTGACTCGGTGTGTTTGATATTTTACTGCTTTGTCAGCTGATTATTGCGCTCACATATACGTACATATATTTACTTAAATAATTACACGATTATCACTATACGTAATTTCAAAATAACATAATAACAAAATTATGTGTACCGCTTTATCACATATAGTTAACAATAACTAGACAGATAATAATATTATATGACAATAATTACAAAATTTTAATTTATATATATAATAGTGTTCAAACGTCCGGATAATTGCAATAGTCAATTTCTCTATGGAAGTACACCTTATTTTATGAGACTCTGTGGGCTTTGATTACTCAAGGCTATTTGAATTTCCTAAAGAAAATTGTAATGTTATTTTTTAATGAGTGATCAGAGACCATATATGTATAACTATTCAACTGTAACTTTTTTAAGGCCACTTTGGTATAAGTTGCACGTTTTGCGTTTTCTCTTTTTCCACTAGGGTTTCATTCTTTTACTTTCTCCTGTGATTTCACTTCATATCCCTTGTCTGTTTATCATTCATTCCACCTCATTCATTTATTATTTTTCTGTATTCATTCCTGTTCTTAATTGTTTCTTTGTCTGTATTTGGGATCTGTTCTAAATGTTTCTGTACTTCTTTATGCTATGTAAATTTTGTTATTCAAATAACTATTTCGTTTTAATCTTTTATTTTCTATTCTTAATAAATGTCTATAAAATTTTAAAGTTTAGAGAAATTTCTTCATTTGACCTAAACCGAAATTGAGAAACGTTTACTTATTTTAGGTCATACATTTTTCTAAATATTCTTTCTACTTTTAAAACTTCTTCCAAGGAGAATACACATAGGCATTCACAGGCATATAAGGCTTCAGGACATGTAGGCGCCATCAGAAGATCTCTGAAATCGACGAATAAAGAAACACGCCTGGTGTTCTACGAGGCGATGGGCCTCCGCACGCCTTTCTTCGGGTCTGAGAAATGGGCTTTGACAAAGTCCCAGCCCAGCTGTATTCAAGCCTAGCCGAAATAAGATTTCCCAGGCACGTGAAAGGATGCACTCTTTAAGATCGAAAAAGTAATGTCGACGTACGATACGGTTCGTGCACGGTTCCAAAAGCAGCCAGACGACGACTACGCTCCCGTCTTTCCCGTCGACCGAGAGCACTACAGCATTCGGCATGTCGGAGCACAGTCCACTAGACGGCGGGACGTTTCGACGAATACCAGCAGATATCTCAAAGCTGGCGGGAGAGACAATGACAGGCTACATGTTTCGTCGGACACTACTAAAACAGAAACAAACATTATAGACTGTGGATTTGCAGCTAACAGTGTTAAAGGAATCTGATCGTTACTGCGCATGCTCCGTGTTGGATTGGTAACCGGTTTGCGCATTAAAGTCAACCGGAGGTTTAGTACAATAGAGTGTCAGTTATCCAGCATAAACTGGCCGCGTCAACGTCGGATAAGTGAAAATGTCGGATAATAGGTAAACAAAACCATAAACACATTTTCAGTGAAATACACGGGTGCGGCAGAAAAACCTCCCACATTTCGCCGAGTCATTGCACCGGCACTGGTGGAGTGGGGGGTTCGTGGTGTTGGTTTCCGGTAGCGTGTGCCTTGCCGTTTCAGTTGCCATCATGGTGTGGACCGGTATACATCGTGCGTTTGTTGTTGAGTCATTTATCCGAAATAACGAATCTGTGATCGCCACGCAGAGAGCTTTTCTCAAGCGACGAAGCTCACTTTCACTTGAATGGCTCCGTGAATAAGCAGAATTTCCGTTATTGGGCAGAACAAAATCCTCGACAGCCTCATGAGAGGCCTCTACACAGTCCACGTGTTACTGTTTGGTGTGCTGTTGGAAATTGTGGTGTTTATGGTCCATACTTTTTCGAGGAAGAAGGCCAAACGGTTACAGTGAATTGCACTCGGTATGTGCAAATGTTACAACACTTTTTGCAACCAAAACTCGCCGCACTTGGAAATCGGAATGTGTTGTTTCAACAGGATGGGGCCACTGCCCACACAGCCAGAAACTCGATGGCTGTTTTGAGAGAACTGTTTCCCGGGCGCTTGGTCTCGTTACATGGTGACATTCGGTGGCCCGCACGATCACCCGATCTCACCCCTTGCGATTTTTTTCTTTGGGGCCATCTGAAGGCTAATGTTTACCGACATCGACCACAAACCATTGATGAACTGAAGGCTGCTATACTCCAAGAAATTGCAGCGATAACACCGCAACTCACCCAGCGAGTGATGCAAAACTTCAGAAATCGATTAAAAAAGTGTATCGGGGAAGAAGGCCACCATTTAGGCGATATCATTTTCAAAACCAAGTGAAAGAAACTGCATTCTGTATCCTTTCATATTATGTAATAAAATTTAGAATAGCGTCGCTCATGTTTTTTTTGTTAGCCTTTTAAATGTGGGAGGTTTTTCTGCCGCACCCTGTACAACGGATTTGTTAAACATATTACTTCCATGTTCCATAAGGAAATGGAAGTATGGTTATGACGAAAAAATCAAAACATGAAAAAAATCATTTTTCGAAAAGTGTGTGTGTGTGTGTGTGTGTGTGTGTGTGTCTGTGTGTAGAATTTTTTCTATGGCAAACGATAACAGCCGCAAATTCAACAGAATCAAATAATTATTTGCATACAGTCCTGAATTGTAGAGAACTCAAGGCCTATTGTTTTTGGTGAAGTTCGGTTAAGGGAAAGGGGTAGTTTGCCTGCAACATTTTACGTTTTAACAAGAGTAAAGTGCTTAATTTTGATAAATAAAGTATCCTGAAAAGAAGGTCATAATAATCCACTGTAGAAAGGTAGATGAAATATCTATAAATGAAAAGGGTAGTTGACGGGGGGAGGGAGTAATTTTTTTTATAAATTAAAATGGTAGTTGATGATGGAGGAGGTACATTTTTATAAGTTTTATATGTGTACTACGTTATTGACAACAAAGAAGTAGTTTCTATGGAAAAGTTTCATTTCACTTTAACAAAATTCTATATTTTTCATTTTAATTTAAGTCACGTATGAGTGAAAATATATCGTTCCTGGAAGGCAAGCATATCTCAATTATGTAATGTTTACTTTTCCAAAGTAAGGGAGGGGATAATTTTTATTTATGTCATGTGTACTACGTTATCGGCAACAAAGAAGTAGTTTGTTGTTAAAATTCCTTCCCGGGCTGTTTGGCGAGGACCAATGTTTTCTACAAAACCAGACGTTTCGGCAGTACTATCGACTGCCATCATCAGTGAAAATCGAGTGCGCTAACGTGAGGTGGTATACGTTAGTGACCACAATACTGTGGTGTGTGTAATTCGCACAAAAATTGTTATCAATCTGAAGACAATTATAAATTGCATCTTTGAGCTATAACACGTTTGGATAAAGGAAACTGCATAGTGGCTGATCCTTTTTTTTCACAATTTGCTAATTATTAATGATAAGGTTACATTTATAGCCGCGACAGTCTGTTCAGGTAATTACCTCAGTAAAGTAAGTGTAGCTGCTTAAAAAATGTAGGTTAATTACCGTGTCTTGAAACACGCTCCATTACAATGAAACCTTTTCGAAAAAGAAACTTAAAATGCATTGTGTTCTTTAGTGACGTAATCTACGGCCAACGATTAACCCTTATTACAGGAGACGCAGTACCGTTTTTTGAAAACTAAAAAATTATAAACAGAATTAACACTGTTGCACACCACTATAGAAAAATTATTCCGATTAGCGTTTTCAAGCTTCTCATCTCATCCTCAGAGCGGAAATAACAACAGAAATAAAACAAACTCTTCACATCCTTACCCTCCCCACTGTCCACACACACGCCTTATTTAGGGTGACCGCGCCCAAAAGTGTGAATGAGAAAGGCTTTACAACGTTAGGTTTTGAAAAGAATGCGAGCGCGCGCGAGCGCACACACACACACACACACACACACACACACAGAGACGCGCACACACACACAACACGCATACACAAGGAATGTGCTAGAAAAATATGTAACTGTACCGATGAGGGTGACAGGGCTCGGAGGTTGGGAAGGGACATTTGACTTATAGCTTGTTTGCGGGGGGGTGTGTGCAAAGTGGGCGGGTGGGGATGTGAAGAGTTTGTTTTGTTTCTGTTGTTATTTCCGATCTGACGATGAGCTGAGAAGCTTGAAAGAGCTAATCGGAATATTTTTTCTATAGTGGTGTGCAACAGTGTTAATTCTGTTTGTGATTATTACCACTAACACAACTTTCTTAATTATTATACATAGCGCATGAATATGTATAAATGGTCATAATATAACCTTTTTTTTAGTGTAAGTAAGCAACGCTGGGTTTCAGGGCCGGATTTAGAATCAGTGGACCCTTAGGTTTAAGATGAGTGTCCAACCATCGAGGGATACCCCTAGTAAAACGGGAGGTCCGGTTTCCTCCCCTGAAAACTTTGAAAAATATATGTTCCAGAACTGCAAATAAAATTATTGTTAAGTGTACAAATTAAATTAGGACATTAAATTACTGTTATTTTTGTAAATTTTCAA
This sequence comes from Magicicada septendecula, assembly GCA_034769895.1. Lineage (NCBI taxonomy): Eukaryota > Metazoa > Arthropoda > Insecta > Hemiptera > Cicadidae > Magicicada > Magicicada septendecula. The sequence goes on from CM068367.1 coordinate 1,393,815,884, forward strand.
TATTATGTTTAAACAATTTAACGCTTTCAAGGTATCTCAATGTACAATGGCATTCTGGAATCTATGAAAATAATAATAAAAGATTGCACTCGTTTTTGTATTACACTCAAAAAACCTTAAACTGAATAAAAATATAGGAAAAATAAAAAAAACTGATTTTCCAAAGGAAAGTAAAACAATGTCATTATATTATAATATACTATATTATTTCAGTTATCAAAATAATTACTAAAACCTCTATTACCCTACTATTTCCTTAGCACCATGACAACTGTGTGATGAGTTGTCATCATGAATACATCAAAAATTCTAAACATTCGCATTAGGGCACAGTTCCTTTCAGACTGACATCCTGCTTGTTAAAAAAATGTTTCGTCTCATTTTTGGGCCCTGGGATTCCAAAATTTGAAATTTCTAAAACCTAACACTGCATTTAGATGTTAGTTAAATCTCTCTTTAATTTGACATCTCTGATAAATTTTTGCAATTTCATTAAAATTATAACCCACTTTTTAAGTCCTGATGTAAAAAAGTTTGAAGTTTTCAGAAATAAACACGATATATAGATTTTGGTTAACACTGTCTTTAATTTGATACGCCATTATGATACTGTTATTTTTGCTAATCTTTGTATTATTATCTTTTAGTGTAGCTTATATGCTGTGTTAAGTAATGAAATGCCTCTATAATTTGCACAATCTGTCCTCTCCCCCGTTTGGTATACTGGAATTACCTTTGACGCTTTTAATTCACAAGGTGGTTTCTTCCTTCTCCAACAGCTATTTAGAAGTTTTAGAAATCTTCGTTTGACATTAATCGACAGCTTTTTTTATTCTTAATCTTCGTCAAGTCTTCCTCTAGTTCTTATATTTTTTACTCAAACGTTTGGAAAAATTTACATTTATTAATTTGCTTTTATCTAAGCTAAGGGAATTAGCTAGCGGTAACTAGCGGAATTATGAAAAAATTTAAAGTACCGTTTACCAAATGGTAAAAGCTTAAGAGCATGATAATGTCTTTCAGCCGCCAGCTAAACGCAACATTATTATGATTACTGACTGACTGATTGGTTACATACCTATCTACAGCTATGCAGTGTTGTTTGCTTGTTAGGTCTTTAATCTGCGACGGACGTTAGCACGTTAGCGGTCGCGGTTTTAGTTAACGATTCCCGGCTGGTAAATGATGACGTCATGCAGCGTGATGCGTTACAGAAATTTTCAAATGACCCCCAGCCATAAGACATTATCATGTCAAAAATTCGTCACATTTTGTTTGTACGTTAAGGCAGCATTGAAAGCGTGACCCATGCTTTCTTTGTGACGTAAAACGTTACAAAAAGTAGCAGCACAGGCAAGCGACGGTTAAATGGCGACGTCGCAGGTTCGGGAAGTAATCCACTTTGTACATAAACAGTAATTAATTTATAATCTGTTTTAAGCTTTTCTCCCCTAAAAACAGGAAAATGGAAGTGCTTAGCATCGATACCAATATATTTAAACAGGAAAAGATAAAAATAGAAGGATATTAATCAGTTTTGCGGACTGAATAGTCTATAGATTTTTTAATGTACTTACCTTCCGTTTACATTTTGTACATAATTAGTATATCGTGTTTTGTAATGTATAATTATAATGTGGTATTATAATCAATGGCGTAAATAGGATGGGGGGGGTCATTTCCTTGCAGGAAATAGCTTCACCTCCAACCCCCCGAGGAACTTATCGTAGTTACGCAAGTGATTATAGTATAAATGTTGGGTCTGTTGTAATATAAATAATTGAATTTAATTAAAATGTATTTACTGTTACGACGGTCTAACTTATCGTCGTATGGTAAAGTGGAAAACAAAATACAAGGCACCAAATACGTCACTAATCACCAGTTTTAATTATCACAATTAATCAGTTTGTAATCAACAATGTAGTCTCTTACAAAAAATCGAATAAAAATTGTTCACTCGCAATAAAAAAAAAAGCCAACTAATATAAAACACAATTGTGTTACAATAGTACCGCATGATTACAAATCACATAACACTTCGCCACAACACTTCGAACCGCACTGAGTAAATCGCCCGACAATAACTGACTAAGCGTCGCTGAAGACTTATATTTATTCCCCGCTGAGATACCAGAATATTCCATACTACGCGTCAAGAACGCTACTAGAAAACACCAGAACGTAATTGATTGCGGCCTTGCACACAGTGCGCGCGGATTGGTAAAATCTGGATCAGTCTCGGGCGCGTGACAAGTGTCACGTAATTGTCCTTCATCTCAAAGTAGCAGCAATACGTAGGCTACGCGCACACACATTGCAGCCGGAAGAGCCGAGAAACGCGTACAATGTTCTGTGATGGCGTAACAATATATTTTATAGTACGCACACACACACACACACACACACACACACACACACACACACACACACACACACACACACACACACACACACACACACACACACACACACACACACACACACACACACACACACACACACACACACACACACACACACACACACACACACACACACACACACACACACACACACACACACACACACACACACACACACACACACACACACACACACACACACACACACACACACACACACACACACACACACACACACACACACACACGCACGCACGCACGCACGCACGCACGCACGCACGCACGCACGCACGCACGCACGCACACGCACACGCACACGCACGCGCACACGCACACGCACACGCACGCACACGCACACACACACACACAGTCATAAGGAGGAACAAAGGAAACGTCGAAACAGAATAAGAAAGAGTGGCTTAACACTGCGGTCAGACGTGACCTACAACTTAGACAACTATTAACGTTTGAACGGCATTACATAAGATTTGTGAGTGTGTGTGTGTGTTAGAGAGAGAGCGAAACGGGGGAACGAGAGAGGTATTCTCATGCTCCCGTACACAAAGTGCGGAGTAAGCAATCAATGTTCTTGTTCTTATGTTTTGTTACAGAAGTATTTACTTTGCGTATATTCTTTGTTTCAGAGCGCAGTATCCATTCAATCGTGCTTTAATACTCTTTTTTTTCTTATTTTCTTCTTCATGACTTTATATTTTTGCTTACGATTCTAATAAAAATACAGTCCAAGCATTAAAGTTATTCCGCGTTCTTCCCTTCACGCGGGTTTAGGCCCTGCAGTATAGGGCAGACTAAATTATTACGGCGCACGGTAGAGCAGTGTGGCCAATACTACGCCTCGACACAGCTGATGAGACCGCGTATTCGTTACGGTCGAGGCGCGCTGCTCAGAGCGTGTAAAACGGTGTGGAACTCCCTAGTCACTAGTCACTGGGCAGCGGAAACCGTTAAAATTACCGACGTGTATCCAATATTTTGACCAGAAACAAAATTTTCTTTTCGTGTTGTGTTCTTCAGGTTGCTTTTTTTTTAGATAATTAATTTACACTGTAAAATAATTCCTTGTTTACAAACAGTTTAATGAAATTTAACCAATTAACAGAAGAGGCAAACATCGATAGCAAACACCAATTAGAGGTCGCGGGTAAAGTGCTTCCACAAAAAAAGTAGAATCAGAAGTAAAATAAAACAAAGAAGCAGAAGACGTTTTCACCGGACAGAATATTTATTGTTACATTAATGGTGAATACAAACACTGTCAAAAGTTTGCTAAAATATTTTCTGCAATAAAAATTTGTTGTCTGCCACGAGTTCGCAAACTTCAATCCGCGTAAGCCCTGTTTTGCATAACGTGTACACGAGCCTGTCAAAACTAAACTATAGATAGCGCTGTCTGTCGGTGGAAACCTAAAACTCTCGTCTCCTATTCATGTAGACGCCTGGATTCCCACTCCCCACATTTACTTTACCAACAAGTATCTGACGCCACATACCGGTCTATACTGCTAGAGACGAAATAATCGTCGTATTTAAAATTATGTTATGTGCTTAAATACCAGTATTTGTGTTCAAATAAAATTGCAATAGATCAAGAGTGGTATTAAAGGGAAAGGAACAAGCACCATACCTAATACTAGAAGTGGGGTGTAGGAGAAGTAAAAGAAAAAGGAGAAACCATCTCTGTAGTCACATGATCTTCTCTTTTCAGTGTAAAATCTCGTATTCGAGGGTAACAATCATGTTTTCTCATTGCGACTTCAATCTCACATCCTCATCTAGTTTTTCTTCAAAGATATGACTGAGCTCCGTCTCTTCGCAGGTACTTTGCTAAGAAGAATAAAAATAAAAAGAAAAAGAAAATAATAAAAAGTAAAAGAAAAAGAAAAAGAAAAAGAAAAAGAAAAAGAAGAAGAAAAAGAAGAAGAAAAAGAAAAAGAAAAAGAAAAAGGAAAAGTAGAAGAAGAAGAAGAAGAAGAAGAAGAAGATTGAAGATGAAGAAAACTGTGAAACACTTATAAAAGCGCAAGAAGGAGACATTGTGCGGTTATGAGAAAATATGCAGTTACATTAAAGTTTTTCAAGCTCGAAAAAAAACGTAAACTCTCATTAGTGATAAATGAAGAAGACAATCAGGTTTTCTCATTGCGATCTCAATCTTCTATTCTCAGTATAGTTTTTCAAAGAGACTGAGTTCCATCTCTTCACGGGTAACAGACACCTCATGTACTTTTGCTATATTAGACGACGACGACGTAGCAGAAGAAGAAGAAGAAAAATAAGTAAAAGAAGAAGAAGAAGAAGAAGAAGAAGAAGAAGAAGAAGAAGAGAAGAAGAAGAAGAAGAAGAAGAAGAGAAGAAGAAGAAGAAGAAGAAGAAGAAGAAGAAGAAGAAGAAGAAGAAGAAGAAGACTACGATGACGACGACGACGACGAAGAAGAAGAAGAGAAAGAATACGAAGAAGAAAAAGAAAAAGAAGAAGGAGAAGAAGAAGGAGGAGGAGAAGAAGAAGAAGAAGAAGAAGAAGAAGAAGAAGAAGAAGAAGAAGAAGAAGTGTGACGATTTTAAAATAATGTTTAAAACGCACAAATAAAAAATTGCTTTCAATATAAGTAAGAGTATTATCTACCCCTTACCGATGCCTAGATTCATGCCACAACGTGCAAATTGTCCCGTACCAACACGTTAAGAACGGTGTTATTTAGCTAATAATAATAATTACTTTAATTAAAGAAAATACTTACTAAATAGATAAAGAAATTTCTAATTCGTAACCAAAAGGTAGAATAAGGTATTACGACTTAATTAGTAAATAATTAATATAACTTAAAAGAACGAACTATTTTCTTAGTGCGTAAAACCGCGCCAGCTTACTGACCCCTTGCCGCTAAACATTGCTTGCACTCGCCCGATAGACACCGAGATGTAAGGATGTAGCTGCTGTGTTGCGAACATACACGTAGGTGTATACCGTTAAATAATATTTAATCACGTTTATAATGAGTTCGAATTGACCTATGTAGTATAATAATAATAATAAAAACAAAATTATAATGCAGTGCGTGAGGAAACACGTATAGAATAAAAAAGGAAACTTAGCCGACACATCTCTTAGCAAGCTTGAAATGGTGAGAAATGTTAATTACCAGATTTTAGTGCTGATAAAATAAAAACTGTAACTAAAAGTAAAATGTAAACTACCGACTCCGAAAGAAGATAACACAAACAGCAACCGGATGAACTTCTAGAACCCAAAATCTAATCGTCTAGGAAGAGACTACCAGAACAATCAACCTCATGGAACTTCAAGAGCAACCGTGGATCACACCCTAGAAGAGGACTGAAGATGACCATCATGGACCCCACAGCATAAGCATTGTTATATTCAGGTGATATCAAAACATAATATTTGTAACACAAATTCATTGTAAAACAACAAGACCAGTAACAAAAGAACAGTAAAGAACTTTTGATAATTTAAAGTTTAATATATATATTTTTGTAATCACTGTAATGAAGTAGTAAGGACATTACGATGTTTAGATTTAAATTAATTTTAAAATTTACAACCAAAATTATTCTTCTAATAATTTGGTTGAAGTTGTAATAAAAACATAACTAAGTTGAAACCCGGATCCGTGGTACTGAAAACAATATCTAGCTGAATGCTTTTGATATAAAAAAGAATAAGAAGTAAATTTTCAAAATATTTAATGCAGAAATTTTTAGAATTTAAGTTTTAAAAGTAAAGTAAAGTATCAGAGATAAATATGTTAATAAAGAGATGTTTTTGCTAACACCCAACGAGTGAATAAATTTATACAATCCTTGCTTAATTCCTGAATAATAAAGTGTTATAATTTGTTAGTGATTAAGGTTTACTAACAACGGCAGCTAGTTCAATTAACAGGTAACAAATTGAACTGGTTCCCGACATTTGTGATATCGTAACAAGGGAGACGTCACAGAAGAAGAAGAAAAAATAAGAAGAAAATCAAACACTTATCAAAGAACAAGAAGGAAACATTATGCAGATATGAGGGAAGATGCAATTAGCTAGCATTAACGTTCTCCAGACTCGAAAAGAAACGGAAACTCGCATTAGGGATAAATGTAGAAGTGAGGTCAAGGTAAGTTTACAATATGCAGAGACAGAGGAAGGCTTTATGAGGCTACGAAACAGGGAACAATGGATAAATCTGAATGCCGCTGTTGTTGTTCTTACTAACAATTGTTCAGTGTGTTTGTTAATCCGTCAGCTCGGCTCAGCGTGTGATGTCTCTCATTCACCATTGTTGTACGTATGGCAGCGTACGAGAGAACACACACTTCAGAAGAAACAAAAACAGTTTTGACGGTAAATAATTTCTGTTTAGGTAGTAATATTTGTGTTTCGCTGTTAGTGATTAACACTGACACGTACCGTGCAAAGTTTGTTTGCTTCTTCGTCAAACACTCTCACTCGTAATCAACAATGATTTTTTTGTTTTACGGGTTTTCTCAAACTTGTTCCTACTATTGGTTTAATTATTATTTTTTGTGGTTTATTGTAGCTAGAATTAAATTGAGCAAAGCGAGTTCTTAGTTTTTTCTCGACCGTTTAGTATTTGTCTGTTTGTCTACTTTTCTAGTTATCTGTCTACTTTTCTAGTTATCTGTCTACTTAATTCTTCAAATTATTATCCCGGCTGTAAGGACGTGGTCTACTATAATTCTTATGCTGATCGATATTATAATCAGACGTTTCGACGTCACCTCTAGGGGCCATCTTCAGTGAACTTTTTCGAAAGACTGACAAGTAAAGCCACAGCCTTTGCCACAGTACTGTGGTTTTACTGACGCACACTTTGTCACCTTGTCACCTCTGGAGGCCATCTTCAGTGAACGCTTTTCGAAACCACTAACAAGGTGATTGAAGTAAGAGTGCTTTTTTGCGAAGAATGCCACATAGTTCCACGTGTCCTTTTCTCGAATTATCGCTTTGATGATGTCATCCGAAGAGATCTCCTGCCTAATATCCTCTTGCAGTGATCTCTTGTGTTGCTTCCATCTGTCGCATACGAAAAAGATATGACTGACATCGTCCGCAGCTCCCGACCGAACGGTTCAGGCATTCTTGTGACTCGACCTTTCCAGCATTGTCTAGATAAGATCGAAAATACCCAGAAACCGGGTAAGGTACGCATGCTTCCTCTCCGCCCACGGCTGCACCGTCTAGCGACTTCGCTCTTCTTGCTCTCAATCTTCTCCATCATTTGGCTTTGTGGCTCTCGGTGCGCAGCTTTACCTCCTGTCTCCATCTTCCTCCGGAAGACTGTCTTACTCTCCTTGGCGAGAAGGTCGATCGGCGTTACTCCGGCAACGACCAAGACAGTCTGTTCGGAAACCGTACGGTAGAATAACAATAATTATTTATTATTATTACGGGTGTACAGTGTTTACACATTTTCCGAAACCAAAGATTACAGAAGTGATTGAGTTCTCATTTACCGTTATTGAATCCATCGGGCTGCAATCTATTTGGTTTTTTAACATTTTCTTTTTTTCAATGAATGGGGAGTTGGCCCATTGAATTAACCCCCAGCCTGGAGCACCAGGCAACTTTCAATCAAGGTTTACTTCCTTTAGCCTTTGATGAACCAACATTCAACTACAAGGCAGCAGCTGCTAGTTTTGGTCCGTCCCGGTATTTCTCCGGTATCCACCATATCTGGTGAGTATACCCCTATCCACCACCTGGGGAGGCGCCCGGTGGGGGACTGTCAACTCCATACGGGACACACACAATAATTATTATAGTAATAATAATAATTTTTAATAGGAGCTACTGTAATATAACCCAGGAGGCTAAGAATATCTCAAAATCTTTTAAATTGTTATTTTTCAGGACATTCGGTGAAGGACATCGGTATCAAATGTCCAAATCTCGGAAAATTAAACGTTCTGCTAACGATTTAAATTTGCAGTTTTTTTGTATTCCTTATAAACTTATTTTCCACACCATGTATAATTTGTTTATTAATATTTTTTGTTCGTCCTAACCATATCTTCTGTCTCTAGTAAGCAGAAGTCTCAAATAACTGTAATCCTTTTTACCTTTTTTGGAAATTTTCGTTTGGTTTGTTGGTAATCGAATATTGCGGTTCATCACCATATTACTGAATTTTCCTCAATATCAGTTTCAGAAACAGATATCTCTATTTTAGAAATAAATATTCAGAACAGTACAAATTAATGTAACGATAGTTTGTTAAACTTTTCATTGGTTTTAACTTTAACCCCGTTTTTATTTTAACTGATATTTTAATTGAATTGGTTTTATTGCCTCTTTTGTGCACAATTAATTGATAATATTAATATAGTGTTTCTGCAGAAGAAGTTATAACAGAGAGAGAGAGTGAGAGAGAGTGAGAGAGAGAGAGAGAGAGAGAGAGAGAGAGAGAGAGAGAGAGAGAGAGAGCGAGTGAGAATGTTCCATCACATATATTTTGTTCATGGCTTCAGTCGTTAGATGATGAATTTTCTGTGAAAAAACAAATTACTTTTCCCTTTGATGACCACTATAAAACAGTGTAGTACGCTCGTCCGTCAGGAGGATTTAGTGCGACCGAAATAATGACGGCGTTAATTGTCTGTCTGTCTATCTGTCTGTCTGTCGATGTCATTGGAAAAAATACTAAGTTAGCCTAATGACGGATGTTGTTACGTTTTTTTAAGCCACGTTTTGTGTCCGTGTTATTTTATTTGTCGCTGTTATTGTCGTCTGTACTAAACGTTTTATTCTGTATGTGAGTGCGTGCATTCGTATGTGCGTATGAATTGACTTCTTGTTAGCAGGACTAAATGTTTCCGCCTGTTCCGGTCTTCATCTTTCATTTATACCCCTTCCTTGCGGGAACCGGGGCTGCCCTGGTGCCGCTCCCCTTCGTTTCGGCCGTCGCCTTCGGGCGATCGAGCCTCTTGTCCCCGCCAGCGCGTCTCTACGTTCCTACGGGTGAAGCCCTAGGGGACCATGGTGACGCGCCTCGGCGTGGCAATTGGCTGAAGCAAGAAAGCATCAGCTTGCTCCGATGATGTACATGCAATATCATGTACTCGTGACCGCACCAGAACTCCTTGTGCCGAGCAAACGACCGCGCTGACCTGTCTGCACCTGGGGTTCATCAGGTTCAGGCCTGGACAACGCGCAGAAATCAGGGCGCGAGACGCCCGTGCATCTTCTGTCTGTATGTCTGTCATTTATACCTAAAGTAAATAAATCACGTGGTTCCGACGCACTTTTCTATTTCTAGGACTAAATGGTTTTAATTTATTGCCTGTAAAAAATATTAAATAAAAGACAAAATTACTGCATGAGACTAAACTCTGTGTCTCTGATGAAGGGAATAAAGTATGAGTGAGTGTGTTTGTGTTAGTAGACTTAGTTTGTCAAGGCCAATGATTCCTGACAGCTTCTATACCCTGTTCACAGCGCAGAGTGGCATCCACTCACAAAGGCAATCGGACATTACACACTTTGTAATTTTACTGCAGTCTGGTTCTCACCGTGAACTGTCCTTTAGGATTAGTGTACTTTTAGTTACATTCACTTAGTGGGTGAATTATCCTGTTATTTGTTAAGTTGTAGCTGTGTATTAACAGTGTCTCTTCAACCGTCATCGAAAAAAAGAAGAAAATGAAGTTTCGTTGTTCACAGTGAAGGTCACAAAATAATTAGTAATATAATTGAAAAATGTGATGAAGAGATACAACGAAACTTACTGACACACCTATTGAATCAAGCAACAAAACAAGATGAGTGTTACTGTAATAAATCGGAAGACTTCGTTAAAAACCTGAAACAAATAAAAGAAACGCAGTCCCGAAGGAAAACTCTCCACACCAGGAAAACCTAAAACATGTACGGAAAGAAAACATTTTTCTAGATGACTTCGATAAGCGAGTAGTAAGAAATATTGTTCAGGATTTTTATAAAAATCAAAATGTTGTGTCCACTGTTAAAAAACTCCTACCTATTGTGAAAGAATGAATCCATTTCTCATGGGGCACTAAATCATTAATGCGAGTGTTAAAAATGTCGGATTCGAGTGGAAGAAATGTAGAAGTAAAAGAAAAGTCATGAAAATGACTGAAGAAGGAGCACACAACTCCGAAACGACGTATGAGGAAATACAACAAGTAAGTTCACAGTGAAAGTACCAACAATACTAATAAAAGAAAAGTGTAAATTGAAAGACCAGAAATTTTAATGTGCGAATTAAAACTTTTCGAGAATCTGGGAGAAACATATTTTTTTTGGATGAGAGGGCTGTGAGCGTTGAGTGAGTTTTAATAGTGTAATGTGAATCGGTATTTCTCAGTAGTCGTAGGTTTGTTTACACCACTGAATGTGCGCATCTCTACGCTCTCTCTCTATTTCACATTGCTTTCAGGAACACAGAGTTGAATCTAAAGGAACACATAGTCCAGTTCAGACTAGTTACTGGCAACACGTTGAGCAGTCTTAGGGGCTTGGGAATCAGGTTAGAGGAAAAAGACAAAATTTATGAAAGATGCTAGAATTTCAAGCCCTAGAGAGTAGTTGTGCGGGACCATTAGGCGAACCCTTAAGTCAGCAAGTAAAGGGACACGCCTAAAATTCTACAAGGTGATGGCCCTTCCCACACTTTTTTATGGGTCTGAGAATTGGACTTTAACGAAAGGCCAGGCCAGTCGCATCCAAGCGGCTGAAATGACATTTTTCAGACACGTGGCAGGGTATACTCTCCACGATCATAGAAGAAACACAAATATCCGACAGGAACTGAATATTATGAGTATACTCGACAGGATCGCCCAGTATCGGCTGAATTGGTGGGAACACCTTTGCCGAATGGATGACTGCCGCATCCCCAAACAACTATGGAACTATAAGCCGAGGTGACGGAGAGGTGTGGGACGTCCTAGGAAGCGCTGGAGTGACCAGCTATAATAATTCCCTATTTGAGACCGGAATAAACCATTCTTGGTTTAAACCTTGAGGATGATGATGATGATGAGAGAGTAGTTTTCCAAATTTGTCTGGAAATCTGTGCCCGTGTGTCAAACGACAATAGACATAATTATGCACTGGGCAGAGTACTAACGTTGTAACGTAATTATTCCCTTTATCACGTTAATTGTTATTTATTATTTATTGGTGTCATTATTATTATAGTTGATTATTAATAAAATTGAATGAGTGTTCACGTTTAAAGGCTTGTGGTTTAAAAGAGTATTTATCACTTCACTGTGTCAACCTCCCCACTTACCATATGTGGATGTCTTCAATGTTCTCGATGGTGACTTCTTCTACTGTAAAAACACTGGACATACATACATAGATATTCTTTTTGAATATCACAAAGAATGCACATAAACAATAAAAATAAGTTGAATGGTCAATTGTAATTCGAATTATATTAGTCATTCAAATATTAGCGCCACCTTATGAGAGAACTTGTTCATGAAAAAATTAAACTACTTTATCTATTATATAGAAATCAAAACTCTGGTTCCACTGGTAAATAAACTGGGGATTTATTCACAATTATCAAATTCAATAAACTCTTTTAAAAACAATTAATAATATCTGTTGACAAACAATAACAAATTTAAACAATTCCTGAGATCTCTGTACCTCAAGGCTGGTAACACTGTTGTATGGTACAATGTTTTTGGTGAACGAGGTTAGGTTGACTTTATTCAATTATATTACCAAATTAGTGAGTTCTTTGAAGATACATGATACCAGATTACAAGATGTGACTTTAATTAACAATATTTAATTATTTATTACTATAAAAAAGAACAAAATTTAAAATCATAAAACTCGGTACCATAACCGATATATCGTACTATCGTACGCTATGCAAACGTATATAGGAGTTGTGGTCAAACACGTGCTCTGAGATTTGAACTGTTAAAAATATTATTATTATTTATTGATTAATTAGCAAAACCATGTACTGGCAAGAGAAAAAATCTAGAGGAACAAAAAAAACTCTTGTTATAGCTTTCATTTCAGTAAAATTATTAAAGAACAGAATTGTTTCTTGTGACACAATTATATTCATCAGTTCTAGGTTAGTTTACCTAGTATACGTAAGTTATTATTTAGAATAAGTATGTTACTTATTAAATTCTTAATGATATGATCACAAACATTCTATTTATAAAACATTTGACGTATAATTATCAGTTATTTAAAATATTTGCACAATAAAATAATTATTTGTTAAATCAAAAAGTTTAGTCAAGTAAGCGACTATATACTATACACTGATGAGCGGTATCTATGTTAATTCCGCCTTTCTCAATTATTCTTTAATTGTAAAATCATTATTTTTAAATTAATTATTGTGCTACAATTTACTTATTAGGTACTGATAGTTTTTCATCATAGTTTAAGCACTCAAGTGTTTTTGACTAGTGCAGTCCAAAACAATATCTTTCGTTTATTAACGAAAATTATTATTTTTCATTAATGTCTTTAAAGTAATTAAAATATAGTACTCCCTGATTTAAAACACAAAACATGACCTTTATTGTACACTGGTCGTGTTATTTCACTGTACACTTAATGCACTGGACACTCGATAATATATTGTGGTGTATAGGTTAGCGTATGTTTACTTATTACTGTGTGTGACGCGTACATTTTAAAATAATCTTGCTGACTTCTTGCGTGGACCTTCCGTCGTGATTGATGCAGAACGAATGATTCCTTCGCCAAAGCGTCTATTTCTCGTCTGGTCATTTTAAGCTATTTGATTGGTTCAAAAGGTCAAACTCTCAACCCCAAAACACTTTGGTCAAATAAAACTTTTAATTTTTTACAATTTTTCGCGTGGGTTCGAGATTATGAGTGACGTATGCATGGATACTCAAAATGATTGAAAAGTTTATAATTGTCATAACTTTCTTATCTTTTGTCGTATTGTCGGTTGGGTAGTGGCATTAAATCGCGGGCACTTGTGGCTTTATTTTAAGTCTAAACAAGCACTAAATCCGTTCATTATTAATTCACTTAGCCATCTCAAAAACTCATATGGTGATTCTTAATATAAATAAGTTTGTTTCACCATATTTCGTTACAATTACACTGTAACACTTACTACTAAACATCTCGAGTCCATTTCTCTTTCATGTTAGTACATAAAACAGTTGTATTTACACTTTAAACAATATCTGTTAATGGCGTCCATAGCGACCATGTTCGATTGTTTATAATTACATGTAACGCTATTATTCCTTATCCTATTACATATGTTTGATATCCTAACACTAATATGTACATTTATTTACATTTGTTTACATTTTATTTTGCTAAAAATGTTACTTTTTATATACTTATAGTATTATCAAAATACTCTCTGTTCTCATTTCTCCTTTTTGTCACTTATTTAATTCTTTTATATCACAAGGGATATAATGTTAGTAATTAAAATAGTGTTCAATTGTTGTACCTTGTTGGTTCAATGTATTTATTAACTTTTCGTTATCTGAAAGCTCTTCAATTCATAGTATAGTGTTTATTTACATCTGGTTTTACAAGTGCAGTTAGTTAGTTTATAATATTTCAATTATTAAACTACTACTATTACGTTTGTGATGTGTCCTCATAGCAGTATTAGACATTTCTCTAACTACTGGTAACATTTTTCACAATCTTTTGATAAGTTTTGATAATGATTTTTGACTAACTATCTTGTCACATTGGGGTTCTGTTCATTTGGCTTTATTGTATCATATTCAATCTGATTCATTTGCTGTGTATTTCAGTACACATGGTATTTTAATGGTTTGCATTATTATTCATAACTAGTCTTTGTTTGAAACAATTGTGGATAGTTGCTTGGCTTAACTAATATACATGATTTTATGTTATAGGTTCACCTTCTATGAGGTTATGTGTCAGTTGTCTGACAACAATCTGCAACATATTTTTATGCAGTATTTGACTCAAATATTTCCATTTCATTATGGCATTCTACTACAATGGTTTAATTATTAAGTTATACACATGTTTACACTATTTGTTGAAACAATAACACAAGTATTCTTAGTCTAATAATATTACATTTCTTGGTGGGTTGCACCTAGTTTTTGGTACATTGATTGTTTTATACCTAACAAACTAGCTTGTTTGCTACTGTTTGTTCTGGAATTCATTTATATTTTGTCCTGTCTTGCTATGGCATTCAGGCACATTTCATTTTAAGGCTTACAAAGCTTTTATTATTAGTCCCTATGAACAATTAATTTACTGTTCTGTCTCATATTTCTTTTGGTGGTCTTAATGATTATTTAGATGGTATTACAATCTTGATTAAACTTGTCACACTAATTGTCTGTGCATTTTAACTAGTTAATCCTGGATTCTTTCACTTATAATGGTTAATCATTTTGCTCTGTTATAAACACTTTCACTTGTATTGTTTGTGGTGTTTATTTGGGGTAAAATGGTTATCATATCACAGGTTGTTACACTCATATTAAGTTTTCACTGTTATTGTTCGTGATCACTCAATGATGCTAAACACTGGTTTCTTTGTCATTACTCTTTGAATAATCCTTACACTTCTTCCGGTCACTATATTAATTTTAGTTCCTTGTATACCTTGTGAATGTTGATGTCTTGAACTGTTCCGACATTATCTTCATTCTTCGTGGTATGTTTCCTTTCCTCTTCTCCTTCTTTTCTTCTTCTGGTTAATTGTTGTTCACTATCGGTGTTCTCCTGGGTTATACATTATTTGTGATAATCAATGTTCCCTTAGTCTTGTCATATTCTTCAATATTTTTATTCGTGGTAGTCATTGTTCCATATTATTTTATATTAATAAACAAATTTGTTTGTTTTATCATCATTGTGGTTGTACTTGATCCGTATCCTTTTCATTTTAATAATTATTTTTGTCATTTCCCCTCACTATTTTGGACCTATTGGGCCTGGATTCTAACATATTATATTGGCTCGTTGTCATTTTCTCTCTTTTTGTACTCGATGATATCCTTATTACTCTTCTTTCTTCCTTGTTGGGTTGTTTCAATAATATTTGTTCGTAGATACACACTTTGTTTATATTTTCCTGTTCCTTCTTTTATGTACGTTGAAATATTTTCATGATATCCTTTTATTTGACGTAATAGATAGTTATTTTATGTAACTGCCAATTTGGTACGTTACAACGTCAATAAACGTAAATTGAAAGTTAAAAATTAAGATTTATAAGGCAGTGTTATTACCCGTTGTAGAATATGGAAGCGAAGCACAAACGTTGACAGTTAGGGAAGAGAATTATGGCTTAAGCGATTGGAAAGAAAGGTATTGTGAAAGATTTATGGTGCCGAGAGGGATGGAAAATACGCGCAAACGAAGAGGTGGAGAGAATTTTTGGCAAGCTAGATGTTATTACTGAAGAGATTAAAAAAAAAAAATAGAATTAGGCGGGCAGGTCATGTACAACGGATGATGGACAATAGAGCTGTGAAGAAAGTATTCAATGGAAGGATCAAGATGAGAGAAGAAGAGCGCGATGGATGGAAGATGTTGAAGAAGGCCCACACCGCCTGGAGTAGGGTAGTGGTGCAGGTAAGAACAGAAAAACAGAACAGGGATGATTGGTGTTAGAGGCCTGGGAAGTAGCGGCGAGGATCAACACCATCATCAATATTAAAGAGATCAACGCAATTAAATTTTTTCAAAAAAATTTAAAACTGATTGTTTGGTAAAGATAATTTTCATGATTTAATAGCAGTGGAAGCGATGAGTAATTTACGTTCAGCATCATCATCATCACACTGGGAAACTAGTGATGATGGTGTTGATGATGATGGGAAACTGATGATGATGATGAAGGACATCACACGTCCTTCACAGTGAGAAACTATTGACACCAGTTTTAAATAAGAGTCATCACCACCACCACCACCACCACCACCACCACCACCACCACCACCACCACCACCACCACCACCACCACCACCGTCGTCGTCGTCGTCGTCGTCGTCGTCGTCGTCATCATCATCGTCATCATCATCATCATCATTATCATCATCATCGTCATCTTCTAGGATTAAACCAAGGATGGTTTGTTCCGGTCTCAAACAGGCAAAGTCTAGAGCGCTTCCTCGGACGTCCCACACCTCTCCATCCCCTCGTCTTATAGTTCCATAGTTGCTTGGGGATGCGGCAGTCATCCGTTCGGCAAAGATGTTTCCACCAATCCAGCCGATATTGGGTGATCCTGTCGAGTATACTCATAATATTCAGTTCCTGCCGTATATCAGTGTTTCTTCAATGATCATACCCTGCCACGTGTCTGAGAAATCTCATTTCAGCCGCTTCTATGTAACTGGCCTGGCCTTTCGTTAACGTCCAATTCTCAGACCCATAAAGGAGTGTGGGAAGAGCCATAACTTTGTAGAATTTTTGGGGTTTTCCTTTACTTGCTTACTTAAGCGTTCGCCTAATGGTCCCGCACATAAGGATGAACTTATGAAATTTATTTACGATCATAAAAACGTAATTATTTATTTACGATCCGATGATTCGTTAAAGATCTAACACGAAAATCGCGAGAGAGTAACCGGGCACGCGCGAGAAAGCGAGAGGGAGAGAGAGAGAACGTACAAAGATTAAATAATTAAAAAATGAAAGATGACAGGGACCTAAATAATTATAAATAATTGCACCAATTATTTGGCCTCTTATTTATTCTGATATTGGCAATATAGGTTCGGCAAACGGCATAGAACCCATAATTAGAATTCTCCTCACAATGGTAACTAGTCTCATGTTTCAAGCTTGCGTTTACTTGCAAATCGCGTTTACGTCGAGCAGTTATAAAACAAGAATAAACAAATTGATAACATTCGCATGTATTATATACACACAAATCTGAGAGCCGATTGTTGTAAAACACGTCAATTGTTGCACAGAATCGCTGATGCTCGTTGTTGCAAATCCGATAAAGCCTGAGCACATAAATCACTCGGCAACAATATCGCGCCGCTTAATCGTACGGCTCTCGTCTCCCTAAATCCGATACAATGTATTGTTCTGTCCTGTTAGTTTTTGTACCTCTCTATTCTGTGCATTTTCCATATATATATATGTAGTAGGATACAAATCTCTCATTTTACATAAAATTTAAAGCTGAGTACTGTTTCCATACCAGCTTGTTATCGTTTCAAGATGTCAGGTTATTTATTTATTTTGTTTCTACCTTGGCCATCTATGGACCATGTGAAATATTTTTTTAATGATCTTTCCTGGTTTATCACCCTTTTGTTCTTTTAGAGAAACCTTTTTCTACTATCCTAAAGGCTTAAACCTATTGTTACGACGGTCTCACGGATCGTCGTATGGTACGGAGGAAACAAAATACAGACACCAACAACCAGCTTTAATAGTCACAAATAACAACTTGAAATAAACAAGGTACTCTCATACAATTGTTCTAGTTAAATTTGCCCAGACGCAATAATCATGTCAGTTATTAGAGTTTCACACTAACCTAACACAATGATCACTTTCACTAATCAGCAACAACCACTTGATCAGCACTCTACAATCTCGCCAGATGTAACCGATTTCTAAGCCGGCCGCTGTTGCTTATGCAGGTCCCGCAGGTATTACGGAATAATTTTCCATTCTTTTGGCGGCGTACCAGCATAATTTGCATAGTTAAGAGTGCTCTCGAACAGTCTGGAAGCTAATTGTGTGCACGGCCTTGAATGGCTACAGAGACACTGCACGTGCTCGGCTAGCCGAGAAACGTGTAGAACTATTACGTAACTGCACGTGCCGACTGCACGAGAGCGTTATGTAATTGTCGTGACACTATTTGTACCAAGCCATAAAAACATCTGTTGCTAGATGATACTGGACAAGGATATCTCGAGACATTTTGTTATCACCTGTGATAAGTACTCTGAAGTCTCGTATCTTTCATAAATGTCATATTCCTCCCCTAATCTGGTATCCTGGCGGCTAACACCTGCTTTACGTGTTAGTAGTAGTAGTAGTATTAGTAGTAATAGTAGTAGTAGTAGTAGTAGTAGTAGTAGTAGTAGTAGTAGTAGTAGTAGTAGTAGTAGTTGTAGTAGTAGTAACAGTAGTAGTAATAGTAATAGTAGTTAGTGGTGGTAGTTAGTGGTGGTAGTAGTAGTAGTAGTAGTAGTAGTAGTAGTAGTAGTAGTAGTAGTTAGTGGTGGTAGTAGTAGTAGTAGTAGTAGTAGTAGTAGTAGTAGTAGTAAGTAGTAAGTACTGTAGTTAGTAATAGTAGTAGTAGTGGTGGTGGTGGTGGTGGTGGTGGTGGTGGTGGTGGTGGTGGTGGTGGTGGTAGTAGTAGTAGTAGTAGTAGTAGTAGTAGTACAGTAGTAGGTACTTTGTCTGTTCTGTATTTTACACTTATTGAATGGTCGCTCGGCATTTGGTAGAACATTTTATTAATACTCGAATTTAATAAATAAACTATTGGTATATTTCTACAGACTTTTTTTTATTTTCCTGCCAATTGTTTCACCAATTACGCCAGGTTAGGTTTCACCAATTTCAGAGGCTAGGCTTACCTTGGGGACTTTCCAATTGTCTCCCATCGTCATAAACTACCGCCACCCCTCCTCCGCGTAAAATAAATTTCAAATCTCTCAGTTCAAATCTAACCTCTGAAGCTGCTGTGACTGGTGAAACAATTGTCTCAAAAATAAAACAAAATTATCTGTTGAACCATACCAAGTGTTTATTTATTAAAGTCAAGTATATTCTTTATAGGCTATGTTTTGAGACCTAACTTCATAGCTTCTCTGTCCAAGACAACAGATGTTTCTTTAAGATCTCTCTCTCTCTCTCTCTCTCTCTCTCTCTCTCTCTCTCTCTCTCTCTCTCTCTCTCTCTCTCTCTCTCTCTCTCTCTCTCTCTCTCTCTCTCTCCCCCCCCTGTTCGAGCAATTCGTTCCACGTCATCAGCGTGTGCGCCGTGAACCACGTATCGATTTACGAAATATGGTACCCCAGTGGATTTATCGGTAATTTCCCTACTACAATTCTATTACGGAGCCTATCACAGTCAGAGTCATTATTTAAAAGATTAATTTCAGGTCTGTTGGGCCGTGGTCGATTGTTTAGTGGTGTTGTCCTAACTGGATGTTTTGGCCACCCATCGGAGGCCTTTTTCAATACGAAACATTTAAAATCCTAAGGGAAATATTACAAAAAAGGGATGTTAGGCCGAAGGCATCCCTATTTGAGGCGAAACCAATGACCCCAGTTGTTCCCTTTGTCGAACGATTTTTAATTTTTACTACTAAAGAAGGCCTCCGGTGGATGGCCAAAACATCTAGTTATGACGGTACCCGGAAACGTGCCCGAATCCACTTTTCCGAATGGACATTTTCCCGAAAGACGAGATACCCGAAATCATTTTGCCCGGATAGCTTTTCCCCGAATCCATTCACCTAGGCCTAAACGTTTTTTTCTCGAATGCACTCATTTTATTTATAAAAAATTAAAACAAACAGGAATAAAAATACATAATTACAAATTCATAAATTGTTATAAGTTAACATTGTGTGCTATTGCATGAGAAAAAAACAATATCACGAATTTCATCTTTATAATTTTTGTAACTTTCACTTATGGTTTTCAGTCTTCTTTGCAGTTGGATCCGTTTCTTCTTTGGTGTTATTTTGTTTTTTGCCTAAACTTAGCTTTGCAAGACTGAACTCAGTGTCAGCCTGTTATTTTTCAAACTCCTTTAAGGCAGAGTATAGATCCTGGTGATGGTTACCAATTGCGATACGCAACCTTTTTGGGGGGATACGGACTTTTAAATAATTACGATACGATTATTTGTGCAATTTCTACACTTAATTTTGAAACGAAAAATTTAAATTTACAATGAATTCACAAAAAGGTTATCCCAAACATTCGTTTTACAAACATTTTTATATATCTTGTAAATTTCGGTTACCATGATCGGTTACGGATACATTATTTCGAAAACTACTATTCGAGAAAAAGTTATTTTTATCCATTTTTAATTAAATAATTTTTTTCGAGAAACAGAGTGTTCGGGAAAATGGATTCGGGAAAACGTATTCGGGCAAAATGATTTCGGGTATTTCGTCATTCGGTGAAATGTCTATTCGAGAAAATGGATTCGGTAAAATGACCCGACAGACAGGGAATTAGTCTTTTAAGTTTCGTACTACATTTTCCAACAGAAAATAGAATAGAGTCGTGTACAATACATCCCCCTCCCTTAAGCCTTTGTTTACCTTTAAACTGGATACCACTAACAGCTTGTCTGTAATGTATAAACAGCATATGTAGGTCTACATTAAATCCAGAGCATTTTTCCAAGGTTATTTCGTAACCACTCCGTATGTTTACAATGTATTGAACACTGTATAATACACTACAAAATAACAATAACATAACTCGCATATGCATGTGTTGCGCCGTGTGCATTGTACAACAGAAATAATTTGTTAAAAAGCCTACCCCGTAAAACAAGCACAATGCATTGTTCTCTTTGTAAATTGGTTGTACGTCCGTGTGCTCGATCCCACACACAACATTTAAATATAGCATATTGCGTGCTCCTATAGGCGCTCTGTTGGGTTTTTGTTTTGAATTGTTTTCTGTTATTTGTGCAAAGAATAATTATTATAGAATATATTATAAGCAAGTGGGTATTTATTATAACACCACACTATATCTTACACGCTGACGATTTGACTGTGATCGGAAAAGTAGAAAATGAATTGAAAAGAGTCCTATAACAACTACAACAATTAAGTATTAATTATTATTTAAAAATACCATACACATAGTTGTTGTGTTCTCCAAGTTGCATGTACAATTAAATTGTTAAAATTACTTTGTGTATCCAGGTTCCCTTCCTTGCAATTCTTTTTTATATTTTATACATAACGCGTCTCGAAACTTATAGTCCCATCGTCAGGTTATAAAATATGTTCACTCACATGGAGTAAGTCAATTAATAAATGTCACACACATCTCGTTATTTAAGTGACTCCCAACCCGCGTTATCTCACGATGCGGATCGCTACGGATCTCGCGAGTGACTGACTTTGAGACCGATGTTCGGTAGACCAGTAGAAAAGCGTTCGGGATGTATAAAATAGAGTGTGAAGACTGTAATAGTTTTTATATTGGACAGACAGGCAAAACATTCTTGGATAGGATTCTTGGATAGGAACATGTGCCTAAGGGTGACATTAGGGACATTAAATCGAACTTTGCCTTACATCTCATCAGTCATAACCATAATTATTCCAGATTTCAAAACATCTGCATTTCTGCAAAAAGAATAACCTCATGGACGCGCTGGAAGAGTTCGAAATTTACAGAGCCTCCAAAACTCAGGGTGATCAGCTTCTGAATGAAAAACATTCTTTCAAATCCAACGACCTATACAGCTATACGCGTGCTGGAACAATGTGGTAGATAAGTGCTGGCACAGTATGATGTGGAATCGTTAGTAATTCGCGAGATCCGTAGCGATGCGCACCGTGAGATAACGCAGATTGGGAGTCGTTTAAATAACGGGATGTGTGTGACTTTTATTGACGTACTCCATATGAGTGAACATTATTATCACCTGATGATGGGACTGTAAGTCTCGAAACGGGTTGTGTATAAAATATAAAAAAGAAGTTGCAAGGAAGGGAACCTGGATACACAAGGTAATTTTAACCATTTAAAAACACCAATCCCAAAAACAAAAATTGTGACTTTTTCGGGAGTGGAACCGATAAGGGCCAAGATTGTAAGTATCTAGGATGCGATATTTCATATACGAGATAGGAGAATATAAGCTCAAGAGAAGAACTTTCTAAGTAGAGACAAAGAATATAAGCGGAGAGATATGATGAGGAACGAAATAATCAGAGAAGAACTTGAAACATAGTAGAACCATTTTTAACCGAACCAAAGGGGGGGAGAGCATTTTCGGATAACGCATTTTTTCGGATAATCCAGGGGGTCTATTTCCGTTTATTAAGGCATAAAACACACAAAATTATCAGTAAACACATATTTAATTATAAAACTTCAAATTATAAACATGCAATACATTGTTCTATGTTCACAGTTACATAGTTTTACTTGAAAAGTCCGTAATTTTTTCCTGACCAGTTCTTCACATCGTTTGCGCACTGCAATGTCACGCCATCTCTTTAAAAGTAAGACGTCTTGCTCAGACTTTGATAACGGTGCTTGCTCAGACTGCTCCATGAAACGCAAAGCTACATATAAAAATAAAGCTGCTATGTTGAATCTGTCATGCATAAATAAGACAGTAAATTAATTGATTAACAAAAATAAGAAAATATTCTTATCTTAATCCGTCGTCTGCTGTCACGTTTTGAGTCTGTGTCATGAACATCCTGGTCTGTGTCGTTTGCTTCAGGCTCTGGTCTCATCACAGCTTCTACAATTTCTTGGCCAGTCAGTTCTAGTTCCGCATCATTTGCCTCTAACCATTCGTTAAATCCACTTTCTTCTATTTCCTCACTCCCTGGAATTCCTTTAGCCTTTGGAATTCCAGAATTAATTTTTTCATTTGTTGTAATACTTCTTGTGACATCGTTTCGGTAACCCGGGTTTCGGATAAGCCGAGTTCGGTTAACTGTCTTTAATTTAAACGGAAAAATAAAATAAAACAGAGTTGAGCGGAACGGAATTTGTAAATGATGGAAGAAAATAAATTACTTGTAAAAGATAAACAAAAATTCATTCGAGTATCCTTCCGAATGAAATTTTATAAAACTGTGGCTGTCCCCACATTCCTGTATGCTAGTGAGACAAGGACTCTTGGTAAAAGGCACGTGCAGACGATTCAGGCAGCCAAAATGAAATTTCTAAGATGAACGCAAGGATGTTCTCTCTTGGATCGGAGAAAGAACGATGATATTAGACGCGATTTGAACAGTGTATCATTGCACCGGAAGATTGTGTGATTGCACAGAAGGAGATGGTGTGAACACTTGAACTGCATGCATGATATCCGTCTACCCGTGGCTGCCTTGGGTTATCACCCTACTGGGAAAAGAGATGGTGGTAGACCAAGAAGAAAATGGGTCCCGGAACAGGTCTAAGGCCTAGTCCTTGAAGTGGTGATGATGATGATCATTAAAAGATAATAGACACTCTTAATAAATTCTTGCTTTAAACAAGTAAGTAGAAGAAGAAACACAGGTTAACCGACAAACAGGATGGGAACCTTAACGGGCAACAATGCCTAGAACTTGACGACGACGACGACGACGATGTTTAAATTCAACTTTAGTTTGTTACGCGGCATCGATTTGTATGATTTTTACAAACTTACGGTCTACTTTTTTGGCTCTGTTGTCTTAAAATTTTGAAATTTATAAAACTAAACACTACATTACATTAAGCTTTGGTTAGAATTTCATTTAATTTGATACTCCGCTATAAGGAGTTTTTCGATTTTAACAAAATTTTGGCGTACTTCCTTTTTTCCTACATTTTTGGACGGGGCGTCAACCTTAAAATCAAAAGGCGCCTGTTGGGTAAATGTATGGACACGAATGACAAATTTTTATGGAAATTGGTTGGTGTATTCAAGGTTGATGTTCTTCTTCTTCAGCACTGCAGCCCAACGCGAGCCCTGGATTCCAACACCAATATTCTCCATAGTCTACTGTCCGTTGCCATCTCGTTGTAACTGCTCACATCCATTTTTCTGAGGCTTTCTAGCACATCATCCAAGCATCTTATCGTAATTGAGATAATAGGTAGATACCTGATTATGTTGTCCGTATTGCAACTTCAGTCGTTAGGTGCGACACGTTTCGGGCTCACAGTCCCATCACTCGAGGCGAGCTCGCCAGTACAAAACAATTAACACGCACATAAACACTGAATTCATTATACACACATATCGCGCGAGAACACAATGCGCATCGTCGAGAAGATAAAAGTGTGCACAGTGTTTATGTGCGTGTTAATTGTTTTGTACTGACGCGCTCATCTCGAGTGGTTTTTACCTGAAGATAGGACTGTGAGCCCGAAACGTGTCGCACCTAACGACTGAAGTTGCAAGAAGGACAATATAATCAGGTATCTACCTAATGACTCAATTAATTAATGCAACTTGGAGACCACACACAATGAATGATCTTATCCTAGGTTGACCACTCTTTCTGCTTCTGTAGACTTGCGCCATCAAGATTTTCTTTGGCATACGCTGATCCTCCGTCCACTCTACGTGACCTAGCCATTGTATTCGTTAAGCCTTTATGAATCTTACAGTGTCTTCATGCTCCAATAGCTCATCTATCTCCTGGTTATTTCTTATTCTCTATTCGTCATCTTCTTTAACCGGGCCGTAAACACGTCTTACGATCTTTCTTTCAAACCTTCTTACTGTGTTTTTTTTTTTGTCAACGCCCATGTATCACCTCCATAAATAACAACTGGTCGAAGTTGTTGTTATCGTGAGTAATTTTCCAGGTAGGGTTAAATAGATAGATTAGACAAATAGACAAATGGAAAACGGTCGAGTTATAACTGAGAATTCGGTTCGCTCATTCAATAGTGGATCACAACTCAAAGCTGTTATAAACACTATCTAAACAAAAACACGCGCGCCCCCGCGCGAGCACACACACACACACACATTCATTAATTTATTTTACAATATGGGACCGCGTACAAAAAACTAGTTCTAAGAACGAGGATGTAATAAGTGTAAAAAATGGCGCAATAACTTCGTACTATGTTGCCAATTAATTTAAATTCATTGAGAACTGTACAAACAACAACCAATTAAATTTTTACAAGTTGGTGTTGTAACAAAGCTCACTGGAAATTATACCAGAGCTCGCGGCAGTGTGATAAGCGATGCGTCAAATAAAATAAAGAAGAATAAGAAGCAGAGATCGCAAACAGCTGAGGGCAAACTGCCGCTGGACGACCGTCGTTTGATATGATTGATGTGTTTACCGAGAGAACTCTCTCTCTCTCACTCTCTCTCTCTCTCTCTCTCTCTCTCTCTCTCTCTCTCTCTCTCTCTCTCTCTCTCTCTCTCGCGCGCGCGCTTCCTCTCTTTCTTTTCTATACTCGTTATGAATTATTTATTGCTGAATTTCATCGAACGATAGATAGAAGCCCCGACCTTGAGTGACCTTGCCGCCAAAAACAAACCATGTTGATACAAACAGATCAACAACGAGCCGACTTGTTTGAACTATTGAAGAGAGAGAGAGAGAGAGAGAGAAAGCAAAGATTTTAGGGCACTTATTCTGTTAAAAGAAAAAAAAGAAAATGTATTTTTGAATTGTAGTTAACATTTCTTTCTTCTTAACTTCAAGGACTAGGTTTTAAAAACCTGTTCTGGCACTCAACTCATCCTCGGAGGTCCCACGTCTCCGTCGTCTCGTCTCGGAGGACTCCGTACTCAAATACAAATACTCAGGAGTTCCATAAATACTTCTCTCTCTTCTTCTCCTCAATCCACACGTTGGCAGGCTTACAGTCATTTCCGTAGAGACAGTCACTAAATCAACTCATATCGTCTTCCTACTTTTATCTCATCCTGACTGGGCCCTCCCCTCCCACTACGCCCCTCAATCATTCCCTCGACCAGTTTGGTGAACCCGTTTGAATGACGTAGTAAGTGACCAACCATACTATTCTCCTTTTTGCAACGAGTTTAAACACAATCCTTCTTTTATCCACTCTGTTGCAAACCTCGTCATCAGTTACTCTTTCTGTCCACGGTATTCTTGAAGCCGTCCTCCAGCACCACATTTCAAAAGCCTGAAGGTAGTTCCTATCTACTTTTCTCACGCCCCGGATTTATAAACCATATGTGCGTATGCTCCAAGTGGAACAAATGTTGAACATTACCACAAATTGTTATCGCACACGCGCGAGCACACATCTTGTACAAGACAAATTGCACACTCAATTCTTCGTTTACGACAGTATCAGTAACACACACACACACACACACACACACACACACACACACACACACACACACACACACACACACACACACACACACACACACACACACACACACACACACACACACACACACACACACACACACACACACACACACACACACACACACACACACACACACACACACACACACACACACACACACACACACACACACACACACACACACACACACACACACACACACACACACACACACACACACACACACACACACACACACACACACACACACACACACACACACACACACACACACACACACAAAATGGTTTACAAAAACATAACATCAGACACTAAGTTAAGATATTCTGTTTCTATAGTGATAGACAGACAGACAATTAACGCTGTTGTCTGTCCACTCCAAAGATCTTTGGTCCACTCACACCTAAGCGTACTGACAGAAAGTATAACACTGTTTTTTAATGGACTTTCAACGTACAAAACAATCTGCTTTTTTCCAGGAAAATCATCACGTAACGATCACAAGTACAGCATTACTGGAATATTCTCTCTTTCTCCCCCCTCTCTATCTCTCTTCTTCTCTCACTATTACATTCTCTCTCTCTCTCTCTCTCTCTCTCTCTCTCTCTCTCTCTCTCTCTCTCTCTCTCTCTCTCTCTCTCTCTCTCTCTCTCTCTCTCTCTCTCTCTCTCTCTCGCTCTCTCTCTCTCTCTATCTTGCTGCCGCTCCCCATAACGAAGGAATAATAATAATAATAATAATATTCCAGAACAAGGATTAGGCCTTGGTGACCTGTTCCGGCTTCATAGGATTTATTCCCATCTTTTCTTTGGTCTCCCTACGCTTCTTCTTCTTCCAGCTGGCTTGTATCTTGGCCTACTTTTCGCTTTTGGTAGTCTTCGATCATCCATACGCTCCAGATGGTCCTTCCAATTTCTTCTATGCAACTTTATTTTTTCATTTAAGACGTATATTTGCAACTCTTATAATAATAATAATAATAATAATAATAATAATAATAATAATAATAATAATAATAATAATAAAACCAATTTGAATACGTTGTATAAATAATATGTGGATGCAAGAAGCAATGAATAATGCCAATGAGAAAATACTGACAGAAAGAAACGATATAATGAATATATGGAAAGAATACTTTCAAGGATTACTAGGTGGTAAGGAAATCAACAAAGATGAACATAAAGTCAATATTAATGAAGAAGAAGATAGAGAGGATGGTGAAGTTGCAGAAGAAGAAAAAATAACTATGCATGAATTAGAAGTAGTGATTAAAGGACTTAAAAGTGGGTGATCACCTGGAACAGATAAAATTACAGCAGAAATGATAAAGAATATGGGGAAAAAGGGGTAAGAAATACTTTTAGAAATTATCAATAAAGCGTGGACAAGTGTAGACATACCAAGAGAATGGGAGGAACCATTGGTAGTTCCTATTTTTAAGAAAGGTAACGCAAGAGATTGTAATAATTATAGGGGTATCAAGCTGTTAAATACAATTGTTAAGGTTTATGAACAGATAATTAATAATAAATTGGTCCCAATTTTATAAAATAGTTTGGAGGAATCGCAGAGTGGCTTTAGATAAGGGAGAAGTGTGCAGGATCACATATTTACTCTGCAACAGCTAGGTGAGAAGTCGATACAACAAGATAAATTGGTATGTTTGGCTTTTATTGATCTTGAGAAGGCCTTCGATAGTGTGCCTAGAACAAAAATATGGGAAAGTTTAAAAAATAGAGGAATAAGGAGTAAAATAATTAAAGTAGTACAGAGGTTATACAAAAATAATGTAAATTATGTAATTGGTAAAAATATGAGGTCGTTAGGATTTACAACAAATGATGGATTAAGACAGGGAGGTGGACTGAGTCCGACATTATTCAACTTGTACATGGACGACATTATTAAGAAGTGTTCACTGAAGGTTAAGAAAATGCATGTTGGATACAGGAACTTGCGAAGTATAGAAGTAGCAGAAGGGGCTTTTGCGGATGATGTAGTGCTCATGGCTACAAGTGAAATGGTGTTACAGGGTAATTTGAATATATGGAATGAAGTTCTCCAGGAAAAAGGGATGAAAATAAATAAGACCAAAACAAAAGTAATGGTAATGGGGGAGAAAATAATAAATATAGAGATTGGAGGAGTGAAGATAGAACAAGTCAAAGCAATTTAAATATCTAGGGGTTATAATAGACAGTAATGCGAAACAAGAAGCCGCATTAAATGAAAGAATTGAAAAGGCTATAAAAATATACTATGCATAAACAATAGATTTATAAATAAGAAGGACATATCAAGAAAAACGAAAATGAGTGTGTATAAAACAGTATATAGATCGGTTTTAACATACGGCTGTGAGACGTGGGTGCTATCCAAAAGCCAAAAAAGTAAAATCCAGGCGGCAGAAATGAAATATCTTAGGAGAGTAGTAGGAGTAACAAGGAAGAATAGAGTTAGGAATACACAAATAAGAGAGGCTCTAGAAGTGATATCGATTCTGGATTTTATTGAACAGAGACAACTATGCTGGTGGGGACACATGCAGAGAATGGATAATGATAGAATGGTAAAACAGGTTTGGGAGGCAAAATCAGGGGGGGAGAAAGAAGAGAGGAAGACCGCAACTGACTTGGGATGGAATGATGGGAAACATTTTGAGAGTAAGAGGCTTGGGCTGGGGGGAAGCGAAGACATTGTCAATGGATAGAATAAGATGGAAAAAATTTGTATATAGAGTGTAGTTGATGTAACCCGACACCAATATGGTATAAGGGTATTTTGATAATAAATAAAAAATAAGTGATGAAGCCAATTGATTTTTTTGATTAAATTTAGTTCAGTTATAATGAGTGTCGGAATCACTCAAGCCAACAGGAAATTTATTTCAACAAAATATTTTCACATTAATCTGTAATGTTACATTACATTGGCGCATCATTTTTTACACAGTTCTGTCACTGAGTATTGTAGAATTCAAACCGTTCTACCAACAGGCGTTTACCATCGTTGAAAAATCTTAAAATCGACTTTTCGTCTATCCAAACCATCGGCAACCGTATTCGGGCTAAATACGATCTTTCGTCGCTTTCTAAATATTATCTGCGGTGGAAAAATTTTATCACTGAAGTATAATAACCAAAATCCATCCATCACTGCCATCCTTTAAAGAAACGTGTACGCAGGAAGGCGCCAAATTAAGACATGCAACGGGCGCACTTTCCACGGAATACGGCGAAGAAGTGCGCGATATCATCACCACCAAACCGCCAGCAACGGACCCCGTACGAAAAAAGCTGAAATCGGAAGTGATACGCCGCCACGGAGGTTAGCAGGAAGAAAAGTTGGTTGTGTCGCCTCCTCGAGCGCGAAGAGCTAGTTATCGCAAACCAACTTGGTTCTTGAGTCGTTTGCTGTAGTATTGGCAGGGGAAGTAAGGTATGCACCTTGTGGACAAACCGATTGGCTCTGGGCAACAACTCGATATCAACTGAAAGCAATAACCCAGCGAATTAGATGTAAATTTAGATTGCCTGTAGGCCAACTGTTGACTTCTAGGCAGTGATCGAAATAAAAACACACTCGTATAATTGTCGACATCTTGTTTATTTATCAGCATCATCATCTTCTTCAAGGATGGTTTGTTCCGGTCTCAAACAGGCAAAGACTAGAGCCGGTCACTCCAGCGCTTCCTCGGACGTCCCACACCTCTCCTCCCTCGGCTTATCCGTCCGGCTAGTCCTTATTTGTGGCAATTTAGTAGTGAATATGTCCCCTGTATGTAGACAGATATAGATACAGCATATCGCAGGGTAAGACACATGGTGGGGCTGCCACCTTCAGGCTTAACGTCCAGCCCGATTTTCTGTCTGGGTGTTCTCCCATAAACTGGCTGTCTTACCAGTTTTCCCTGTTGAGATATCCGTAAGGATCTTTAATGTGGTGGTTTCTCCTTGCCTTCCACATTCTACGTCGTTGACCAATGGAAGGTCATCCGTCTTTAGGGACAATTTCTCACCCAAAGGGCAAGAGGGTGCCCTAACCTCTACTTGGTAATGACAAGTAGAGGAGGGACAGCTTATACCGGCTGTCACTCGGCCTCCAGAGCCGCGATAGCCACCTTTAGGTGTTACCCATCCCCACCACTTTATCGTTTATTTATCGTTATAAATAATTTTGTTAGTTATAAAAATATATACACAACAGAAAATACAAATTTCGATTCTCAACTGTGATATCGATTGTTGGACACAAACTGTGCTACAATAGATGTTTGCTTTTATTTGTTAAAGCAACTTGTGAATTTGGATTTTGCAATAAGAACAATGAAACACAATACGGTTAAGGCACACAGGCAGCCGTGATATTGTCGAGTCTTTAAATACAACAGACAAACACATGTGTTTGTGATAAAAGCATAAGGTATAGATTTATCGCGTTACGTACAGTCTGTGTAGGTTGAGAAATACTGTGTTCTGTAGTTAACAACTCCACCCCGATACAACACACACACACACACACACACACACACACACACACACACACACACACACACACACACACACACACACACACACACACACACACACACACACACACACACACACACACACACACACACACACACACACACACACACACACACACACACACACACACACACACACACACACACACACACACACACACACACACACACACACACACACACACACACACACACACACACACACACACACACACACACACACACACACACACACTGCAGTACAAGATTTGAGTTATAAAACTGAGCAATTACTGTTTTCCATTTGTTATAAAGACAAACCATTAATTTATTATAAAGTATTAATAACTGTTGCATATTTTGTGTATATTAGTAACTGTTATTCTATTTTGTCGTTAGAATCATACCTAGGTCATGTTGCTCACGTATACTTACATGGCACTTCACGTGTGTTGTGTAACTTAGCCTATATATACTGATATACACTAGAATGTTCTGTTGACTACCCACCCAAAGTCGTGTATCCCCCCCCCCCAAATTGCTTGCTGGATCAACCCATGCTTGAATGTCATTTACCATCCCATTAGCCATAGTCAATATAAATATTAAAGAAGTGTTATATTGGACAGGATAAATATGGAACTGTTGAAGAATGAAGGATAGCCGCTTCACTCCAGGACGTACTACGCGCTTGTACAACTTTGTTGGAAAGCTGAGATAGAACCCCTAAAGTGGCAAGAAGCTGATGTCTTGTCACTGTGTAAAAGGGGAGGTGGATGTGAATGTAAAATATCGGTATGGAGAACCCTACATGACTTCCATGTTCTAAGATTTATATTTAAAATCATTTTCGAAATAAAATATTTCCATGAGTTCTTTCTTCAGTCTTAATCACAGTACTGTGGTCACTAACGTATACCACCTCACGTTAGCGCACTCGATTTTCACTGATGTTGGCAGTCGATAGCACTGCCGAAACGCCTGGTTTTGTAGAACACATTGGACTACGGCCAAACAGCCCGGGAAGGAATTTTGACAACGAACTATTTCTTAGTTGCCGATAACGTAGTACACATGACATATAAATAAAAATTATCCCCCACCCATTCAACTAACTTTTTCATTTATACATATTTCATCTACGTTTCTACAGTGGATTATTATAACCTTTTTTTCAGGATACTTTATTTATCAAAATTAAGTACTTTACTCTTGTTAAAATATAAAACATAAAATGTTGCAGGTAAACTACCACTTTTCTTAACCGATCTTCACCAAAATCAATAGGCCTTGAGTCCTCTACAACTCAGTCACATGTGCAAACCATTATGTAATTCTGTTTGAATTTGCGGCAGTTATCGTTCGTCATAGAAAAAATTACTCTTGTTAAAACATAAAACGTTGCAGGTAAACTACCCCTTTCCCCTTAACCGATCTTCACTAAAATCAACATGCCTTTAGTGCTCCAGAATTCAAGAAGGTATGCAAAACATTATTTGATTCTGTTTGAATTTGCGGTAGTTATCGTTCGCCATAAAAACAATTCTACACAAACACACACACACACATTCCAAAAAATGACTTTTCTTCATGTTTTGAGGGTAGTACAATCAGAATCAGCCCTTATATCGAACACGATTTTTTCGCCATCACCATACTTCCATTTCCTTATGGAACATGGAGAACCATACATGACTTCCATGTTTTAATTAATTATAAAATTATTTTTAATATGTGTGCTCAGAACAAAACCAAATATAGCAGCATGCTTTTGGTAAAAACGCTGAGAAAGATAATCAAAATACGAATTGTACCTAGGTGTTAATATTTTAAAAATAAAGAATTAAATTATCTTTTATTTAAACAACGCAAAAGAAAGCGAATACCAACCGGCGTTTGTCTTCTGTGAATTTCTGAAAACGAAAACTTACATAGCATGGAACGATATCAATTGTTAATATTTTATTGAAATTTTTAAATTTTCGGTCGAATAAATTTATAACATCAATACAAAAAATTACTCCCTCCCCCTTGAACTACCCTTTTCATTTATCGATATTTCATCAATCTTTCTTCAGTGAATTATTATGACCTTCGTTTCAAAATACTTTGTTTATCAAAATTAAATACTTTACTCTTGTTAAAACGTAAAATGTTGCAGGTAATCTACCTCTTTCCCTTAACCGATCTTCACCAAAATCAAAAGGCCTTGAGTACTCTACAACTCGGGCACATATGGAAAACATTATTTGATTCTGTTTGAATTTCCGGCAGTTATCGTTCGCCATAGAAAAAATTCTACACACAGACACATATACACACTTTTCAGAAAATGACTTTTCTTCATGTTTTGAGGGTAGTACAATCAGAATCTGCCCTTATCTCGAACACGATTTTGTTCACGATCACCATACTTCCATTTCCTTACGGAACATGGAAGTAAAAAATTATAGGTTTATTACTTTGGTGGATAGAGCATATAAACCGTAGTCAAGAATTCTGAAATGTAGGTTAAAGATGATCTGGTGGGGAGTAGCAAATGGGCCGCACAAAAGGAAGGTCAACATCTGATGAAATTTTTGTATTACGCCAAATCGTGGAGAGGAATCGAGAATTTAACAGACGAACGCACATAGCTTTCATTGATTTTGTTAAAGCACCTTATAATAATGTTATTAGCTGAAAATTGTGGAGTATACTGGAGGAAAGAGGTTGTTCATTGTATCTGATTCAAACCGTACGCAGTTTAAACAAGCATACAAAAATTATTTATTTATTACAACGAAAGACATGTTATTTCGATAAATATCTGTATCCTGAAATATGTTGTCTATCGCGACATAAACTCGTTGGGAGACACAGAGTTATTTCCCACAATGCAACGGAGCGCAGCATACACTGCGCAACTCATTAATAATGAAGGTGACTTTATGGCCATGCGGGTTACCGTCTGTAATCTCTGTTATTAAAGATTAATTACCCGGAAACTTTAGCAGCGGCAGCTGCAGCAACAAAAATGTAGGTTAATTACCGCCACATTGTCGATTATGTCACCTATTCATCATCATCATCATCATTTTGGCCCGTGCTTGCCGTGTGCTGCAGTATGTGCAAGGTTTGCCGGAAAAAAATTCGTGAAATTTTTAATTTAACACGCTCTAGGTGTCGGACACAAAGCGGTTTTTTTTACGTTGGTACAACTGTTACAACAGTAACAACTACAACTGTCAAAGTTTTAGAACGAGCGAAGCAGGTTATCCCGCGACCGTCTGGCATTTGTCGTCCGTCTGTATATCTGTTTTGGGTTATGTCTTACGATAATTTTGGAATGCGTCAACCGATTGTCATACAACTCGGCATGCGACTCCATAACAATAACTTTGTTGTGTCGTCCCAGGCTTGTCCGGGTGGACAAGTCTCAGCCTGTTTTGGGAACGGATCCCCTTCAGCCGGTATGGTATTTGGAATGTGGAGACGGACGCCAGCGCGGGCCGTGAGCGGAGAAGTTGGAGGCAGAATAAAGAAAGAAGTTTTACAAGGGACGACTCAGGACCATGTCCTGTCTACAACCCTTGGCCCCCATGGGCGCGGAGTCTAAAACCTAAAACGCTGACTAAACGGCCGACTATGAACTGGTCGGTACCCCTGGGAATATCAGACGTGCAGCTCTGTTCCGTCCGTGGGGTTCCGAATATCTACTATCTAGGATTTAACAGCCCATAACATCCCCCCGGGTACACCTCAATTTAGAAGCTTCCGCCGCGATGCCATAAGGCCGAAACCACAGACCACCTCGAGTCCAACACCAAGTACGGACGGAGGGCCGGTACAAGGTGGAGGCATCCAGAAGAAAGAGAAAATGTGTGTGAGTGTAGTGTGGACAGTCAAATGGGGATCGGTGGGGATTGATATGGGAGTGCCAAACTAGAAAACAGCCACAACAAGGTCGAGTAGCTGAGGACGCTAAAGATTGGTGTTTATGTTGTTACGAAATGCGGAACGTTCTCTGCGTTCGATGGTGTCGTTCTACGAGCTTCTCGACTAACTCTGCCTGTGTGTGTTTCTGACAAGGCCGCGCTGAAGTATCCTCTAGAAGTTTCGAGTGCTTGTTAAGGATGCATATTACGGAACCCAGCAGACTATAAATAGCCCACACCTGCCGCTTAGTTTTCAGTTTACTTCGGGCGATTACTCAGCGCGTTTCAAGTGGTCCCATTTATTTTTCAGATGCGCAGAACAGTCTTGTACAGTGTTTCGTAGTGTGTAGGTCGGCTGCAGCACATTGGTGGAGAGAAGGTTATCCTCATGCAAGAGTCGTCGTGACGTGACAGTGTGACAGAGATACAGTGTGTGAATGGGACAACACAGAGAGCGGCTGGATGATCAGCGTATGCCGAAGAAAATCTTGAGGGCGCAAGTCTATAAAAGTAGAAAACGTGGTCGGCCTAAGATAAGACGATCCGATGATGTGCTGCAAGATCTAAGAAGAATGGATGTGAGGGGTTACGCTGAGGTGGCAATGGACAGGAGACATTGGAGGAGATTAATGTTGGAGGCCATAGCTCACGTTGGGCTGTAGTGCTAATGAA
Source organism: Magicicada septendecula (assembly GCA_034769895.1). Classification (NCBI taxonomy): domain Eukaryota; kingdom Metazoa; phylum Arthropoda; class Insecta; order Hemiptera; family Cicadidae; genus Magicicada; species Magicicada septendecula. The sequence continues at coordinate 1,393,851,442 of CM068367.1, forward strand.
GAAGAGATGTGTATAAAAGCATAAAGAGGGGCCGACCTATGATAAAATGATGATGACTGATGAGTGACCCACGTGTGTGAAGAGGGAGACGGGTAGGTTTAAAAGGAATTTACACACACACACACACACACACACACACACACACACACACACACACACACACACACACACACACACACACACACACACACACACACACACACACACACACACACACACACACACACACACACACACACACACACACACACACACACACACACACACACACACACACACACACACACACACACACACACACACACACACACACACACACACACACACACACACACACACACACACACACACACACACCACCGAAACACAAGGAATTTGCTAGAAAAATATGTAACTGTCCAAATGGAGTGACAGGGCTCAGGGGGTGGGGAAGGGACATTTGAATTATAGCTTGTTGTTTGTGAGCATGGTGGGGTGAGATGGGGTGAAGGGTTTGTTTTCACATAATTTCTTTCAATTCCGATCTGACAATGAGCTGTGAAGCTTCAAAGCGCTAATCGGGATAATTTTTTTATATAGTGGTGTGCAACAGTGATCATTCTGCCTATGATAAAATGGTTGGACGATGTCCTGGACGTGAGGGGTTGTGCTGATATTGTAACGGATAGGAGGCGTCAGAGAAGATTATCTCTTCTGTAAACACCATATGCTAAGTGGTCGAGTAATTTCGTTGGCTCCGTGCCTTTCACTACCCAAGAACGACTGTCAGTACTGTTTGTACCTCCCTGCCAAACGTTTGCAGAAGTTATGCTCAGTTTTCACCAACATGAGAACACGTACTTAGTCAGGAGGTCACGCCAACAATTCTGTGTGCCTCGTTTTAATGTTCTTAAGGTTTTACAATTCTCTATAGCATTGATGGGTTTCTCTCAAGGCAGATAATCCGTCAGAGAAATGCTTAATCATCATCACTCACCGTCTTTACAACACGGCATGTGGAAGGGGTTCTGCCTGTTCCGCCTTCAAAAATCCTCCAGCCATCTCTTCCTGGGTCTACCCACACACCTATGTCCTATAGGTTTGTATTTCCAGACTTGTTTGGCCAGTCTGGGAATTTGACATTCTTTTTAAGTGTTCATTTCACCATTGTTTATAATCTTTTAAGGTTTGATTCAAGCTAAAAACTTGTAATTCTTCTCTTATTCATCATTCTTTGTGCGACCAAGTTTAGAACACCTTTTAACACCTCTTAAGAACGCCATTTCCGAGGCCTGTATTTTACTGTCTTCTTTCTTGGTTGTTGTTCATAATTCACATCCATAGGACAGTACAGGGACTGCCATAACTTCGTATAACTTTAATTTGTGTATCTCGACGTACCATGTTTCTAAAATTATGGTTTATTGTCCACAAATCATCTGGAACTTAACACAAATATCATAATTCCTGTCATAGTATAACGTCGGGACGACATTATAATGTCGGGAACCTGGTTAATTGGCTCAGGTCAATTAAACAGGCTGCCATAATATTCACAAACTCATAACTATCTGAAATATAAACAAACAGTAAATAGGATCCCGTGATTGAGGAATTTTTGACTGGGGTTTGTAGATTTATTCACTCACCTTTTTGGACCATGACATCTCTTTACTACATACTGTTTTAGCATCATAGAAGAAAATTAGTAATGTGTATACTAATGATAAAAATATTTGCGCATTTTGTACAATTGTAATTAGTGTAAGTCATGGGTGAACATAGCTTGTACTGTCCTCGGATCCGACTTGTGTGTTCCTGTATATGATATTAAAAATAATAATCTTTACTTTGTGCCATCTGAAGAATGGGCTTATTTAACTTTAGCGTGTTATACTCATTAAACTTAACACATCTTATTACTTATCATGAAATTACAATTTTATGCTAATTAGGTCAGTCTTTTGTGTTTTACTTTACTCCTATGTTGTTATTTAAGTGTCTTTCATATATTAGTTAAAGTTAAGTTCTGAACCACAGAAGTAGAACTTCCGTGTCACCTGTGTGTAACATATCCTCGGCGAATCGGGGCTTCTACCTGTCTGGGAGATCTTCTGTCTATCGTGTGTTGGTGAAGTTTGGTGTCATTCTTAAAGATAAGTAGTCTGTCTCTTCTGTAGATTCTTGTAGTCTGTTTCTTTGTGGTAACTTTCACTAGTGTTCACATTGTTGTACCGCACATATTCCTTATGGTTAACAGTTACATTCTAGAAGTTTAACATCACATTTAAGTGATGTTATTTATTTATACAGATGTCATCGCCGCACACTCAAGTCATTCACAACATTCACCTCACCCGGTATTTACGTAAGTTTTACTTAGTCTACATGTTTAATATTTTCTAGCGGTCTACATAATGTGCTGTACGCTGTATCACCAGGGGAGTCTCTGATTCAACTGGACTAACTAACTATAGGGGTAATGGGGCTGTCCGCGCGCGGGTAGTTTCTCAGCGCGAAAAGTAGTTCTTAATTATTATTAATTATTTTCCTTTAATTTGCTTACAATCTAATTACATCACTCTATACTTTTATTATTCTTTTTATGTAACGCGAGGTCGTTATGGATTTATTGAGTTTCTTAAATCTAATTTTATTAACTGATACATCGACAAATCGGCATGTTGCTACCGGTTTGGGTGATAGAGAAAGGGTTCTTTTGTACCTTATTAAATTATTTTAGTATTATAATTTTTTATTTAATTTTATCGTGGGATTTAGGCATATTAAATCGTCACAATAGACAATATCATTTCTCAAATAATGAAAGTGATTCCTTGCCTCGAAATTCCATCACCTTTGTTTTTATCGTGTAGATTTTCATTTATATTGTTTGCAATTCTGATGAAGCTTAAAAACAGATTTTTGCAAATCAGATTCTGTATTATGTAGCTGAAGAACAAGCTAGCATATTCAAATATCTGTTTCGTGATAACTTAATACAAGGGTTCACTCGATGATCAGAATGCACTGTTAAAGGTTTAAGCTCGCCAGGACAAGAAAACGCGTATCCTGGTTTGTTCAATAGTACACTGAAGCAATACATTTACAATGTTATTTAAAGGTCTAATTCAGTACGTTATCTAGCAAAATATTTTTACATATAAATATGTATTCATTGTCAAAAATTATTAAGCGATATTGACAATACGAACAGACGACGATTAGAAATAGTTATGCGCTCTTTACTTTCGTCGTTCAAGAGCAAATACACAGAGTCGTTTCAAAGGGCAGATTATAACAGAAGTTGGTTTCCAATACTGAGGTCACTTCTGCTGCTTTGGGAATACGCAGGCCTACTGTATAAAACTTTTCCAATCTGGCCGACGTGAAATTTCTAAACGAACAAAAGAGAGAAACGCCACGTGCCTTGTATAGTTTCACTACTTTAAAACGCTTTAATAAACCGACAGCCACCAGCCTTACTGTTAGGCGCGATAGAGACGTGCGGCTCCGTATAGAGAGCCATAATTTAAAGGCAGGGAATTTTGAAAGAGATCTTCTTCTGATAGTTCCTATCCGTTGCGGATGTTGGATATAATACAGACTATTTTAACTGTCTACACTGCTGTACGGAATAAGTCAGCTGTATTCGTGCCAAACCAGGTCCTTTAATTTCTCAACCATAATATTTTCGGTCGTCCGACTCCTCTCTTTCCAAGTACTTTTCCCTGTGGTATGGACTGCAATAAGTAAAATCTCTGTTCATTTCTTATGAGATGTCCCAGATACTGAAGCTTTCTTATCTCTTGAAAGATATAATGTTCTGTTGACGAAGGAAAAAAATAACCAAAAACAAAAACCTGAAACGTGGAATAGATTCAGGACAGTATAGTGCTCTTCAGGGCGAAGAAATGCTGGAAGAAGCCAAAGATAAGACGATTGGACACTCGAAAACGGGATAAGCGAACCCCTAATGTACGTAGTTAACAAGAAGACATGGCCAAGAGAAACGAGGGAGCGTCGAGCGTTACTGTTCCCAGCTGACAGACAAAGAACAACAAGAAATGCTTGACCTGCTCCACTGGGACGTCTCCGTCTATAAGAATTATAACACAACGTCGTTGCTTTTGTATCTTGCCTTATTTATGAGGCAGTGAATCCGTAGCGCCGAGACCCAGCTACCAGTGCTAACCTTAATTGCATTCGTTTGGCTTATTGTCACAGAATTATTAAACACTAACGTAACGCGTTCTAATAATAACAGCCGAAGGTTTTAATAATGAATTGCTTTCTAATTGTTGTTGTCTTCTTGTTTTCTGTGTCGTCTAGAATGCAATTAGCCTTCTATTTCAAGAGCAAAATTACAGAACGTCTGTATTTTACACCATGTCGACGGTCGATAGTGTTTTACTCATAGTATCCAGTATAAGTTAAAATAATTACTTTTTAATTTGACTTTGTAGGTTACTGCCGAAACATTCATACCATATTTTGTAGGAAAAGGTAACAGTAAAATATAGACGTCGTTGCAGTTCTGTTCCATGGGATCAATGTCGCCTCAGGGATTACATCTGCACAGCTGTAGTGTCAGCTAAAGTAAACAATAATACATTCTTTTTCGACTGTTTCACAACAATGAGAAATTGTCTGTTGTTTTTACAAGAAGTTTTGTTCAGAATACAATTAGTGTTGTGCAATTTGGTCATAAAGCTATCTGCGAATGTATGGTAACAACTTATTGGATGAGTTAAGTGAGTTTCAGTTTTAACTCAACCGTTTGGCATTTGTGTGTCTGCTTATCTATCTATTTGGGGGGGGGGGACAAATATCTCACGATAACGTTTTCGAACACGTCAACCGATTTCCATAAAACCTGGCGTGCGTGTTCAAACGTTTATCCTACAGAACCCTATTGTTTTTTGAGATTGAGCCGCTCCCAAAAATAGGGGCGGGAGACAAAAATGTGCGGTCAAAATAGTGAAAAAGTCGCCAAAGTACGTGAGATATATCAGATTAAAGGGAATTTTAAGTGAAAGTTAAATTTAGTGTTCATTTAAAAAAATTTAAAACTTTAAGATGCCAGAGCTATAAAAAAGCCAAAATGTTTGATAAATATCGCAAACATTCATTAAGAGTATTAAATTAAAGAGAATTTTACTAAAATCTAAGTTTACTGTTAAATTTTGGATATTTTAGGGTGCAAGGTTTATTTTAAGATAAAAAAAAAATCCGTGGAAAGCTTAACAAAATTGCTAATCTTATGTGGGGTATTATTATTATTTGGTGTTCTGCCCTAAGGCAGGTCTTCAAATGGTAAAAGCTCTCCAAGCTGTCCTATCGCATGCCAGTCTTTTCGTTTCTTCTTAACACCCTCGGATTTTAATGCTACCTATTAACTTCATTCTTCTACCCTGTTCTTCTATGACACCCTCCATGGCAGTTGTAAGCAAGCAGTCTCTTCTTAAACAATGACCTAACCAATTCCTTTTTCTGTTTTCTATGACCTTCAGGATTTTTCTCTCTTCCCCTATTCTTCTTAAAACTTCATAATTCCTTACTTTATCAACCCACCTCACTTTTCCCATTGCTCGCCAAACGCCAAACCCACACCTAAAATGCAATGTGGGGTATTAAATTAAAGAGAATTATAACCAACGTCTAAATATAGTGTATGGTTTTAGAAATTTCAAAATGTTTTGACCCCAGGGCCTAAAAAAAGTGATAAAAAATTTGCAAAAAATGTAAAAAACAGCCAGTCTAAGTGGAAGTTAACCAAAATCTTAATATTTTGTTTTTTTAACGTTTATTGATCGATTGTTTGCTCTACAATTGTTATTTGACTAAATAACAATAAATTAGTATTCCAATCAAGATTTTCGTAATTTTTTCTGATAATTGAAATTTTTCAATATCGAAATTTATTTTGTCTACTAATATAGTCAATATCATCACCATCATCATCGTCGTCGTCGTCGTCGTCAACCGTTCAACCGTTCAAGGCTTAGGAGCTTTATTGTGTTCCGGCCTCATGTTTCTCGCCACCTTGGTACCGGTCGTCCAACGTCTCTTCTTCCATGTGGCCGGTAATTATAGGCTACCACTGGAATACGGGTATTACCCAATGACTTTTCCATTTGTCACTATGCAACACTATCTTTTCTCTACCTGAAAATGTATTTAAATCCTTTCTTACATTTCTCATTTATTATACGGTCTTTTTTCTACATCGCGTTACTGTTCTTAAGTATTTCATTTCCGCTGATTTAATCTTATTCCAGTCGCTCTTCCTCATCGTCCAAGATTCGCAGCTATATAATAATTCTGGAACAGCCATCGTCATTAAAATTTTAAGTTATTAATAAATAATAGTCTAATAATAATATAATTACTACAACATAATATAGTTTAATAATAGAATTTATCTAATTTGTTAAAAATAGTGAGCGAGTTTGCAAGTCTGGGAGCTTACCGGTTTCCTTATTTGATTACAAGGGCTCAGTTCGTTGGCGTAGTTTCCTCGTGCAGTCCCGCCCCTTATCGCACGTTAACAGGGTTTAAGCTGACCGATCTTGCAGAAATAAACTTGGATTGGGTGACTTAATACATTTATTGGCCCCTTTTTTAATATAAAACATCAGTTTATATGTGAAAAATTATGAATTTGAAAATATATAAATTTTGAAATATTTGACATTTAGCAAAGTAAGTAGAGTCTTTACTTGTTTTAAATTTCAGAAAGTGTTTTTATAATTTCACTCTCCTGGATTTTCGGGGTTAAGGTCCACCGGTCCGGACGATCTCGTGGCTTTCACACCGGCCGTTGTCCTCCTAAGGTAGGATGTCGGTCTCAGGGTTCCCTCGTGGTGGGCGTTGTGACCACCGTCCAAGTTGCTCCTGATTCAGTCCCCATTGACACCCATCGGTCGTTGAAGATCTCAGACGGCGTGCCTGATTTCGTGCAACTAAATTCGGCCGCTCCCTCGACGTTACACTCCGACTTTCCAGAGACTAAGAAAGACTACGTTATTAGAGACTGCAAGAGACTGCCTAACTCACGGCTCATCTTTTATAGATCTACGCACATGACGTCATTATTACATGTTAGAACGTTCTAGAGTGTTTGCGAAAATTGGCCGCGTGGTGGTGGACGTGTATTTCCGGTTTCCAGACCTTTCCGTACCACGTATTTTCAACTGCATGTGATTTCATGACTAATTACTCCGTCAGTTTAATAAATACTATTAGAATTGATTTAATATTAAAATAATTAGTTACTAATAGATATTCCAATTTGTTGTTGATATAAATGAATGTTATAGCGTGTCTGTTAATTGGCTTACTGTACTGTTAATTATCTTCAGACAATTCGTTACGCGCACAGCACTTATTCATTTTTATTCTACACTGCACATGCAGTACTGATTCTAATAACAATAGTGTCTTATCACATTCACTCCCTTTTACACAGGACACTAACTAAAGGTTTATTGTAAATACATCCCCATATATTTACAAATAGTGTGAATGTGTCTTATTGCAATATATATATATTCAATCACTTTCTGCTACAGTCCGTTTCTTGATGTATATAATACACTTAATATTTATAAATAAATTTACTTCAACATATGCCTTTTTTTTCTTATTAGGAACATGTTTCGGGTACTATCTTGTACCCATCCTGAGCCTTCCGGTTTTTTTTTGTCTGGTGAAGTACATATGTGTTGTTGGTTGACTATTATTATTGTGGCTTCCTGTTGGCTTCTGGTATTTCAAATTGGTTTTATTGTGTGTGATTGTGGTGTATGTGTTAGTTTTTTGTGTATTTTCAATGTTGAGTCCTTTGAATATTGTGTCATGTTTTGTATTGATTTGTATTTGTTCAGGTATTAGTTTGTTTTCTGTTTTATGTTTGTATATTTGTAAATTTTCCCAAATGTTCATTATGGTGCCTTTGTGTGGTATATGTTTTATTAGTGTTACATTGGTTATGTCTGGGAATTCATGTCCTGTGTTTATTGCATGTGTGGCTAAATTGGATTTATATATTTCTGGTTTTTTGTATGCATTTAGGTGTTCACAATAACGTTTTTTCAGCTGTTTTTTTGTTTGTCCTATGTAACATTTATTGCAATCTTGGCATTCAATTTTGTATATGCCGTTAGTTGTTGTATTATCTTTGTTGTGTGAGCTATTTAGATTTTGTAATTTATTTTTATTAGTTTTGTATGCTATTTTTATATCTGTGTTTTTAAATAGTTTTGTTAGTTTTGTCATTTTATTATTTATATATGTGGATGTGGCCCATTTTTTGTTGTTGTTATTATTTATGTGTTGTTCAGTTTGATTAATTCTTAATTGTTCAGTTTTTATTTTGTATTTGATTTTATTTTCTATTTTGATCATAGTATTTTTATTGTATCCATTTTCATAACCAATTTGGTATATTATATTTCTTTCTTTGTCAGTTTCTTGTTTGTTTAGGGGAATTTTGTACATTCTGTTAAATAGCGAAAAAAATGCTGCCATTTTATGTTGTGGTGGGTGGTCAGAATGACATCATTATACCTAACCATAAGTAAAAAAGAAATTTGAAATATCGATTGAATCAATAGTGATACTGAAAAATCTACGTGTTCATTGGTAACCTTTTTCATTTGTTTTTTAGCTTTTATAATCTCTTACAGATTCCAAAACGTTGTTTTTATTCTGCGGTTTATATAACGTTGCATTTTAAATATAATTTTCATTTGTGAGGCCCCACGTTGGAAGCCAAATTATACAACGATATAACGTTGCAAATATAATATAATTTGCATTTGTGATGCCCCACGTTGGAAGCGATATTTCTTATGCAACGATACGATATACATAATAATAGGCGTGTCTGGCCTCACGTTCAAGAGCGACAAATTATGTAACAATGTAACATTTAATTTGGGTTTCAGGTGTATCTGTAATAAGAACTCTATGTAACTTGTAACGGTATTTCAAATTTATTTGATATTATTAAAATTTGTGCACATGGCACTTACTTCGACTTAAAACATTCGTTATTATTTCGTTATTATGCCGTAAGGCTTATGCTATATACATCCTTACTGACTAAAAATTCTATTCTACTAATTATTGTATTAACGAAAAATCTCACTTCCAGACTGCTCAGTCAATTAGCGTGTTTCAAAATATCAATATTTAAATATTTTCTTATATATTGCAATGTAACTCAAAAATATCAATAGTTACTGAAGTTATCTTTTGTTTCTCAGTACTGATTTATATCAAACGCTAATTTTTAATTAAATGCTTTGTATTCTTTTCATTTCAATACTAATTTGAGCTCTTGTTTACGTTAATCTTATTTCGATAACAGCTATGATTTTAATTCTAATTTTACAATAAACATTGACTCTTACTTTTAAATAGAACAAGAATGTCCTTAATTGTCTTTACGTTAATTGTTCGATTAAGAGATAAATACGTTGTTTATCACCTTATCGTCGTCAATCATACTCAATCATTGGATCCCTCCGTAATCGTACTCGTCTCGAACTTCAGCATCACTCGCTCTTCTCCTCTTGTCCAGCGTCGCCTCTCTCTTCTCCTCTTGTCCAGCGTCGACTTCCTCTCTTGTCCAGAGTCGACTCTCTCTCTCTCTGTCCAGCGTCTCCTTTCTCTTCTCCTCTTGTCCAGCGTCGACTCTCTCTCTCTCTGTCCAGCGTCGTATCGCTCTCTGGAACTTCTCCTCGTGCTGTTTCGGACGTCAGTTGATCTTCTTATGTGGATCTTCTTATGTAATTTTTGTTACTACTTCAAAATTGTTTGTTTTACAATCCAGTTACATAATTGTATGTAACTGGAAGGATGAAACTATTTACAAAAATTTAAATCTTCTGTGCGGATCGGGCAGAAGCTCCCGCTGCACCGTGGATGATTTAAGAAAGAGAACCACTGTAGCTTGTGTGTCCTATTTATACCCATGTCTTGGTCAACATCTGCAGTGGTACGAAATCGACATGTCAGAAACTGTCTCTGAGTTCAGTTCCCCCACTCTTTGTGAATTTCATTATTTCTTATATTTCTGCAAATTGCAGAGTCCTGAAAGTATACTCTTATACTTATCTTATAACTATTTTTTCAACACATGTTCACTGTAATTTTGGACATTGCAACTTAACCCTTTCGATTTGGACACAGTTATTTCACTATTACACTCGTACGGTGTGGCACTTTCACGTGGTTTTCGTACACAGTATTTAGTAAATTTTCTTACATTTTATTGTGTTTTTGGATTTTACTTCTTAATTATAGTTTATGAATAATTACGGAAAAACAGTAATTATGCAATTATTCATCTTGGGGTGGTAAACTCGCCTGCATAGACCTGCGTTCACACACACTAGCAAAATACTGGTGTACACACTTTCAGTTACATTTGTGTGTGTGTGCATGTCGATTCAGGTCGAAACACCTGTTCATATTTTTGTCTGAGTCAAGCTTGCAATCCCTGACATGCTTATTTGTAACACATTATTAATTTTTTTAGATTCAATGCTCGGTACATAACTTATTTGTACTGTCGCATTATCCCTCTGCTTGGTAACAAAAAAAAAATTTTAATAAATTTATTTATTAAAAATTTTTTTTTATTATTATTATTACACTTGTAAAAAAAAAGTAACAAATAATAAAGAATAATATTCGTCATTTCACCCTTAATTGGAGTGTATACAAATGTCTTACCTCCCCTCTTTATACGCTCACTGCTCGCGACCTTGTAGTAGGGTGGCTTCAACAAACAGCTGATCTGACTGGTTTCATTTACCTCGTTGTTTTCATGTGTAAAACTTCCTAAATGACGTTGCGTGGAATTTACCAATTTCTTTCTTCTGTATCTCATCATATACGATGAAAGTGTGTTGTCCTACTCGCTGTCTTAACGTATACGGTCCATTATAAAGTCTGAAGAATTTCTTCGCCGTATTATCACTCCGTTTTCCCACTGGATTAGCATTGAGTAGTACACTTTCTCCCACGTTGAATTGTTGTAGCTTGTGAGTTAGATTAAATCTTTCTATTCTCTTGTTACCTCTTTCTCTTATCCGTTGCTTTGCGTATTCAATTTTCACACTTATTGGTACAGGTACATTCTGGTTATTAGGTTTGTTTATATACGTAGTCCAAAATCTGTTTGGCTTCTTATCTTCTTCTAATTCCATTGGAGTATATCCTGTTGCTTCACTATAATTTTCGTTGATGGCTTTTTCAAGAAATGGTAAATATTCTGCCCATTTATTGTTGATCATGACAGTATATTCGTAAATGTTTATCTAATTCTTTGTTAACTCTCTCAGCAAGCTTTCCTTGAGGATGTCTTATGGATGTGAGTACTGGTTGTATTCCATTTTCCCTTAACGTCCTCTCCCATTTTTCACTCTGGAATTGTACACCTTGATCACTGAGTACCTTCTTCATTTTTCCATATGACGGAATATATTTCTGCAGTTGTATCTTTAGAACTACTTTGGTTGTGGGTCGCATAATTGGGTACAGTCGGACTGCCTTGGAAAACACATCGATACATACCAATATGTGCTTCACACCTCGACTTGATCGTGGTAGTGGTCCCAGAAAATCCACTGCAATTAGCTCTCCTTTGTTCCCCTTTTGGATGCTCTGTATTTCTACGTATGTGTGTAAATTCGGTCCTTTCGCCGTTTGACACTCATAACACTTCTTTACCTCCTTCTAATCTTCCTTAACTCTTTTCTTAACATGACATTACTTTATCTAATACATTACTTATACAATACATTAACATTCATTACCTTTTATTACATTTCTTTAACATTACCTTTCTGATCGCTACTACTTTCTTGAAATACACTTCCGTAACAGAATACTCTTTTAGCTTTGTAGTGTGTCGCATGATCGGTTACAGAGGAACTGTCTTGGAAAACAACGTTACATTTTCTCGAAGTCTTTAATCCTAAGTAGTCTCTGCCCTTTTTGACTTTTCACTCTTGCTTTCTTCTGTGTCCTTGTATCTCCATTAAGTTTTCGCTTGATCAGTCGTTCTACCAATTATGGCAATTATTTTCCATTGCTAACCCTTTCTTCATATTAATAACAACAATATCATCTTTTACCATTACTTTCTTAAATATTTCTCTACATTATCATTCCTTACCATTAACAATACATTTCTTAATTATACTCTCTTATATTATTATTAATAATTAACAGTAATATTTTTTTTTCATTTAAAAATAATTATTTATTTTCGGGTATTGAGTTCGGTTCGGTATGTCGTTAGAACTGACACCCCTCTTTTATAACAATTGGTTGTTGTACACAGGAAATTTATTGTGCTCACCCTCGCAACAACTTTCCATTGTATTACTGCGACGTTAGTGTGCGTGTTTACCGTGTGAACGTTTGTTTTGATCGCATAAGCCACCTGTTCGTCGCTGCGTTGAATTGTTGCTGCCTTTATCGTGCGATCCATTTGTTTATAGGGTGAAAACTTTATCCTCCCTCTATTTCTCTCGTAACGGTCGCATTCTATAATTCTCTCATTCTCTCCGCGTAGCTGCTTTTGACGAACGCATTTTTACTAGTTCGTATGCGTTTTGCTCACGTGCATCGCCTATAATAATCTTTGTAGTTTTTATACCTACAGTTATATTTACCACAATTTTGTGTAGTGTTTCGTCTATATAATTTATTACGTTTCCTGTTGGGCCTACAGTGATATTTATCTCCGTAAGTGTGGTGTCTTAAGTGTTTCATATGTGTCATCTTGTGTGACTTACTATTGTGTGTGTGTTTCACACTTGGGATATCGCTATTAATAAAATACGTTTTATTAACCTTAATTTGCTTCTCTTCCTTAATGTTAATTACTTTTTTATATTTATCGTTAGTAATTACACACGTATTTTCAATTAGTATGAATTCATCGCATATTATCTCCGTTTGTTTATTAATTATTTCACAGACATTTTATGCGATCGTGTCAATACGTATGTTGGTGTCACCAATTTTTTCGGTTAATTGTGCATTACCGTCAATTATACTTTGTTTTATTTCAAGATTATCAATTTTAACTCTTCTAGACTTTCTGAAATTTTTATGGTGTCTTGTCTAAAATTTTCAGTTTGTTCTTCTAATTGTTTCTTATTAGATTCTTTTAATTCGTCTATTCTAGCATTTAAATTTTCTGTCTGTTTATTTAAATTCTCTGTCTGTTTTGTGCTTAATTCATCGACCCAGGCACGCATCATCGTCTGGAATGCTTCTACGTCTAAATTTCCTGGAGTCGTCATGTTAAAGTATATATTTATTTAGTAGTAATTCTTTAACAATTATTATTGATAACCGTTCCCTACTTATTTATTTATTTCTTTATTTTTATTAATAGTTATTATTAATACTCATTACAGTTACACCTGTTACATAGACAAACAATATTATTCGTGGGCGCCAGCTGTGTGATTACACAACAATTAACATTACATTCAGTTACTGTTTAATATAAATAATTATTACATATTATACATTTTTCATTTAACACACTCTTTATATTTTAGAGCAACCATTTAGCTACATACAAAATTTTAATAGTTAAATGATGGGGATCGGGCCATACGTTCATGGGCTACAATTTATGTAACAAATTTTTGTACATAAATTTAGGCATGTCGTGCCCCACGTCCAGGGCGACAAATTATACAACGATATAACATTGAATTTTTAATATAATTTTCATTTGTGAGGCCCCACGTTGGAAGCCAAATTATACAACGATATAACGTTGCAAATATAATATAATTTGCATTTGTGATGCCCCACGTTGGAAGCGATATTTCTTATGCAACGATACGATATAAATAAAAATAGGCGTGTCTGGCCTCACGTTCAAGAGCAACAAATTATGTAACAATGTAACATTTAATTTGGGTTTCAGGTGTATCTGTAATAAGAACTCTATGTAACTTGTAACGGTATTTCAAATTTATTTGATATTATTAAAATTTGTGCACATGGCACTTACTTCGACTTAAAACTTTCGTTATTATTTCGTTATTATGCCGTAAGGCTTATGCTATATACATTCTTACTGACTAAAAATTCTATTCTACTAATTATTGTATTAACGAAAAATCTCACTTCCAGACTACTCAGTCAATTAGCGTGTTTCAAAATATCAATATTTAAATATTTTCTTATATATTGCAATGTAACTCAAAAATATCAATAGTTACTGAAGTTATCTTTTGTTTCTCAGTACTGATTTATATCAAACGCTAATTTTTAATTAAATGCTTTGTATTCTTTTCATTTCAATACTAATTTGAGCTCTTGTTTATGTTAATCTTATTTCGATAACAGCTATGATTTTAATTCTAATTTTACAATAAACATTGACTCTTACTTTTAAATAGAACAAGAATGTCCTTAAGTGTCTTTACGTTAATTGTTCGATTAAGAGATAAATACGTTGTTTATCACCTTATCGTCGTCAATCATACTCAATCATTGGATCCCTCCGTAATCGTACTCGTCTCGAACTTCAGCATCACTCGCTCTTCTCCTCTTGTCCAGCGCCGCCTCTCTCTTCTCCTCTTGTCCAGCGTCGACTTCCTCTCTTGTCCAGCGTCGACTCTCTCTCTCTGTCCAGCGTCTCCTTTCTCTTCTCCTCTTGTCCAGCGTCGACTCTCTCTCTGTCCAGCGTCGTATCGCTCTCTGGAACTTCTCCTCGTGCTGTTTCGGACGTCAGTTGATCTTCTTATGTGGATCTTCTTATGTAATTTTTGTTACTACTTCAAAATTGTTTGTTTTACAATCCAGTTACATAATTGTATGTAACTGGAAGGATGAAACTATTTACAAAAATTTAAATCTTCTGTGCGGATCGGGCAGAAGCTCCCGCTGCACCGTGGATGATTTAAGAAAGAGAACCACTGTAGCTTGTGTGTCCTATTTATACCCATGTCTTGGTCAACATCTGCAGTGGTACGAAATCGACATGTCAGAAACTGTCTCTGAGTTCAGTTCCCCCACTCTTTGTGAATTTCATTATTTCTTATATTTCTGCAAATTGCAGAGTCCTGAAAGTATACTCTTATACTTATCTTATAACTATTTTTTCAACACATGTTCACTGTAATTTTGGACATTGCAACTTAACCCTTTCGATTTGTACACAGTTATTTCACTATTACACTCGTACGGTGTGGCACTTTCACGTGGTTTTCGTACACAGTATTTAGTAAATTTTCTTACATTTTATTGTGTTTTTGGATTTTACTTCTTAATTATAGTTTATGAATAATTACGGAAAAACAGTAATTATGCAATTATTTATCTTGGGGTGGTAAACTCGCCTGCATAGACCTGCGTTCACACACACTAGCAAAATACTGGTGTACACACTTTCAGTTACATTTGTGTGTGTGTGCACGTCGATTCAGGTCGAAACACCTGTTCATATTTTTGTCTGAGTCAAGCTTGCAATCCCTGACATGCTTATTTCTAATACATTATTAATTATTTACAGTTTATTAGGTATATTTAAATTTTTATATTCAATGCTCAGTACATCACTTATTTGTACTGTCGCAATATATATATATATATATTCAAACACTTTTTGGTACAGTCTGTTTCTTGATATATATTGATATATATAATCAATATATATTTTATAATGACTTTACCTCAAGATGTTTTCTCCTTATTTGAAACATGTTTCGGGAAGCCTTGTGTTCCTTCAGCCTTCCCGAAACATGTTCCAAATAAGGAGAAAACATCTTGAGGTCAAGTCATTATAAAAAAAATATATATATATATATATATATATAATTTATTTACTCGAGAGTAAGGTAAGAAAACATTTTGGAATGGCGCTATTAAACTCGCGAACACAGTGCAACACATAAATAAGAAAATGAAGAGTAACATGAAGAAAATGGTCAACTGCATTCAGGACCACGTCATTGCTGAAACCGCTTGTATGACCCACTTTTTGCCTCTCCAGCGTCTTGTAACCGTACGAAATGACACCAGATTTCCTTATCTTATAAATTGGACGACCTTATTTTAGCTCTAAAGCAAACTGTTTGCACGCTACTTACTGAACATCGTTTATTTAACGAAATCTACAATAATTCACTGCACAAAACTGACTTTCCAAGTTTCTCTCAACTACAGAATATGTTTTTAAAAGAAACGAAAGGAGAATAGTCTTTATTCTCTTTACCAGTATTTCCTTTGCTCCTGATTTGTCCGTAGAATTGTCTCATTTATTCTATTTGTTCTCTCTCTCTCTCTCTCTCTCTCTCTATATATATATATATATATATATATATATACACACACATAAACACTCACACATATTGTAGCATGACAGATAATCCACTAAAAATTAATTCCATTATGATCATAAAAACATTTAAATTACAAATAACTCAAAGAATTTCAAATGAAATTAATTTAAACTTCAAAGAAAAATACCACTATAAAAGGAAAAAAGTAATTAAATAATAAAAGTGCAACACTAAAATGCAAGAAAATTTAAATCTAAAGAAACTCATATATAAAATCAGGAGTTTACCCAGGAAGCTTAGGAGCAGATAATAAAGAAGATACCCCGAACCAACCAACGGACAAATAAAACCAAAGTACACTGGAAAACCCAAGAAGGAAAAAGAGAAGAAAAGAAGATATAGGATAGAAGAACTACAAAAGAAATACCCATTAATAAACCTATTATTATTAACGACAATGAACCCCAAACCAAATGTTAATACCACCAAAAAAAGTATAACACCCCAAAACCTCATAAAATTGTAAATTAATTGTAGACAAAAGTGTTTAATAGTGTGATAAGAAGTGCACCAACTAAAGTTATTATATAGTAAAATAAACAAATCTTTACAGTCCATTATGACTAAAGGTTTGGTCTGAGAATATAGTAAAACTCAAATATAAGTCCGAAACAACAGTGTATGTGTACCAGTGTAGGTGATTTTAAATATAATAAACTTCAAGTTAATGTGTAACTATTACTTAAACAAGGTGCTATTAAATAACTTTTATATTTTATATAATTACAGAATTAACAAGTGATGAAATATTGAAGTGAAAAATATTTCTAATGTTTCATAAAAGGGGTCACTTTTTATCTAAAAACAATCATAGAAATGCAAAGGATAAAGAGAGTAGGTGGGGGAATAATTACACAAACAGGGGATTAATTTAAAATACAATATAAACAGAAAAGACTGTGATTGACTTAAGTTTAATAAAACTTAATAAATTTTAAATGGCTAATTATATTTAGAGCCTATGAACTCCACTTTTCAAAGAGTTCTAATAGAATAAGATTTATATTTAGCGTAAGAATGTTTAGTTACATAACAGTGGGCATACAGCTTAAAATGTTTATGTATGGATGCTGTACCAGTTGATAAAATGTTTATTATGTATGTTAAAAATAGTTCAAACTAACATGTCTAACTTTGGAGACTGCTAGTTAATGTTAAATATTATTTTTTGTATTAGTAACATGAATAATATGCTACAGGTATCAATAGTTATGTAAGCAATTTTATTTAATGTTATGTTAACTTTAAAAAGTCAGAGGAGGTGTAGAAATAACTTTATTTGAAAAAACAAGATCTAGGCCAAATAATGAATTCCCAAAAAATAATATAATTGAGTAAATAAGTCTGATGAACCATGTAAATTAATAAGATTTATTTAAGGTGGATCGATCACCAACTACTATAACTGATACTATACTTTAAAAGAGTAATATAAAAAGATGTATTAAATTATTAAAAATTTTCAAAATGTAATAACTAACTATTTCAGAGGAGGAATAGTAAATTCATGAATTATAACTAAAAGCCAGATAAATTGACAAATTTATAAGAAATTAAGGAAAGGTAGGGATTTATATCAATCTAGAAGTTATTATAATCATATTTATAACACCAAACATGGCTATTATTTTGGACAAGAACAGGAAGCAGATTTTTGGGCCTATATTTCCAAAAAGACAGAAATATGGCAATTTTAACAAAAATCTTTATAAATATGGACTATGACATATCAAATTAAACAGAATGAGGTAAATAAACCAATTATGTTGTTAATAGTTCACTAAAGCAATCTATAAACTAAAAATATTCTGTATATAATGTATTTTATATTCACATAAATAGGAAGTGAAATATATTTAAACAATACTTTTTTCATATTAACTTGGCAAGATATTTCCTGAGACGAAGGAAGTAAAACAGTTCTTTATTAACATTCAACGTGAACGGTTGATATTCGATCGCGTTAAGAATCTGTATAACGTACCGAGTAATGGCGTATAAGGTTATGAATTGAAAACGAGAGTTACCGAATTATTTACTTTAACCATAAAATCAGTGTACTACACCAACACAAAAAGTGAAAACAAACAATACCTATCGAAATATAAGTGAATTTAACCAATAAAACTATACCACATTGATAATTCACTCCACAACGAACTTTAACATTTTTCAACATTTATGCTATACAATTGAACACACCTAACACCAGACAATTAACGCCAGTGAACACAGAACACTTCTTCAGGACACCTTTAACAACACCATAGACAATATACCATATTACGGAGACAATAAAACGGTAGTGAAGGCGTTTTTATTAACAGAATTTATAACCATCGTTTCTGGATTTTCTTCAACTACGAGACGTGCCGCCATTTTGAGCTCCCGTCATGCAAAGTGTATATCAGCAGAGAGTCGTCGCCAACTGAATTGGTCTGAATCATTAACTATTCTAAACGTTATAAATTATTATCCATTTGTCATTTATTAATTATTAAGAATTATTTGTACATGTTATACTTTCTATGCTTGCTCCCTTCTCTGACTATATAATTATAATCGCTAAAAGAACCATTCTAACATTTATATAATATAACCTGTAATTGTAAAATCGACCAAGCCCTGTGAAAGAGTCGAACATTTAAACAATATCGATTTTAAATCGATCTTTCAGAAATATTGTCAATAAATTAAATTAATTCAACTATCTGGATTTGGAATTATTTCACATATTAAAATAAGAGTTTGAGTTAACTACAGGACTTACTGGGAGACGACAAATATTAAAAGAAAGTGATATATTGGAGCAGAGCAGAAAATCGCAAATCGATTATTGGAGGAAGACAATCTGTTTAACTCCAGATTCATTTAAGGTCAACCAGAAGTGCATATATTAACCAAATCAACTCACCGAATTTTAAAATTTTAACGAAACCACAGAACAAGAATTATTTATAAATTATTAGAACTACAAACAAACATAAATTTTTTTTTCATTTTTTTTAAATTGAAATTTTTATTTTCTTTGTACAATACACAGATATATTTATTTGTAATCATATACAGGTCTGGTTACAAATTGACACTCACAATAGTGAGTCTTAACGAGGATAAAAGGTTTAACGAACAAGTTTACTTTAATTTGTACTTGTTCGAGCAAAGGTATAATTGAACCTATTATCCACTATTAATTGTACTTGTTACAATATATATTCAAACACTTTTTGCTACAGTCAATTTTTTGATGCATATATAATATATTTAAAATTTATATTTACTCTACCACAAGATATTTTTTCCCTTACTTGGAACATGTTTCGGGACACTTTGTGTTCCCATCCTCAGCTCTCCTAATATATATACCACAATCACAATCAATAATATCAATTTAAAATGCCAAAGGCCAGCAGGAAACCATAACAACAACCAACCAACACACAAGTACTTCACAAGATTCAAAATTAGAAAGGCTGAGGATCGGAACACAGTGTCCCGAAACATGTTCCAAATAAGGGGAAAAACATCTTGAGGTAAAGTAAACACACACACACACACACACACACACACACACACACACACACACACACACACACACACACACACACACACACACACACACACACACACACACACACACACACACACACACACACACACACACACACACACACACACACACACACACACACACACACACACACACACACACACACACACACACACACACACACACACACACACACACACACACACACACACACACAGCTTTTTGCCTCAACCTATCTCTCGCTTATTCGTTTTCTTCCCTGTCTAACAATCTCACAAACTATCTACATTTAAGCATCACAGCGACACAGTGTAACCAACACAGAGTTTTGTTAACACAGTCTGTCATTGTCAATAAAGATGAATTTTACGAGCGAACAATTGGCACATACTGTATGCACCAATGAAAGGTTAAATTGTCTGCTTTGAAGATAAAATTTTGTGGTTTGAAGATATATTGTAGTTTCTTCAGTAGCAAACAATTTGTCGGTTTTAGATAAGGCATCGGTAATGGATCGACAGACTTTTATTAGCAAAAGAAACATTACGTCATATCGTTCACAGAAGAATCTGACTTTGCAAGTTTCACAACTGCAGAAAGCGTTTTGAAGATAATAAAACGAGAAATCTCTTATTGCTATCAACAGTAATTCTTCTACCCTGCTGCTGAGTTTTTTCTCATTTTCTCTCTCTCTCCCACTCTCTCTCTCTCTTACTGTCTGTCTGTCTCACTTACTCTGTCTGACTCTCCCTCTCTCTCTTACTCTCTCTCTGTCTGTTTCTATCCTCTCTCCCTCTCCCTCTCTCTCTTACCCTCTGTCTGTCTGTCTGTCTGTCTGTCTCTCTCTCTCTCTCTCTCTCTCTCTCTCTCTCTGTGTCTGTCTGTTTGTCTGACACTCCCTCTCTCTCTTACTCTCTCTCTGTCTGTCTCCTTTATTATCTCTCCCTGTTTGTCTCCCTTACTCCGTCTGTCTGTCTGTCTCTCCCTCTCTCTCTTACTCTCTGTCTCTCCCTCTCTCTCGTTTACTCTCCCTCTGTCTGTCTCCCTTACTCTCTATGTCTGTCTGTTTCTCTCTCTCTTTCCCTCTGTATGTCTGACCCCTCCCTGTACGTTCCTCAGAAACTCTGTTCACACATATATTGTGTTAATACACATATCAGACAACTGTATACACACATATGTGTACACATATTTTCATTGACGACAAGCATACCCTTCAAACCATAATTTTTTTAGATCGATTACCAAAAATATTAGATGGGTGGGAGGCAAAATGTGAAGAGCAAAAATGTTGAAAAATCACATAATCCAAATAGCATGTGTGTGTGTGTGTGTGTGTGCGTGTGTGTGTGTGTGCGCGCGCGCGTGGGTGGGTGGAGGGTGGTTCTGGAGGGGATATGAATGTTTGACAACACAGTCACCCATTTGTTACTTCCATGTTGGCACCACTTGGGCATCCATCATAATAATTAGACACAGGAGCGACAGATTTTATTTTATCCTCATATTTGGTGTGGAGTACTCATGTAATATATTCTTTGAAGATTACTTTGTACATAAAGAATTAAATTAGGTTTTTATTTTGTACTAATTAAATTTAAACTATGGGCTACAGATCTCTGCTACAAAGTCTAAAAGGATGGCATTTCCGGGCAGGTATCCTATAAGAACTAAGGTAATCGTTAATAATCAGATTTTGGATCAGATTAATCATTTTAATTACCTGGGTTGTAATAACTCATATGGAACTGATATTGATTGGGATAGTAAGCTAACAAAATTTAGATGCATCTGTGGAACGATTCTTAGATACCTGAAAAATAAAACGCGGAAGGATACCCGAATGAAGTTTTATAAAACTGTGGCTGTCCCTGTATTCCTGTATGCTAGTGAGACATGGACTCTTGGTAAAAAGGACGTGCAGAGGATTCAGGCAGATGGAATGAAATTTCTAAGAGGGACACAAGGTTGTTCTCTCCTGGATCGGAAAAGGAATGAGGATATTAGACGCGACTTAAACATTGTATCATTGCACCAGAAGTTTGAAGAGCACAGAAGGAGATGGTGTAATCGCATGCCTGATATCCGTCTACCTGTGGCTGCCTTGGGTTATCAGCTTACTGTGAAGAGAGATGTCGGTAGGCCGAGGAGGAGATGGGTTCCGGAACAGGTCTAAGGCCTAGTCCTTGGAGTGGTGATGC
>CM068367.1:1394612098-1394906301 GCA_034769895.1 Magicicada septendecula
ATCTCCTTGAAATAAGGTATTTTCAAAAGTTTTGTGTACACATACAAATCGCTATCGGACGATGTACGTGCTGCTCACACACACACACACACACACACACACACACACACACACATTGTGTATGTCTCTCTCTCGCTGCAAACGTTGACAAGAATTCCCTTATTCAAAGCGATTACGATGTCACAGTACACAAACTTAAATATACCTTACAGACTATTGTAATTTTAAAAATTCATTTTTGCATTAATTAAAATTACCTGTGCGTGTATGTCTCTCTTTCGCATAAAAAAAAAAATCTCCTTGAAATAAGGTATTTTCAAAAGTTTTGTGTACACATACAAATCGCTATCGGACGATGTACGTGCTGCTCTCACACACACACACACACACACACACACACACACACACACACACACACACACACACACACACACATTGATGAAATTAGGAAGTTTATATTTATTCGACAAATATTAACGCCCTCTCTCTCTCTCTCTCTCTCTCGCTCGCAGACGTCGGAAGCAATTCCTAGTTTATAATGTAATTACCTGTGCGTGTATGTCTCTCTTTCGCATAAAAAAAAAATCTCCTTGAAATAAGGTATTTTCAAAAGTTTTGTGTACACATACAAATCGCTATCGGACGATGTACGTGCTGCTCACACACACACACACACACACACACACACACACACACACATTGTGTATGTCTCTCTCTCGCTGCAAACGTTGACAAGAATTCCCTTATTCAAAGCGATTACGATGTCACAGTACACAAACTTAAATATACCTTACAGACTATTGTAATTTTAAAAATTCATTTTTGCATTAATTAAAATTACCTGTGCGTGTATGTCTCTCTTTCGCATAAAACAAAAAATCTCCTTGAAATAAGGTATTTTCAAAAGTTTTGTGTACACATACAAATCGCTATCGGACGATGTACGTGCTGCTCACACACACACACACACACACACACACACACATTGATGAAATTAGAAAGTTTATATTTATTCGACAAATATTAACGCCCTCTCTCTCTCTCTCTCTCTCTCGCTCGGAGACGTCGGAAGCAATTCCTAGTTTATAATGTAATTACCTGTGCGTGTATGTCTCTCTTTATTCGACAAATATTAACGCCCTCTCTCTCTCTCTCTCTCGCTCGCAGATGTCGGAAGCAATTCCTAGTTTATAATGTAATTACCTGTGCGTGTATGTCTCTCTTTAGCATAAAAAAATCTCCTTGAAATAAGGTATTTTCAAAAGTTTTGTGTACACATACAAATCGCTATCGGACGATGTACATGCTGCTCACACACACATTGTGTATGTCTCCAAACGTTGACAAGAATTCCCTTATTCAAAGCGATTACGATGTCACAAATTTAAATATGCCTTTCGGACCATTGTAATTTTAAAAATTCATTTTTGCATTAATTAAATATATATATCGTAAACAATGAAATAAGAATAATATTTTTAATAAAACAATTATCAGTTTAAATAATAATTGTCATGATTGTAAGATACAATCTGCAAATTATTCAGCTTCAAATAAGTGATATTTACAATGAAACTATTTTCAAATAAAAATGATGTTGGTTCGACAACCTTTTGTTTTTAAGACTATAACAAGAATGAGACAAGGATCAACTCTCTCTCCCCCTCTCTCTCTCTCACACACACACACACACACACACACACACACACACACACACACACACACACACACACACACACACACACACACACACACACATTTAGTATGAACAGACGTGTCTTTGTTAGTAAAATGTACAAATCACGTGACTTTATGTGAACTTCAAAGGGTTCAAATGTTTCAAATAAAAAAATATATAAAACAAAAAAATACAGAATATATGAAATGTATATTACAAATAAAATATATATTACATATTATGAATTTTTTAATTTGTGAAGCAATCTTCTTCTTCTTCATTTGGTACTACATTAAGTCAGTCCTTGGACTTCACTTTTATGGGGTTTTCATAAACATAAAGATCACTACCACCAATAACCTGTGGTACAATACTTCTATTCAATGGTAACACCTAAGACAAAAAATCATTAAATAAAACATGCAATCAGTATTAATAATAATACAAAATCACTGTTTTATTATTTTAAAATACTGTAATTTTCATCCAAAATATTTAAAACAAAATACAGACTATATGAAATGTATATTAACAATGTATATTTACAAAATAAGTATATTACAACTCAGGAAAGAGTGGTACGTAATTTTCACTCACCCAATCTTTTATAAATTTGCCATAATTTACACCACCAGCATGGGTGGTAATAAACTGAGTGTAAATATTTGATAACTCTTTTTTTACTTCTGTCTCGCCTTGAGACTGAGAATAGCAATGGCATGTCGTGGAACGACGTTGTAATAGTTCTCTATTATGCTCCACTTGAGTGGAGCGCCTTTCTATCCATTCAGCCATGTAACTTTCAAAACTGTCTCCAGACATTATACTCGACTAAAACAAAGACATTCACGTTGTTTATCACTTAATATATTATCATGATATTTTCATTATATTATCATTTAAAAATATGTTAGCAGTAACCAGCGAGAAACACATGTTTGTCACAGTATACTTCAAGCGTTAGCTGTACATATCAAATTCTTTCTTTACGATTGTATTTTGTCTAAGCTATGTTAACTTCACACACACACGCACGCACGCACGCACGCACACACACACACACACACACACACACACACATTGATACATTTTGGAAACTGAGTACAGAATAAATCTACAATCACCTAGTCGGTTTGTTGGCAGAAAACAATTATGTGATCAAATAAACATTACCAGAGAACAACGTCCTCCTAAAGATAAATTTACCAGAGCTCAAAACAGTACAAAGTCATACTTTTGGTGAAGAAAATCACGTCATCAACAACAAAAGTTGTTTGTGTTTAAACAGCTACAAACAATAATTAATTTTCTTACACTAGTAAACATTTTCCTGTAATTGTTTCAATTAAAGGAAACATATATATATATATATTAGTTGAGAAAATCTGTTGTGGCTGAACGAAACATGTGTCTGAATAAATTTTCTCTCTACATAGCAGTTGTAAAAGTAGTCATATACATTATGTGCTATATATACAAAAGGCTTTCAACGTGTTTGTCATTTCAACCAATTTGTACCGTGCTCTAATTATGTAAAAAAAATAACTGTACCGCTCCATACAACTGAGAATAAATCCGTACACACACACACATGAACAATTTTACGTTTAAATAAAATCTGTACATACAATAAAATTATGTTTCAGTATTAATGATATAAATATTACTGTTTTATTAATTTAAAATACCGTATAATTGCTTACGACGCGCACACTTAGCAACGTTTTTACTTATTTGAACGCCATGTATTAACTTCAATAAATAATGCACTTGATAATGTTTAAATATTTCCAACAACTATGTTGATTAGAAGTGCTGTAAGTTCAATAACAATGTTCGCTACGTAACGTATTCAAATCTGTTTACTCACCTCTTAAATGTTGATGCACGCAATTATCGATTTCACAATGAGGTACGAAGGCTAATTGCATTCTTCACGTATATATATTGATGTATCTTACAACGGTAGGGTAGGGGTAGCTTAGCGTGTTTGTTTTGAAAGTCGATGTAAGTCATTGTCCGCCGTTGGAAACTTTCAGAAGTTAGCGATACTGAAAGTATTTTCGTGCATTAGTCAAAATTAGGAAAACAATGCAGAGAGAGAGAGAGAGAGAGAGAGAGAGAGAGAGCGAGTGGACACACATGTAAGTAGCTCGATACTCAGTGACAACAACACACACACACACACACACACACACACACACACACACAGTTAATATTTGTCAAATATATAACAACGAGTGACAGAGAGAGAGAGAGGAGGGGTCATCGACCGTGATGGAAAAGCTTTACCTCACTGCTTAAAGCTTTAAGAAGTTAGCGATACTGAAAGTATTTTCGGTCAAGTTAACACGGCTCTTTTTAAGAAACATTCTATCATTTATTTGATGTCGATACCGGTATTAATTATAGATTACACTTAGTTCCATTCACTTCCATGTGCTTACAAATACTTGTAATTAGTTTCGTTAATAACTAGGCCAAAACATTGTCATTACATGTCAACTCTTCCGTCTGTCTCGTAAATTTTGCGCAGCACTGTTTGAGTCTTATCTTTGTAAATAAAGAGCAACAGCAACAGTGTCGTAATACTCATACGAAACGATTTGTATCACCACAATTAATCATTGCTATTGAAATGAACAAAAATTATTCACATTAAAACATTATCAAGTGCATTCTCTAACTACAACTGCAATCGTTCAATTATCGTATGCATATGTGTACAGAACAAACATAAATATAGTTTACAGACCAATGTAATGCAATATTTTTAAAATTTCATTTTACATTGATTAAATATATATATTGCAAACAATATTATAAAATAAATACAAATCACAAACAATGTTATAAAATAAATAAAATATTAATAATAATTTTTGACATTGTAAGATTTTAATAAAAACAGATAACGATTCATTAACAACAAAATGGACTGCACTCATACATTATTCTTGTTCCAGGAGCGACTTGACTGCAGTGATCAGACCTACAGAAAAAGTACACTTTATCGTAATTACTTTGTAGTATAAACATTATACTTACATTGTCTCTATATGGCTCCGTTTTCCTCTTTTACACTCTGTAAATATATAATATACCGCCTTCCTTATTTGTTCGGGCTTAGGACCGACTCAAGATCACGTGAAAATGTTTTTTGTTGTGTAAACAAATAACAAATTCAAGTAATATGAGGCTAAGTTACGGTGGCTCTGAAAAGAACCGATTAATAATTAGACCTAACGTTTGTGTGTTGTTTTTTTTTTTATCATTTTAGTTGTGTCACCACAAACTGACACTGCGGCATTACTCGAGCATGTAAAGCGTTAGGACAATCGTCCATCGTCCAGTCCTCAAATCTAACTTGACATGAACTACACCGTACAGTATCACCATCCCCCTCGTACACAAACCCAGCGCGTGCCAGTGTTTGTGGACTCTGGTTGATATTTGGATACTTTAAATGGTAATCTTTACGTGCACCCACTCTCTGTATTTTAAAATACGTGCGTAGACGACGTAAATATTCTTCATGATTGTACTTCATTGTACAGCCGTAAATGAAGAGTAATTTGCATGGCTTCCCTTACACACATTTATATGTAACTAGAAATGTTTCCTCTGTTTTTCTTTGTGAAACACAAAAAGAACTTGGGAATCGTGTTTCTTCCCTAGATGCGGTCAACACGATTAAAAGTAAAATTTTAATAACAAAGTTTTCACTGTACTTTAACAAGGATGGTAATATTTTTTTTTTCTAGTGCCTAATCTTTTAAACTAAAAAACGTACAATCTTTATTACTTTTACAAATATAGCTTGAACGTAACACATACACACAGACGTTAGGGAGAGGGAGAGACTGCAATGTGTCAGTGTAAAGTCGTGTCAATGACCTCCTGTATTACAATGGTTTAGCATAGTTTCTTACTGAAGGCTTGCACGCTTTAAATTCAGCTATACCTAAAATATATCTTCAATTAGGGTCATTGTACACACACAGTGGAATGCTTTCAGAAATTTGCGACACACACACACACACACACACACACACACACATACGCACACACATACATACACAACGATGTTTCTACTTATTTGAACAAGTCCTGTATTAAATGCACTTGTTAATGTTTTAATGTGAACAATTTTACGTTTAAATAAAATCTGTACATACAATAAATTATGTTTCAGTATTAATGATATATAAATAATAAATTAAATAACATACACGTGTGTGTGTGTGTGTGTGTGCGTGTGTTTGCATTTTAACCTAACGTGAAACGTAAGTAGACTGCATTTTAACCTAACGTAAACGAAAAACGTACGTGGACTGCATTTTTTAACCTAACGTGAAACGTAAGTAGACTGCATTTTAACCTAACGTAAACGTGAAACGTACGTGGACTCCATTTTTTAACCTAACGTGAAACGTAAGTAGACTGCATTTTAACCTAACGTAAACGTGAAACGTACCTTACGTCTTACGTCTTACGTCTTACGTCTTACGTTTTACGTTTTACGTTTTTTTATTCGCGGAAATTCGCGGATGCTGTGGTCCATTGGGACTGATGTTAATCGTTTCAGTTTCGAACGAGTACTGATGCGTTTCCTAACTGATCTTTCTTCTTCTTCTTTTTTTATTACTGACGACTGTGGTAGCAGCGGTGGCGAAGGTGTATAGTGAAATAAATTAAAATTATACACGCATGTCGTTACAGATGAAAAATAGAAATTAATTTCTTCACCTGCGAAGTTCCTAGGTTATATATATATATATATATATATATATATATACGGTATTTTAAATTAATAAAACAGTAATATTTATATCATTAATACTGAAACATAATTTTATTGTATGTACAGATTTTATTTAAACGTAAAATTGTTCACATTAAAACATTAACAAGTGCATTTAATACAGGACTTGTTCAAATAAGTAGAAACATCGTTGTGTATGTATGTGTGTGCGTATGTGTGTGTGTGTGTGTGTGTGTGTGTGTGTGTGTGTGTGTGTGTGTCGCAAATTTCTGAAAGCATTCCACTGTGTGTGTACAATGACCCTAATTGAAGATATATTTTAGGTATAGCTGAATTTAAAGCGTGCAAGCCTTCAGTAAGAAACTATGCTAAACCATTGTAATACAGGAGGTCATTGACACGACTTTACACTGACACATTGCAGTCTCTCCCTCTCCCTAACGTCTGTGTGTATGTGTTACGTTCAAGCTATATTTGTAAAAGTAATAAAGATTGTACGTTTTTTAGTTTAAAAGATTAGGCACTAGAAAAAAAAATATTACCATCCTTGTTAAAGTACAGTGAAAACTTTGTTATTAAAATTTTACTTTTAATCGTGTTGACCGCATCTAGGGAAGAAACACGATTCCCAAGTTCTTTTTGTGTTTCACAAAGAAAAACAGAGGAAACATTTCTAGTTACATATAAATGTGTGTAAGGGAAGCCATGCAAATTACTCTTCATTTACGGCTGTACAATGAAGTACAATCATGAAGAATATTTACGTCGTCTACGCACGTATTTTAAAATACAGAGAGTGGGTGCACGTAAAGATTACCATTTAAAGTATCCAAATATCAACCAGAGTCCACAAACACTGGCACGCGCTGGGTTTGTGTACGAGGGGGATGGTGATACTGTACGGTGTAGTTCATGTCAAGTTAGATTTGAGGACTGGACGATGGACGATTGTCCTAACGCTTTACATGCTCGAGTAATGCCGCAGTGTCAGTTTGTGGTGACACAACTAAAATGATAAAAAAAAAAACAACACACAAACGTTAGGTCTAATTATTAATCGGTTCTTTTCAGAGCCACCGTAACTTAGCCTCATATTACTTGAATTTGTTATTTGTTTACACAACAAAAAACATTTTCACGTGATCTTGAGTCGGTCCTAAGCCCGAACAAATAAGGAAGGCGGTATATTATATATTTACAGAGTGTAAAAGAGGAAAACGGAGCCATATAGAGACAATGTAAGTATAATGTTTATACTACAAAGTAATTACGATAAAGTGTACTTTTTCTGTAGGTCTGATCACTGCAGTCAAGTCGCTCCTGGAACAAGAATAATGTATGAGTGCAGTCCATTTTGTTGTTAGTGAATCGTTATCTGTTTTTATTAAAATCTTACAATGTCAAAAATTATTATTAATATTTTATTTATTTTATAACATTGTTTGTGATTTGTATTTATTTTATAATATTGTTTGCAATATATATATTTAATCAATGTAAAATGAAATTTTAAAAATATTGCATTACATTGGTCTGTAAACTATATTTATGTTTGTTCTGTACACATATGCATACGATAATTGAACGATTGCAGTTGTAGTTAGAGAATGCACTTGATAATGTTTTAATGTGAATAATTTTTGTTCATTTCAATAGCAATGATTAATTGTGGTGATACAAATCGTTTCGTATGAGTATTACGACACTGTTGCTGTTGCTCTTTATTTACAAAGATAAGACTCAAACAGTGCTGCGCAAAATTTACGAGACAGACGGAAGAGTTGA
Source organism: Magicicada septendecula (assembly GCA_034769895.1). NCBI lineage: Eukaryota > Metazoa > Arthropoda > Insecta > Hemiptera > Cicadidae > Magicicada > Magicicada septendecula. Next base: position 1,394,620,327 of record CM068367.1, read on the forward strand.
CATGTAATGACAATGTTTTGGCCTAGTTATTAACGAAACTAATTACAAGTATTTGTAAGCACATGGAAGTGAATGGAACTAAGTGTAATCTATAATTAATACCGGTATCGACATCAAATAAATGATAGAATGTTTCTTAAAAAGAGCCGTGTTAACTTGACCGAAAATACTTTCAGTATCGCTAACTTCTTAAAGCTTTAAGCAGTGAGGTAAAGCTTTTCCATCACGGTCGATGACCCCTCCTCTCTCTCTCTCTGTCACTCGTTGTTATATATTTTTGACAAATATTAACTGTGTGTGTGTGTGTGTGTGTGTGTGTGTGTGTGTGTTGTTGTCACTGAGTATCGAGCTACTTACATGTGTGTCCACTCGCTCTCTCTCTCTCTCTCTCTCTCTCTCTCTCTCTGCATTGTTTTCCTAATTTTGACTAATGCACGAAAATACTTTCAGTATCGCTAACTTCTGAAAGTTTCCAACGGCGGACAATGACTTACATCGACTTTCAAAACAAACACGCTAAGCTACCCCTACCCTACCGTTGTAAGATACATCAATATATATACGTGAAGAATGCAATTAGCCTTCGTACCTCATTGTGAAATCGATAATTGCGTGCATCAACATTTAAGAGGTGAGTAAACAGATTTGAATACGTTACGTAGCGAACATTGTTATTGAACTTACAGCACTTCTAATCAACATAGTTGTTGGAAATATTTAAACATTATCAAGTGCATTATTTATTGAAGTTAATACATGGCTTGTTCAAATAAGTAAAAACGTTGCTAAGTGTGCGCGTCGTAAGCAATTATACGGTATTTTAAATTAATAAAACAGTAATATTTATATCATTAATACTGAAACATAATTTTATTGTATGTACAGATTTTATTTAAACGTAAAATTGTTCATGTGTGTGTGTGTACGGATTTATTCTCAGTTGTATGGAGCGGTACAGTTATTTTTTTTACATAATTAGAGCACGGTACAAATTGGTTGAAATGACAAACACGTTGAAAGCCTTTTGTATATATAGCACATAATGTATATGACTACTTTTACAACTGCTATGTAGAGAGAAAATTTATTCAGACACATGTTTCGTTCAGCCACAACAGATTTTCTCAACTAATATATATATATATATGTTTCCTTTAATTGAAACAATTACAGGAAAATGTTTACTAGTGTAAGAAAATTAATTATTGTTTGTAGCTGTTTAAACACAAACAACTTTTGTTGTTGATGACGTGATTTTCTTCACCAAAAGTATGACTTTGTACTGTTTTGAGCTCTGGTAAATTTATCTTTAGGAGGACGTTGTTCTCTGGTAATGTTTATTTGATCACATAATTGTTTTCTGCCAACAAACCGACTAGGTGATTGTAGATTTATTCTGTACTCAGTTTCCAAAATGTATCAATGTGTGTGTGTGTGTGTGTGTGTGTGTGTGTGTGTGTGTGTGTGTGCGTGCGTGCGTGCGTGCGTGCGTGTGTGTGTGAAGTTAACATAGCTTAGACAAAATACAAACGTAAAGAAAGAATTTGATATGTACAGCTAACGCTTGAAGTATACTGTGACAAACATGTGTTTCTCGCTGGTTACTGCTAACATATTTTTAAATGATAATATAATGAAAATATCATGATAATATATTAAGTGATAAACAACGTGAATGTCTTTGTTTTAGTCGAGTATAATGTCTGGAGACAGTTTTGAAAGTTACATGGCTGAATGGATAGAAAGGCGCTCCACTCAAGTGGAGCATAATAGAGAACTATTACAACGTCGTTCCACGACATGCCATTGCTATTCTCAGTCTCAAGGCGAGACAGAAGTAAAAAAAGAGTTATCAAATATTTACACTCAGTTTATTACCACCCATGCTGGTGGTGTAAATTATGGCAAATTTATAAAAGATTGGGTGAGTGAAAATTACGTACCACTCTTTCCTGAGTTGTAATATACTTATTTTGTAAATATACATTGTTAATATACATTTCATATAGTCTGTATTTTGTTTTAAATATTTTGGATGAAAATTACAGTATTTTAAAATAATAAAACAGTGATTTTGTATTATTATTAATACTGATTGCATGTTTTATTTAATGATTTTTTGTCTTAGGTGTTACCATTGAATAGAAGTATTGTACCACAGGTTATTGGTGGTAGTGATCTTTATGTTTATGAAAACCCCATAAAAGTGAAGTCCAAGGACTGACTTAATGTAGTACCAAATGAAGAAGAAGAAGATTGCTTCACAAATTAAAAAATTCATAATATGTAATATATATTTTATTTGTAATATAAATAAAATAAAATAAACCTCCGCTCAACAGTCCGTTAAGGACCAAGGCGTACCGCGCGGCTTTTGTGTTAGTGTGACGGTGTATGGCTAGTACTACGCGCCACCAGCCGCTAGTTGCGGTATTCACAGCCAGGAGGCGGCGCTGTTATCTCAGCGCCTACTCAGTTTGCCTCACGACGCTGAGTGCACGCCGTACGGAACCTCCGCCGGGAATTGAACCCGGGACCACGAGCGCATCAATCGCCCGCGTTAGCCACTAGACCACCTGGAGGCTGTAATATACATTTCATATATTCTGTATTTTTTGTTTTATATATTTTTTTATTTGAAACATTTGAACCCTTTGAAGTTCACATAAAGTCACGTGATTTGTACATTTTACTTACAAAGACACGTCTGTTCATACTAAATGTGTGTGTGTGTGTGTGTGTGTGTGTGAGAGAGAGAGGGGTAGAGAGAGTTGATTCTTGTCTCATTCTTGTTATAGTCTTAAAAACAAAAGGTTGTCGAACCAACATCATTTTTATTTGAAAATAGTTTCATTGTAAATATCACTTATTTGAAGCTGAATAATTTGCAGATTGTATCTTACAATCATGACAATTATTATTTAAACTGATAATTGTTTATTTAAAAATATTATTATTATTTCATTGTTTACGATATATATATTTAATTAATGCAAAAATGAATTTTTAAAATTACAATGGTCCGTAAGGCATATTTAAATTTGTGACATCGTAATCGCTTTGAATAAGGGAATTCTTGTCAACGTTTGCAGCGAGAGAGAGACATACACAACGTGTGTGTGAGCAGCATGTACATCGTCCGATAGCGATTTGTATGTGTACACAAAACTTTTGAAAATACCTTATTTCAAGGAGATTTTTTTTATGCTAAAGAGAGACATACACGCACAGGTAATTACATTATAAACTAGGAATTGCTTCCGACGTCTGCGAGCGAGAGAGAGAGAGAGAGAGAGGGCGTTAATATTTGTCGAATAAAGAGAGACATACACGCACAGGTAATTACATTATAAACTAGGAATTGCTTCCGACGTCTCCGAGCGAGAGAGAGAGAGAGAGAGAGAGGGCGTTAATATTTGTCGAATAAATATAAACTTTCTAATTTCATCAATGTGTGTGTGTGTGTGTGTGTGTGTGTGTGAGCAGCACGTACATCGTCCGATAGCGATTTGTATGTGTACACAAAACTTTTGAAAATACCTTATTTCAAGGAGATTTTTTTTTTTTATGCGAAAGAGAGACATACACGCACAGGTAATTACATTATAAACTAGGAATTGCTTCCGACGTCTGCGAGCGAGAGAGAGAGAGAGAGAGAGGGCGTTAATATTTGTCGAATAAAGAGAGACATACACGCACAGGTAATTACATTATAAACTAGGAATTGCTTCCGACGTCTCCGAGCGAGAGAGAGAGAGAGAGAGAGAGGGCGTTAATATTTGTCGAATAAATATAAACTTTCTAATTTCATCAATGTGTGTGTGTGTGTGTGTGTGTGTGTGTGTGTGTGTGTGTGTGAGCAGCACGTACATCGTCCGATAGCGATTTGTATGTGTACACAAAACTTTTGAAAATACCTTATTTCAAGGAGATTTTTTTTTTTTATGCGAAAGAGAGACATACACGCACAGGTAATTACATTATAAACTAGGAATTGCTTCCGACGTCTGCGAGCGAGAGAGAGAGAGAGGAGAAACGGTATGAAACCTTCTACAGTTGAAACCTGCTCTACAAAACGCTTCACACGAAGCGTTATGTTAAGAGAGAGAGAGAACGCGCATGTAAGTAGTTGACAACACACACGCACACATAGTTAATATTTGTTAATTATTTAATACAATGAAAAATGAAGTCAACGTTTTGACTGAGTGAGAGAGAGAGAGAGAGAGAGAGAGAGAGAGAGAGAGAGAGAGAGAGAGAGAGAGAGAGAGAGAGAGAGAGCGAGAGAGAGAGAGAGAGAGCGGGCGTTGTAAGTACGTACACAGTTAATATTTGTCGAATATATATAAACTTTCTAAAATCATATACATGCGCGGTAATGACCGCAGAGAGGAGAAACGGTTTGAACATAACGTTTGACAACGAGAGAGCGAGAGAGAGAGAGAGAGAGAGAGAGAGAGAGAGAGAGAGAGAGAGAGAGACAGACAGACAGACAGACAGACAGACAGAGACAGACAGACAGACAGATATAGACAGTCGGACGGATGGACGGACGGACGGACGGACAGAGAGATAAATAGAGAGAGAGAGAGAGAGAGAGAGAGAGAGAGAGAGAGAGAGAGAGAGAGAGAGAGAGAGAGAGAGTGAGAGAGAGAGAGAGGGAGAGAGAGTAACAACAGTGTTGTAAATATATATATTTAATTATTTAAAACTTATTATGGTTTATTTTAATTTATTTCGTTATAAACCTCCGAATATGCATGCAATTATTTGTATAGTAATCAGAAATGTGTGTGAGAGAGACATTTTAATAATTTGTAGGTTGTATCTTACAATCATGAAAATTATTATTTAAACTGATAATTGTTTTATTAAAATCTTACAATGACGAAATCTTATTATTTCATTGTTTACGATATATATATATATATATATTTAATGCAAAAATGAATTTTTAAAATTACAATCGTCTGTATTTAAGTTCGTGTACACATACAAATCGTTTGAATAAGGGAATTCTTGTCAACGTTTGCAGCGAGAGAGAGAGAGACATATACAATGTGTGTATGTGTACACAAAACTTTTGAAAATACCTTATTTCAAGGAGATTTGTTTATGCGTAACACTTTACCACTCACACAGACTTGGCAGTATATTAATTTCTAAATCGTGGTCAATGACTGCCATGTGTCAAAAAAAAAATTATAAGTAGGACGCAACGAGGTAGGTGATAAATATATATATTTTCTGGTGATTACATTTTAGTGTAAAACTGATGACATAAAGAGAGAGAGTTTATATCGTGATCGACAACTGTGTCTAGAGACAAAGAGAGAGGAGGGGAGAGAGAGTTGATATCGAAGTCGTCAACAATTTACTATAATATAGTTTGAATTTCCCACCGAAGAAAAATGTTAGCAGATCTGTTGTATACACACACAATAATGCAGGATTGGTAACCCTGATCATATATTTTAATATACACTATAATACACACACATATCAAATTTGAACCCATACATAGGTTGGTAAACCTGATCATATAGATTTAATATACATTATAACACACAACAAATTTGAACTCGTGCAAGGTTGGTAACCCTGATCATATATTTAATATATACACTATAATGCATCAAGTCGGAACCCCCCACCATAAGTTGGTAAACCTGATCATATAGATTTAATATACATTATAACACACAACAAATTTGAACTCGTGCAAGGTTGGTAACCCTGATCATATATTTAATATATACACTATAATGCATCAAGTGATAGAAAGTGAAAGTGATCTAAGCTCGCGAAAGGCGGTATATAAAAAAATAACGCGGATGCTGTGGTCCAGATACGCGAAAAAGTCGCGGATCTTGACACAGATCAGCGAAAAAGTCGCGGATGCTGTGGTCCAGTAGAAAGTGAAAGTGATCTAGGCTCGCGAAAGGCTGCATATAAAAAATTATATTCGCAGAAATTAGAAAGTGAAAGTGATTTAGGCTCGCGAAAGGCGGCATATATTCGCGGATATGCAAATAAATTTAATTAAAAAAATAAAAATATCAAATTAAAAAAAAATTAAAAAAATTATTCGCGGAAATTCGCGGTCCTTTGGGATGCTGTGGTCCAGCGGTGGTGGGGAGAGCGTGGGAAAAAATCTTGGACCGAGGGAACGGCGGCATCTCTTTGATCTAGACCGTGGGAAAGGCGGCATTCCTTTCTGAGTTAGAACTGTCATTTTCCCTCTAATTAAGATAAAGGATGTAACACTATATAGTGCCTGAATTATAGGTGAATATAAAGAGCATAATTCAAGGGAATATTGTATCAAAACCACTAAATGTAATAACCAGAAGTTGTAATGGTTAACGTAGATGAATAAACAACACTATTCATGAGTAGTTCAATAGAAATGAACGAAACACTTGTAAAACTATCTTGGGGGATAATAGGCCTAAAGGGAGTCTAGAAACTGGTACTAAATAGTAGGCTGAACAGAGTGTCAGACTAAACCAACTGTAGTAAACTCATTAGTTAGACTAGACACCAAGTAGTAATCAGAATGTAAACAATATAAACAATGTATTCTATGATTACTAGCAGAATAAAAATAAGGCCTAGGTGTGCCAAACATCAAATATGTTAATAACAAAGATATATAAAAAAATCAATTAAACTAGACAATGATCACCAGTAGTTGAAGGGAAGACTTAAGATTAAGTGTGAAATGTAACCCACTCATAAAATACCAACAGTAAAATATATTCACTAAATCTAAGGCATAATGCTATCAGCTTAGTAAAGCGTATACCCAATTTTAGAGTTGTTTTCACCACTAAGTGAGTATAATATAACTCAAGGACAAAAAGAGACTGAGTAGTAGTAGAAATAACTATTATTGAAGTTAATTTGTAAATAACATAAACGTAAGATAGTTTTAATAAAAAATATTGTACTAGGCATAAGTTGTGAAAATAATAATTTGTCAAACATTAATAGAATTATGGCTTCAGGGATATCTAATTAATCTAAAAAACAATTGCAAACGATTAAGATGATTAGATTAGAACTCCCAAGTACCATAAGGAAGTTAAATGGATTTAAAATATTTGTGTAAATTGGGATAAAATATTGTTCATACTCTCAAACTCAAAAACCGACGCTATCTTAGAAAGTGGATGGGATGTCATAGCGCTTTCCACCAATCAAATGAGTTATAGCGAGGCTTGGCCCAAAACCGACGCCAAGCTAAGCATCATTCTTCTTGTACGATCGACTCAGGAGACAAGACGAGTGTCCTCGACGCCAGAAGAGTAAATGTTAACCTAACCTGTGCGTGCAGCGATCGTAATGTTTGGGTCAATATAACCCGAAATGTTTGAAAGTGTTAACCAGTTTATATAAACGAATTAATCAGTTTAGTGGAGGTGCGAATACGATTGCTAGTGTATAATCCCAAGCAATCGCGGTTATATAAAGGAAAAGGGAGTATAGTGAATTGGTATTATTATTAAAAAACTTATGAAATGAAACGATAACATTACCATGTATAGAATTAAGGCTATGTAAACGAACTTTGAAGAGGCATTAAACCCTCATAAAGTCAACTAATAATTATATTAGTGATAAGAATTAACGAACATTATTCACCCTAGACATAAAATGATTTGTAGCCAATTCTAAAAGGACAGTGTATCTTCCTGAATTTGGTATTTTAATTTATTGTCCAACCATTCAATAACCAACTACTATGTTGTTAGATTTAAAAAGATACCTGTAGAAGGATATCCAATCTAGTAGTACGACGATCGTTTTGACATGCTAAAGGCATTTATAACTTTAGTACAATTGAATTTTCTTTGTTGTTAATACTTTATTATTATATTTAACTTAACTGGCATTATACAGATACGCCAGGTTTAACCTAGAAGTTGACGCAATCCATCTGTTGAAGTTTTATGTAATGAATTAAGATTTTATTTATCCGAGGTAATCACTCTCGTACTAAGTAATTATAATAGTTGTGTTGCATTATCATTTAGTATCTTGCAGACTAAAAGAACCCATGTTTATTAATAATTATTGTAAATAAGACATCGTGGAGTATTTGATCCGCGCATGCAGCTTAACCACCCTGAGATTTAAAGAAAAATTTTATGTAATGTAAATATGGTTGTGAAGTTTGACTTTCTTGTTCTAATTTTTCAAAGAAACCAATACATGCGCATTAACGAGAAATAAATTATATTTAACGCAATGATTAGAGTTGGACAAATTATTTCACTAAGATAGGTATTTACAGGCTCTGTGGACGACGGTTGGCACCAATGATAGCGCCAACGAGCGATTTTTAAATTAATCTTGTTTTTAGATGATCAGATCTACACGACATGATAACCAGGACATCAATTAAAGTAAGTATCGCTGTCATAAAATAACTCTCATTTCAGTGAGAGCCTATTCAGCCGAATCATCTCTATTAGTGAAGAAGGATCCACCTCTATTCAATCCACAACATACGACTAACAACGAGCAGTGTAAACTATTATCTCTAATTTTCAACACATTAAACCAACGACTTCAAAATAATTAAATCGAACTCATCTTTAAATAAACTTAAAATCAACCTAAATAAAATAAATAAACCAAATTAAATAATTAATCGAGAGCAGAATCACATCGGGAAGTTATTATGTTTACGTTATTATTATTACAAAATGGCACCGAAACTTGGGGCTTAAACGAATACGACCACTGGTATTATTAATATATAACAATATTAATGACAAATAAATTAAATTATTTTCTCCGCGCCACTGGATAATTTACTTTCCCACAACCACAGTAAACATTTCGCTTTGTGCGTACTAATACAAGATTCAATTTTAATTATTTAGTTTTATTTCCACGTAACTTTTTTAATCAAACAATCGGCCAAACAACGCAGCAGTCTCTGAAAAACACGAGACCATCACGGCCACCGCTGTCAGTAGCGGACGTTGTCAGTGAATGACGAATTTTAATTTATTAAGATTTACACTGCGCAGTTTTATTTATTTACGTTTTCCTGTCTGGTTTGGTTCTGCGAAGAAAATCTCGGTCAACGGACAAACAACCATTACATACTACACAGATTTTTGTAATTTGGCATTAGAATGCCATTGTAGTGTAGTTATCTAGGGATGTATATCCTTCTTCTTCTTCTTCTTCTTCATCATCACCTCCTCCTCCTCCAACTCCTCCCCTCCCCCTCCACCCCGCCCCTAACCACCACCAACACCTCCTCCTTCTTCTTCTTCTTCTTCTTCTTCTTCTTCTTCTTCTTCTTCTTCTTCTTCTTCTTCTTTGTCTTTTTCTTCTCCTTCGCTATCTGTTTTCTTAAAGGGGAACGCCAGTACTGTCTGGCCGCGATTGGAATGCGCGGCTTGGCGTCCCCACCACTAGACCGGCAGATGCATTGTTACTACTTAGTACTATCCATTCAGTATGTACATTCAGAAATATGAAGTACACATTTTTATAAATTTCTTTTTGTAATGTAATTCTACATCTTATGCTGCTCATTTCTGTATAAATTTTGTATAAATTGTCTATAATATAATTTTGTTGAACATAAAAAAATATTTTATCAATTTTTGTTCACCCGTGCAAATTACTGCAACATTTCAATCAACCAGTGATTGCAATTCTAATATGAAACTTATGGAGTTCATTTTTATAACGTTTTATTCAAAATAATATTTCCTTTATTATGAACATATTTTGATTGTCATAACACAATACATAGATTTTTGGTCGAATTATTATCTCTGTAATTTTTTAATTCTGTCAGTACGGTAAGTGTATTGTCGTCTGTGAGGAAGTTTTTTATTTCTAAAGATAGACATATAGTGTAAGCGAGAAGTTGTAGTAAATAGTCCAAAGTTATTTTTAATGCAAATTCCAATATCCTACTGCCGATGGTTTAGACAGAATACGTCGTTATTCGAAAAGCTTATACCGCACGCCTCTGGTGACAAGCGAGCCGCTACCGCCACAAAACAATAGGCCTACTTATGGATGACAATAAAAGAACATAGTATACGTCGTTTTTACTCTTTTAATAAAGATGTAACAGCCAAAATACGTGTCTGATGACAATAAAAATTATGAAACAAAACTATGTGCTTTTTGTATTGTGTTAATACAATAATATAAGAAATACTTTACAGGAAACACTAGTTTTAGAAAAAAATGTGTCGTGTTGAAGGCCATCCAATCTGTCACAAAGGGAAGGCTTTTCGACATATTTATGACGGGGCATTGTTTGGTGTATACCCTTACACCCGGCGACCACTTTGGTGTTATAAAAAAAGTATAGTAACTGCTGTTTTTGGACGTTGTTTTGTCATTCTGTTCCATGAGTTAAAGTTAGTAGGAATCGGTGTTTATACTTAGTGTATATGTTTAATTTCTTACTAATTGAATAGCGTTTGAATTTTTTGCTCTAAGATAATTAATTGCTCTAAAATATGAAAAAAAGTTGCCCTCATACTTTTTCGTCATTTTCACCGTGATTCACTAAGTTCTTTACCTAAAAAAACGATTGAATCTCTTGGAATGTGACAGCCTGGCTTGGGACAGGCATATTTTCCCATAGAAGTGAGAAAATATGGCGAGTTACAACTTTTTTTCATATTTTTATTTAAAAATTTTTATATTAAACATTTTTAAATTTTATTTTCTATTAATTTATATTAACTTTTACTTTTTAAATATCTTCCTCTTAATCTTTTGACAAGTCACTGAAGCCGCTCTCTTCACTGTCTTCTTCCTCGCTCACAGCAATGACAAACTGATCTAATGCATTTTCCATTAGTCCGTCTTTTTCCCAATATTCATTTTCCAACTTCTTTATGTGGTCACAGCATTTTTTCCAGTCTTCATTGGTGACGTGTTTAATGGCCTCTTCTGAAAGCTGGAGAAGGCGCTGAATTCTTAAATCTCCAAAATTATTTTCCCGAAAGAATCTTTTCATTATTGCCCATATTAATTCTATGGGGTTAAATTCGCAGTTGTAGGGCGGGAGGCGTACTACTTCGGGTCCATATTGTGCGAAGATTCTATCGATCTAGTAGTCCACTTTAGTCGGTTTATTTTTCTCAATTAGTTCGTACAGTACAGGTTTCCTCATTTCCAGGACAGCTGAAATGTTCGCCTTTGTCAGCCATTCGACCATTGTCTTTTTTGTATCATACCTATTCGGGACTTTGTTCTCTATTTTGCTGTGGTAGGGAGCATTATCCATGATGACGACACTGTTAGCAGGCAAGTTGGGGATGACCTTCTCTGTTACCCACTTCGAAAAATTGTCGTAATTCATTTGACCGGGGTAATCCACAGTAGCCACATCAGCCTAAAGAACAGTTGGGCCCCAGGTAGAAATCCCTCCTCAGAGCCAATACCAAAAACAATAATCCTATTACTTCCACTAACACACTCCATCCCTTCAACGACACGGGGTCCTTGCCAACACTTACGAAACGTTAGGTTGGAGTCGATCAATGACTCATCAAGAAAAAATATGTTTCGATTGTCCTCTCGTGTTCTTCGCATACGCATCAAATATCTACACCGCCAATCAATTATGTCGTGTCTCTCCACTAAAATTTTCCTCTTGCTCACAGCTCTTTTCCATCTGAATCCCATTGCTTTCAGTATCTCTCTCAGTTTAGTTCGTTCAAATGGAAAATTCATTTTCACCTTCAGTTCATTAATAAGTTTCCGCACTGATGAGATTGTCTTCTTGACTAAATAAAACTCTTCGATAGTTGACTTTATTATGTTTGTATCGAAACTGTCGACTTGTTTTGGGAATCCTTGTTGGAGCTTCCCTTTTTTTGCTCGGTGAATTTACGGTTTCCTCAGTTTGTAGCTCCCGATGAATTACCTGAAGTGGTCTTCTAGGCATACCTGTATATGCTTCTGCTCGTTTAGTCGGGCTACTGAAAGGGAACATGAGTTTCTTGTCCAAACGCTCTTTTTCCATGGCGGACATCACGTTTCCTGGAACCTTCCTTTCTTTCTCGTGAATCACGTGCCTCTTAGATCGCCCGAGTGAAGATGTTTCACTCCTGATCATACTGGTCAAAAGTTCGAAAGGAGACACAATACACTCCACTGAGAATGTGACGATTTCATTAATAAAAATATGGTAATTAATAAATAGGTAATGTGTAGGTTGAGAAATTTTAAATTTTTAATAAAATCGCACATTTAAACTAAATCTTATTGCTATCATTAATAATAATAATATTTAATAAAAGGTCTAATAATAATAAAATAAAAGAAATACGATTGTACAGAAAGGGTAAAGCTTGTTAATTAATCCTGCATAGACAGGCACTAACCAGAATTAACTTGTTTTCCGACCCCTTAACAAACTAAATATACTTGTAAATTTTGACATTATTTAAATAATTAAATAAGACCACTGTAATGTACTTTAATAACGTCTGTAACTAAGAATATCTGTGCTTAATTAAATAGTCAAACTTTAATCCTTTAAATAAAGAAGAAACATGGAACTACTTTTATGTTGATTGGTAAATGTCGCGAGATTACTACTCTCACCCCTAAACTATTTTTCACGCACTTGCAATGGAGCGGTCAACCCGTAAGCTGCGCACAGCAGTAATGTGGAACGTTAAAAATAGATTGTTTTCTAAAGTGATTAATCCGTCAGTTAAGACACAGAGGCATTCTTTATACTATTAAACAATGTGTTGCGTTAATATAGTTGAACCGCGATTCATATAAATATGTTGTAAACGAGTAAGAATGAATAATGAAAATTTAGCGCCTATGACATCTCTACAAAAATCTTAAAATAATAAACTTATGTAATTAAAACTGTGGTAAGACCATACAGTGAAGTGCAACAAATAAACAATCATGTGAAGTGGATACAGGTGAATGAAACTTTTGTGTTAATCATTCAAATCAACGAGCTATTACTACCCGTTAGCCAAGAGCAGCGAACCAGGACCCACAATGATCTAAAAGACTTCAGGACTACACCTTCCCCGGATACGAAGGTAACGAGAGATACCTGACCTACATCAAACATGCTGCAACCGAGGACCCAGGACTGGAATAACGAGGAGCTGGAGGATAATCCAAAAGGTGACACGGAGGCAAGTCTTCCGTGGTTATGAAATACTAAATATTATATCCAACCAAAGACAATTAAATTAACAACATTAAGACATTTTAAGTACTGACAGTAATTGTATTCTTATTTGTAGTAAAAGAGTAAATTTAAACTAAGTTTACTCTAGTAAACTCTAGTAAAGTTTAAACTGAAAGCTTTATTGTTTTAAAAAGATTAATAAAGTCCATTCTTCAAATGGCACAATTTTAAAGATTGTATATGGCGAGGTGACCATTATTAACATACTATATTCAATCCCGGATCCGTGGAATTAATTAAATTGATGTACATCTTATTTTGAGGGCCCTTGTGAAAGAATAAAATATTTAATCATCTTGTAAACCGTAAGCGGTTGAACCATATATGTTGACAATTTTAAGTAGAGCAATTAATACCATATGTAATAAAGAGATGTCATCAGTAGTACCGACTAAACTGAGTGCATAAATCAACAGTCTCCCCTTCCCAGAATCCTTTTATATTAATTGTTTTGGTGTGTGATTAATTTTCAGCTCGTCACAACGAAGGCAGCCTGTATGATTGGCATTTCTAATTAATGCAGGTTCCCTAGGTTATAACACAAGTTAAGATGTTATAAGAAGGTGGAGGGTAGGTTCGTTTTGGGTGTATTGCGCGTCAACGTTAGTGTGCCATTGTAATGTAGTGATCTCGGGATGTATATCCTTTTTTATCATCATCATCATCATCATCATCATCATCATCATCATCATCATCTTCTTCTTCTTCTTCTTCTTCTTCTTCTCTCCTCCTCTTCTCTTTCTTCTTCTTCTTCTTCTTCTTCTTCTTCTTCTTCTTCTTCTTCTTCTTCTTCTTCTTCTTCTTCTTCTTCTTCTTCTTCTTCTCTTCTTCTCTTCTTCTTCTTCTTCTTCTTCTTCTTCTTCTTCTTCTTCTTCTTCTTTTTCATCCCCTTCTTTTCTCCTTCGCTTCCTTGATTATTAATGGGGAACGCCAGTACAGGTGAGTCGTTAAGAAGGTGGAGGCAATAGAGAGACGAAGAGTACAGAGTGTGAACGTGCGTGTATTTGATGTATGCGTGCTGAGTGGTTGGACTGACTATAATGTTAGTGTCGTTTTGGGGTATTGCGCATCAACGTTAGCGTCGAAGTGGCACAGACGAGCATATTGGGACGCACAGGATGGAATAGAGCGTCAAACGTGGTGTCCAGGGTATTGGAGATTGGTGTCAGATCGTCCCGCTAGTATAATGACATCTTCATATTAGCATAAACATGTGTTATATTTAATTCTTAACGCTGAGAAACAATTGTAACACTTTGGGTACGTTGCTTGCACCTTCTGTGGGCATGTCTATTTGTTTGAATAGAAATTTAATTACATAAAGCCTGCTGGAGCATAATCTCACATGTTCAGATCATGGAAAAACACTTTTGAGATTTTCTGATTTTTCAGACTACTTCAGACAGACTGAAGTAGCACTTTTGCGTTTTACTTTACTTTTTTTTCGCAAATAGGAATCATGTTTTCACAGCCTTTCCCTGACAAATTGTTGTTAAATTTACATGCACAAATTGTGAAATTATTATTAATAAGTATCTTATATATATATATATATATATATATATATACAATCACTTTCTGCTACAGTCCGTTTCTTGATGTATATAATACATTTAATATTTATAAATAAATTTACTTCAAGATATACCTTTTTTTTCTCCTTATTAGGAACATGTTTCGGGTACTATCTTGTACCCATCCTCAGCCTTCCGGGTTTTTTGTCTGGTGAAGTACATATGTGTTGTTGGTTGACTATTATTATTGTGGCTTCCTGTTGGCTTCTGGTATTTCAAATTGGTTTCATTGTGTGTGATTGTGGTGTATGTGTTAGTTTTTTGTGTGTTTTCAATGTTGAGTGCTTTGAATGTTGTGTCATGTTTTGTATTGATTTGTATTTGTTCAGGTATTAGTTTGTTTTCTGTTTTATGTTTGTATATTTGTAAATTTTCCCAAATGTTCATTATGGTGCCTTTGTGTGGTATATGTTTTATTAGTGTTACATTGGTTATGTCTGTGAATTCATGTCCTGTGTTTATTGCATATGTGGCTAAATTGGATTTGATATATTTCTGGTTTTTTGTATGCATTTAGGTGTTCAAAATAACGTTTTTTCAGCTGTTTTTTGTTTGTCCTATGTAACATTTATTGCAATCTTGGCATTCAATTTTGTATATGCCGTTAGTTGTTGTATTATCTTTGTTGTGTGAGCTATTTAGATTTAACTAACACATACACCACAATCACACACAATAAAACCAATTTGAAATACCAGAAGCCAACAGGAAGCCACAATAATAATAGTCAACCAACAACACATATGTACTTCACCAGACAAAAAACCCGGAAGGCTGAGGATGGGTACAAGATAGTACCCGAAACATGTTCCTAATAAGGAAAAAAAGGTATATTTTGAAGTAAATTTATTTATAAATATTAAATGTAATATATATATATATATATCTGTCTGGTGACTAGTTTAGATATATAATTTATTTTAATCAGATTTTACGTAACATTTATAAACGCAAACTGATGAAAACCTTTTGTAAAATATTTTTTGTATGAAAAACATTCATTTTTTTAATTAATTAAAAAATAATAAACGTCACGTTTTGTAAATCTGTTTGTGTCAATTTAATAAAAAACAATTGAATTTTTACACGATATATTTAAGTTTTAGTAAATATTATTGAGTTTTCTAAGAAAAAATTATGAAATATATGAAAAAGCATGCGTATTCAAAGTGGTAAACGGTAAACAGCAAAATTAAAACTCTCACTTATCTGATATTACAACTATGCCCCAACTAATATCTACCAAAGAGTAAACTACGATAGAATTGAATTTACTCTCTTCGTGTGAAATACCGGTATGTAGTCAATAAAACTGGAATATTTTCTACTGACTCTGTACGTTTTACAGAAAAGTTTAAAACGGCAATATCAATAATAATCGTTCCGACACACGATGATTGATTGAGCTCAAACTGGATTAGCTGAGCTTTATATATTATGACTTCAATAACTTTGCCGACGGCACTTCTGATGCTTTATTTTAGTTTTGTTGTAAGCGTTGATTTTATTCATTACGGGCTCAAGCTGTGTGATAAGTTCTGCGCATCACTTTACGAAGTACTAAGTCATCAACTTCATTTCTCTTCTGTACGTTTTTTCCAAGCTTATATTTGAAGTTTTTTTTAAATTATTGATAAAGTGATTGTCAGGTTATTTATAAGAAGGTAAAAAGATTAATTAAGATTATAAGAGGCAGAGGCGAATCCTCAGAGTAGCAACGAGAGCAGTGCTTGCCCAAAGAAAATCAGACAAAAGTAAATAAATGATTACGTAATCAACATTATTGTTGTCACCAAAACCGTTTTGCATGCCTTCTTACCTCTTATCTTTTGCAAATCAGCGACGCATTTGTCACCTGTCTTCAGGTCGAAATGATTTTGATCAATTGGTCATTAATATCACTTTGGTTCCAGTTCTGTTCTCTGTTTTAACAGCTGCCTGACCGCTCCGCCCCCAAGACAATCGCTTGAAAATATGGTTCGATGCACTAACTATGATTTCAGATTCATAGTTAGTGAATCTGACTAAGTGAATTCTTTCTGACTAAGAGAAAATATCAGATATAAGACTGGCCAAGCAAGTCTGGAAATATAAACCTATAGAGAACGTAGGCATGAGGCTAGGCCCAGGGAAAGATAGTTGGAGTATCTTTGAAGGAGTAACAGATAGCACCTTGCTTATGCCGTGATGTAAAGATGATGATGATGATTTCTACATGTCGTGTAAAAGCAAAATTGCTGACTCGTAGGTTCCAACGGGAAGTTCTCTGACTATTTTTCCTGACGGAAGATTCAAGTTTTTATTTGTATGTAATTTGCTAATGTTATTTTCTGTAGTTTACCAGATCAAGTATAGCGCATGAATTTGGTTTTCAGTTTTGATCACTCGACAGTTTCTTCGTTCCGGAATTTTCTCACCGTCTTACACCATCTTAACTTGCTTTATTTTGCTACTGTTCCGGCGTGTAACAAATTGGCGTCACTGTTAATATTGTCAACTGAATTCGGTGTTGATTACAGCACTGCTGCTGCTGCTGGTAGATCCGCTTACGTACTGAGTCGTGTAATTCTATAGGAAACGCTGTTGACTGATTTATAGCCTCCTGCGTCAAGATTAATGTCAGCCGTAGCGTTAATTACGCCTTGATGTGAGTGAAGCCAGGGCGACGACTGTACATTACCCGTGTGACGTCAACCGTCACTGAATTATAGTGATTGCGGTGATAAATTCACGATAATGTGATGACGGCTAATCGCTTCCCCTGTCAGGTGAGACCTACATTGGTTTACAATAATTTGTGGTGTTTACTTGTGAACGTTGTCCAAGTATTGGGCGATATGAAGCAAAGACAAGGTAGAGAAAGATAACGTTTTCTAACATTTTGGTTTTAATCATCGACTACACAGTCATCATCATTATCCTTCACAACACGGCATTGGCAAGGTGCTCTCTGTTCTGCCTTTAAAAATCCTCCAGCCGTCTCTTCCTGGTTCTATGTACCCACATACCTGTGTCCTATATGTTTGTGTTACCAGACGTGTTTGCCCAGTCTGGTATCTGACATTCTGTCTAAGTGTTCTTTCCACCATTGTTTGTAATCTTTTAAATTTTCATTCAAGTTAAAAACCTGTAATTCTTACCTTATGGTCTCATTTTTTGGTGTCATGTTCAGAACACCTTTTAACTCCTCTTAAGAATGCCATTTACGAGGCCTGTATTTAAAATATTTTGTTTCTTGGTTGTCGTCCATAATTCACACCCATAGGACAGTACAGAGACTTTTGTACTGTAAAACTTTAATTTTGTATCTTGATGTACTTTGTTTCTAAAAACAACGGTTGGTTGCCCCACAGATAGTCTAGAACTTACCTAACCTAACACTTGCGGGAAATCTTGGGCCCAAAACACCTAACCCGTCTTACCTTCCGAATTACCAATCAACAACTATTTGAAAAACTGAGGGGAAAGCCGTAAGATGAGGGAAAAAAGTAAATAAATAAGAGTTACAGAAGGATGAAAGGAGAATCTCTGGGTAACGTTCAAGAAAAGAAAGACCGGGTGCGCTTTAAGTCTTGAGGAGTTAGCATCGTGGACCGCAACAACAAACTGTAAAAATTTTTTAATTATTTTAAGGTTAACAGCGGTTACTCAATCGCTGTAGAAACTAATCAATCAATTATGTATAAGTAAAAACGTGTTAGTTAATCAAAAGCGATGATGCATAAAAAAAGTGTTAAGTGATAAAAGAAATAATGGTAAAAATTTGGTTTTAGTACTCCTCACGCAATGTAAGGTGTTAGTAAACCTTTGTAGTCTAACTATAAAATTACACAAGAATAAACTTTTAATTTTGCTTTCAAGAAATAAGTAAAAATTTATAAGGTAATCTAAGACGAATCGACAGAAACAAAGGAAAGATATAGAAAATGGAATCAATCAAGGAAGAAGAGCGAGACAGAAAAAAGCTAGTTTCTTCATTACATTGCGCGCATGCGTATATGGTCTCTTCTCCGTCCTCTACTCCGCTTTCCATTTACCAGCTCCCCCAGTGTTTCTACCATCACATTACCGTGCGTTTACCGCATACAGTGTTCCAGCCAATTTCTCTTCCTGTTCTCTATGGTCTCCAATACTTTCCTTTTCTCGTCTACTCTTCCAAGCACTTTCTCGTTCTAGGAAACCCATTCCATCCAACTCCGAGGCCTGTAACCTCCTTCCCCTTTCATTCCTCAATGTCCAAGTTTCTGCCCGCCTAGGAACACGCTCCAAACAAAACACTTCTACACAGTTCATGTCCTTATATACGTGTTTCCTCTTGTTGCAGCTAGTTCTTTCCTTGTTCCGATTGTATTAGATTGGTCGGTCGTCAGCAAAACCTAGTGTTTAAAGGGTGTTGTTTTTATTTAAGCAATTCCTATCTGATGCATTTTTATCTTTCAGGCTGACGACGGCGTCTTCATCATGACCATCATTATCGTACTTTCTCCTTCTTCTTCCAACTTTACCGTTCGATACAATCTTTTAATCTAATTCTTAGTAATCCAGATCTTCTTTCACTTATCAGAAGACGAGCTGCAAACTGTGATAAATGGTAGTTAGTTTTTTTTTTATATCTCGCTTCAGTGTAGTTACGTTGTCGACATGTTTCTGCGTATCATTAAATTGTTTCATTAACTGAAGAGTGAAAGACGGACATACTTCGTAACTTTCCACCTTGTATCATGTAATACGCATCCCATGTCTTTATATAGGCCTAAGTGTTGCGGTTTTGTTTCAACCGTTCAGTTTCCCTGTTTTCCCCCAGATCCGATTGGGAAGTCTGTTTACTGTATCAGATTAGTTGGTGTTCAACGAACCAAGCGAGTTCTCTCAGAGTTGACTCGATCGATTTGCGTTTGTTTCTCTCGCTGCCTCTTTGTTCGCCTGTTTTGAACGCATCAACCGATTTTCGTAACTTGGCATGAATTCCGTAGTTTTGCCCCACAGAATTCTATTATTTTGAAATTTATCCACCAAAATATAAGAGAGCGGAAGGCAATAATGTGAGAGGGGTAAAAATTTGGAAAAAATATCAAAAGTCCATGTTACGTAATAAATTAAAGGTAATTTATTTAACAACAAATACGGATTTATCTTTCTTTTTATAATTTCAAATTTTGGGACTCCTGGGGAAAATGGATGAAAATTTTGATAAAAATTCATGTATGGTATCTAATTAAAGGGAATTTTAACGTAAATCTGAATTTAACGTTAGGTTTTAGTAATTTCAAAATTTTTGGATCCCAGGGTCTAAAAATTGAAAAAAAAGATTTGATAAAATCGCAAATAGCTTGTGCGATATCCAGTAAAAGAAAATGTTAACTAAAATCTGGACTTTGTGTATAGTTTTGGAAATTTAAAAATTAGTTAGTCACAGAGCGCAAAAATGGGAACAAAAAAATAAAAATTTTTAAACTTTTATTTGGGTGTTATTACTCGGTATCACTAGGGAATTTTAACACAAATCCGGTTGTTTGGAATGTTTAGCATTTATTTTATGATTCTACTACAATTGTTACTTTACTAAACCAAAAAAATAACAGCGTAATTGGAACCTTCTTTCAATTTTTCGGATAAATTTAAATATACCCAATAATAAATATATTTAGTTTAAAATTGAGCGACTTGTGTACTTCAGAGACCATACTAGTTTTTTTGTTTTGGATAGCGCGTATTGTAGAGTATAACTGTATAGTTGTATAATTGCACAGTATAGGAATCTATTGGACGCAAATAGAGTGTGGATGTTTTATAGGCATGTCAATAGAAATAGTTACAGTATCTGTGTTGTTTAGTGGTTTATTTCTCTAGTGTTAGATCATGAATATAGAAATACTCCTTAAATTATTTTTACTTTAAGTTCTGTGTTAATTTGTAATCTTTCAAGTGCTCTGATCAGCTTTGCGCAGTTTTACATTTGGGATAATAAATATTAAAATCCAAAAACCCTCTTGTTGATCAGCGCAAATATATAAAACAATAAAATAAATCCGTAATTGCATAAAGTTTATAAAACAATTATAAATACTACAATAATCAAGCTCTCATGTCTGCCACCTTTTTTTTTTAATTTAAAATTCATCAAAAAAGCCGTCGCCTGCTACTGACAACCCGGTTGAAATGTGTTTCTTTATTTTTCAGAACCACTCATTCGTTTTGTTTGTTTTTTTGTAAACATAACAATAAATATTATTAAATGGAAAACTGTTTTTGCGTAAAACCGAAAATAGTAGTTTGATATTACAAGTCAACAAAATAAAACCATCATTGTTTGTCTTGTCTGTTGATTCTATGTATTTTATATAAATTTAGCTTATGTACTTAATAAAATTATAATATATAAGGCAATTAGTGGAAAGTATTGTTATATATATTGAGCTAAACGTGGGAAAGTGCAGAGCGCACGAGAAAAAAATCGGGCGGGGCTGTGTCGGGGCGTACGGCTGTTGGTTTAACGTGAAACGTCTATGTCAGCGAGTCGCTTTTAGCGTATTGGATTGAAATGAAAACGAGACATTGACTGCGTACCAAATTTTATTTTAACATAAAACAGACACTGAATGGTGCATGATATTTATTTGGACGACGATTTTGTTTAACATTGGCCTGTGATATGATAAGTAAGAGACATAAGGCATAATATCAACATGAATGTGTCTGGTGAACTTACAATCGATAGTGGTATTACCCAGTGTTGTTGGTTCTGTGGGCACGTAGTTGAGGCCGAATTCATTCTTCATGAAGTCAACGAGGTAGCTGTTGTGTCGTGGATCGTTATTGAAGTCGCCACAGAGAACGATCGGGGTTTTCGAGTCTGGTCGAGAGCTCGGTAATACTTTTGTCAAGTTCGCTGAATATGGCAGGTGCGATTGATAAAGACATAGCTTAACATCTTCGGCCGACGCTTTGTGATGTATATATATATGGCACCGAGGATAAACAGCGTACGATCTCCGACTTTCACGTCCACCAGGCATATGTCGCCGACGTGTTATGTTTTCTCAAAACGGAATTGCCGCAGAAACTGATGGCATCGACGATGATTTCTCTGCAGCTCGTGAAGCTTTGTAGGTTTCTGTAGATTGCAGAACCTCCGGCTGCAGAAACTCGCGCCAGCGGCGGTTCGGACAAGGTAGACGGACGATCTCTACGATATTCAAGCGCGGTGTTATTGTTTGCTTTTAGTTCGAAGCCGTTGAGCTGCACAGTGTTCGCGCAATCCATCCAAGTCTCGCTAACTGCCATGTAGTCGGAATGTTTGAGTATGCTATCGTTTTCAATATCTCCCGCGTGAGCCACCAAACTTTGAGCATTGAAAGCGGAGACGATCAAAACTAGTTGCCGTCGTCGAGGTAGGTCGTCCCCGTCTTAATCGACTTCGGCTACGACGTCTCGCTTGCAGAAGTCTCTTGCTCGTATCGTCAGCGTGGGCAGCCGATGTTTGGCCATCCGCTCGTACTCGTCGCGTGTTTCTTTCACCGTTGGCGCCGCGCTGCCTTGCCCGTGATAAAATTTAAAATCGTCTCTATCGTTGGTGAGATACAGACCGTTGATCGATGTGACTCTACTGAGCGCAACGTACACAAGCTGGGTCTGTTGTGACTTGTCGTAGTTGCAGACGACTTCGTTGAATGTGCCACCTTGCGGTGATCGCGCTTGCTGACAACCGGGAACTCGTTACGTCTACACTTTACAGTCCCGCAGAGCGGCTCTGGTCACGATGGGCGTCCACTTTAAATCTAACACATAACGTGCGGCTTCGCTTTCACTCTGCATTGTTGGCCCATGGTTGGATTTGGAAACTCCAGCCAAAGACGGACTCTCTTCCGAGTTCCGGTTGAGGTTGACGGCTGAGGTTCATCATCTACCTCTACCGTTTCGTAGTTTGCCGCCTGCTCGTCTTCGGTGAGGTGTTCTATGTACTTAAGCGTGCCGATCGCACCATTCACGAGACCGTCTTCAACATCTAGGTTCATGGTAATCATATATGGATAGCCGACAGCTAGTTTCAAACTGTACGGCAAGCCGCCCGACTCGACAACGCTCATCTTGTGCAAGTTGCGCGGTCGCGACCTCCGTTAGCGTATTGTAGCCAATCATCTTGTCGTCGGCGATGCTCTCGAACTCAGGCACGAAAGCGTTGTTGTTGTACGCGTCGACGGCATGGTTGTGATGAAAGAGCCGAACACCAGGAGGTAAGTTCTATTTGCACCATGCTTTACTTCTGAAGCGTGTTTCGATTAGAGCGATTTGCTCGAGATTGAGTCTCTCACCGTTGCCGATCTTCGTGAGTATGGCCGAGAAAGTGGAATCACTTTGTCTCCTCACCTGCTCGAGTGGATAGTAATTGAGCGATTGCCACAGCGCCGCTCCAACGATCGCGTTGCGCGGCGCTTTGTAGACCGGTGTGGCATTTACGGGTGGTAACTGTCGAAAATCTCCGCAGAAGATGATGTTGAGATGGCCGAACGGTTGGTCGTGTGCGCCGGTGATCTCTTGCAGGCGTAGATTGATCTTATGTAGCACGTCGCAGCCGATCATGCTCACCTTGTCGATTACGATGCATTTGACACCGATGAATATGCTTCTGTAATTCTGAAACACCTCTCTGGCCATCGTGCTGACTCGTGTTGATTGGGTAATCTTGAACGCAGAGTGTACGGTCACGCCGCCCAAGTTTACGGCTGCCTTGCCAGCGGACGCGTAGGCTACATACGCGTTGCGAAGCGAATTGTGCTGTTGGGTGTATCGATTGTACGTCTCCATTAGCAACTTGAGCACGTAGGCCTTTCCGCTGCCAGCGGGGCCGGTGAAGAAGATCTGAATGGGATCCTAATCGGGCATGTGCAGCCGATGTATTGCCTCGAGAAGCAATTCGCTTTGGCCGTCATTAGCGCTGCGCATCATGCGGCAGTACTCTTGCATAGACATCACGTTGCTGCGTTGACGAACAGCCGATATACCGATTGTATTAGCGGCATTTTCCAAGTCGTTGTTCTCCGTATCTCCGGGCCGCAAAAGTTTCGCACGAACTCATCTCGCTTGTTGCTTGCGTCTAATGGATCGTCGTTGTCGAAGTCTTCGCAGATCTTCTTCAGTTCCTCAAGTACCTTCGCGATGTCGATGTTAGACTCGAACTCCTTACGCTTGGCCATGATCTCTGCTTCCCTTTCGTCGTACATCGCGAGGAACGCGTTGCGGTCCAGATTTTCGACCGCTTCGTTCTTGAACGGCAGGTAGAGCGTTACCATTTCTCGCTTATAGTTCATGACATCGTCCAAATCGTATCATCTGTAGCGAATGATTCGCGGTGCGGACCGTTTGCGGTAAGCCCTGCCGATTGTCGAAGCTGACTCGTAAGGCACGTTGTCCGGCGCTGGCTCGTCATCGCTCGGCGCGATGCTGTTTTCGTCTAAGTTCTGCTGGTCCATCACCGCCTTACGCTTTCGTGACTTCTGACGCTCGTGGGGCCACACAGTCGGGATATAGCTCACTTCGCGACTGCTGCGTTTCATCGGCTGACGAAGCAAGTACCAAGCGGCCTCCTGCGATGACATTTCCACGGTGTTGAGAATCTTAAGGCCGAGTTGTTTCATAAGCTGCACGTACTCCTTCTCGGGATTCTGTTCTTGCAGTTTGATAAGTTCGCGATGCAGGTTGCTAATGCCGCGGTTCGACTTACTGACGTATTCCACAACATAAGCCGCGCAACTGTACTCCTCGAGTATGAATTGCAAATCACTGTTGGAGCAGAGCGTGTGTGCGATCCACGGGTTGAACGTGTTAGTGTAGATTTCACTTAAGTCGCGCTTGAACATCACGGTAGGACGACGCAGCGTCGCTTTGATGGTAAGTAAGTAAGACGCCATCGTGAGCTTGTTGTCAACTAGAAACTCGCCGAGCGTCTCGTAGCTCTTTTCCTCTAGCAGCTTGCGCAGTTTGGTGGCTCTCGATTGGAGCACGTTTTTGCGTCCATCGTCCTTTGGTAACGGCACCAGCACTCTAGTCTCGGTCATCGGCCAGTATGGTATGTCGTGCACGTGAACGTGTGCTTATGGACTTGGTTCGCATACATCTCGCCCGGTAGATCGTTGCGACTGACAGAGCAGAGATCTGTCAAGAGTTGGACAGTCTTCGGCATGTTTTCGGAGATCTTTTCACGCGGAATGTTCTCGAGCCACAGCAGGACGTGCGCATGGGGACTTCCGCGACCTGGAACTCAATGCGAAGAAAGTAATCGAGAACGCGGTAAGGGCCGAACGGGTTGTATCTGGCCTTCGCTTAAAGCATGGCCATAATGGTGTCGACCAGCTTGTTGAAGTACGTGCAGCACTTTACCGGATCTTCACTAACAAGATGGCTACGCTGAGATCGAGTCAAGTCGATTAACGCATCTTCGACGTGCACGTCTTTGAATGAGCAGCTTCGGCCAGTGGATCTCGTTGGCGCTGATAGTAAAAAAGATGGTGGGCTTGCCAAGCTGGCGCATCATCGCAAAGAGATCTTTTTTGCGATCCATCCAATATTGAACGGAGTTCGGTATCGACTTCAAGAAGGCGAGGTTCTTGTCGATGCAATCGTCCATAAAGTTTTGGTCCTCGAGCACCTTGCCCGTGATCGACTCGGTCTGCTTTACACTACGAAACATGTTGTAGATACCTTCGACAACGCGGATGCGAAGCATCTTCATGGCCATGTAGAAAACGTGGTCAGCAGTTGCACCACGCCGATCGGTGCGTCGAATCTCGCTGGTTGACATTATGTATGTAGTGACTCGCACGTTGAGGTCGAACTGGCGGGGCACACCGTAGTATATTTGAGGGAAGGATAGTTCCTCACCGTTAGCATCGTAGATTATGTTAATCGGAGACGAGTTCTGCCCCGGGGCAATGTCTAAACATTGCTCCTCATTCCATAGCATCGTATGTTGTCTGGCGAGCAGGATCTCC
The DNA here is from genome assembly GCA_034769895.1 of Magicicada septendecula. Lineage (NCBI taxonomy): Eukaryota > Metazoa > Arthropoda > Insecta > Hemiptera > Cicadidae > Magicicada > Magicicada septendecula. The sequence goes on from CM068367.1 coordinate 1,394,646,117, forward strand.
GATTCGGGGGCAGAGTCGGGGGCGATGGACTCAATCTGATACTCGGGTCTGATATTGTCATCCTCGTCGTTGTGGAACGGACTCCAGTCAATCTCTATGTTTTAGTGCTTGTACAGCGGCTGGTTTACCAAGTAACGCAGCCAAGCCTTGATCACCGACTTGGATTTGTGGATGAGGTTCTTCTTTATGTTGACGTTGAAGGCAAAGTCGTCTATCCGCCTCGGTAGTTGCTGCACCATGTTGTTCACATCGACGGGTACGTTGTTCACCTGGCCGACTATATCATAATTACCTTCGTAGCCTAGACGACGAATTTGCATAAAGGGTAAGCGCGGCGAAATCAACCGAAAACTGATCAGGTCAAGCGGCGGCAGGCCGTCCGGCCTCGGGGGATATCGAAATCCGTTCGAGCGCGACAGCGTCGGGATTTTATTGGCATCTATCGACTTGCTACAGGTACTGCATAAACGAAATTCCGCTACATTTTCGCCGGGGAATTTAGTCTGAAGAAGAGGAATGTTACGAGCTTTCGCCTTCTTTAAATCTCTGTCGAACCAAAGTCGATCACAAACGCTGCAAGATAGACCAAACGGATTGGTTTCGAATACCGTTTTCGGCTGGCTTTTGCGCGGGCTGAGGCTGACATATTGAATTTCTACAGTTTTTTACATGGTTACTTTAAGTTTTTACATAGAAATATTGTCCAAAATACACTTATTATTACGTAAATCGATCGATCTATACAAACTCTATACACAAACACACGAATCACCGCGCTACCACGTCTGAGTCCTGAGTTACACTGAATGGAAAGGAGCCAGATCGCCGGTTTTGGCCAATCAGCGCTGTGCCCCCTCCCCGCCAACCCGCTCGCCCGCGACGCGAACTCAAGGTCGTATCAGCGAGCTGACCATATGTGTTAAAAAATGACACCGCACTTACGTCTCTGAGACTAATATTTAGGGAGTTATTAAGGCAAGACGATATAGACCTTTCCGTTACGGTACACATTTCTGTTCTGGTACCCGTATGTTTCGGTGTGATTTTAAAGACGTTTCACGTCAAAAATTCCAACTCATGGAATTGGGATACTGGAGAAATTACTGTTACGACGGTCTCATGGATCGTCGTATTGTACAGTGGAAACAAAATACAGGCAACAATGTATAACCTCTTCTCTTGAGTTATAACAGAGGGAACCCAAAGTAATTGGTTCGGCCAATTACTTCAGGCTGCCTTATTCGGGACGAGCTGAAATTTAAACAGAACAACACACAGTAAATATAAAAGGAATCATGGAAGGGAAAACTGTTGATTTATGTACTCAGTATATGTGTGCAACAAGAAGATTTCCCTTTATTAAACATTTAAAATAAAACAAATGACATTTACTCAAAAACAGATCCCATTACATTATTAATTAAATTATTAAATTGTTTAAATTGCTTTATATAGACTGTGGGATCACAACAAATTATATTTAGCTTTTCCCCGGATCCGGGTAACCATTTGGTATTTAGTCTTTAAACTTTAAAAATTAATTATATTCAATTCAAGATATTAGCTTGCAAGACTGTTACTTTTACTTTTACTTTTACTTTTAAGTTTCATTATTATTCCATTTGAAGAATGGTATTAATTATACTACGATACGTTGAAACCTAAACTGTTACAATTGCAAGAAGTCTGAATAGTTACAATTAAATTCTTAGATTTAAATTTTTATATTCTTATAAAGTCAATCGTCTCTGAAAGTCTCTTTAAGAGAGTATTGTGTTACAATTACTATTATTATTATTCCTCGATAGACGTGCTATCGAGTCACCTTTAATTTGGGAATGTAGAAGTCTCCTCCATATGGTTACATCTTGGGAATCCTAAGAGCGTCGTCCTCGTCTAGGTCTGGTTTCAGTTGTTCACGGCTTAAACGTCTGCAGGATAGAGTGGGCCTCCTACACAGGTACTCGTTGATTCTCAGAAATCTCGAACTGCATTATCGGTCGGGTCTACTAGAGTTGTAATTCTGATGATTCATATCTCCAGGCAGGATGTTGTGGAGAGTCGTCAATCGGAGAAGATAGCTGTTATAGTTATTAACACTCGTACTATTGGTTGTCACATATTTCTTCTTGTTACAACGTTTTTTTAATTTTTCTTTCTCTTAACGTTACATATTACACTCTTTTATAGCAGTTAGTAAAATACATAAGAATTAATCCAAACTAATAACCAATCACATAACATTTTAACAGAGCATTTCGCTCGTGCGTGTGCACTGCTTGGAGTCGTCATAGCGAGAGAGAGATTTTTCGTACGCTACCACTGGTACAGGACAATAGATAGTGGGGGTTTATTCCGCGAGAATATAGTCCCGGTCTCTCTCTAAATAAAACTTTTTTATTTATACAAACTATCGCTAGATAAAAATACATCATTTAAATTAGTTGTTTTCGTGACTATCTGTGTCTTCAGATTCTTTAATTATTAACATTATTTTTCTATATTATTTTAATTACAGAAGACTCGGTAAACATGTCGAGTCCGGTATCAACAGGTAGGCGCCTGATAACAAGCAAAGGGTTAAATGCGACAATAATAATTATTTACAATATGTCTTTTCTTTACCGTTTCTTTGCCCTTATTAATTACTACTTCCACTCACACTTAGTACCTACATGTTTTTTATTATCATTGCGAGATTTAAATGGTTAATTGTTCGCAACTTAAAATTTTTTTATTTCTTTATTTTTTTTTTTAATTGTCACAAATTATATCGTCACATACTCCGCCTGTTAACCAACACCGACTCCGGAAAATTTGGTTAGATACGTACCGAGAGTATGCTTGGGGAGTACAGTGTGAAATTTCTTATTATTATCATTATTTATTATTATTCTCTTTTATTATTATTACTGCACAGTTCGTTTGTTTAAATTCTCTTTAAATGATCTAGTTCTCATTTAAATGTTCGCTTTCGTGAAATTCCCTTTATCTCACTTCTTACAGTAGTAACTTATAATACTAATTTCCCTAATTTCAGCAACTCACAATATCGTGGCCCGGCTGACATCAGCTTACTCTAACACTACAGGTTAGCTTTCAGCATTCATAAATGATCTCTTGGCTCTCTTGGCTCATCATTATCCTTTTCAGCCGGCGCCGTTGTGACTCGTTACTTAACATGTATATAATTCTATCTTGATTATACACCGGTATATAATTCTATCTTGATTATATACCATAGACTTACTTTTAAATAATCCAAAGAGGGTCTCATACTACACTCTTGATTATGGTTACTTGGAGAGAAGCGGAATTTCACGAGGATACTTCTCTTTTAACTCTTTAACAATAACTAGACAAACTATGGGGAAGGGGAACACTTTACACACTGCATAGTATTTCACACGCGGTGGCATTCATTGTTTAGGGAGTGCTACCGTTTATACAATAGAGAGGGTGGCTGCTTAGTACAATCCTGAACACGCATTATTTCTTCTAACTGCCCACCACAACTGGGGTGCTTACTAATCTACGTTACTTGTATTATTATTATTCTTTTCTCTTACTTCTACGCTACACTTCACACATTTAGTTTAAATCAAGAATTATTTAGCCTTATTATTTAAACAATTATTATTCTCTTTATTCTGATTTACTTTCTTTATAATTAATTAATTACTTTGGAGCATTTACGAAACGCACCTAGAATTATTTACTATCTACTACCATATTATTTAGAATACTCTTTATTTACTTTGTTTCGGGACTTGGGGTATAATACTTTATCTAACAAGGGAGGGTTAACTAAGTCATTTATTCATTTGAAATTTAAGTCACAATATTATTCGCTTTACTATACTACACAATTATTTCCTACACACTTTAGTACATGGTAAACGTTTATTAACAGAGGTAATTAAACATAGCTTTAGTTTTTTATTTAAGCGATCAGCTGTTTCGCTGGAAAGTAGGTTAGACTAGTTTTAAACAATGGCATAGTTTTGCTTACAAAGGGGAAAAGTCAACTCGAGGGAGAATATCTCTATTGTTTCATTTAACAATAGCTAACGGACACCTTATTAACTTGCACTGGCTTGCTTCAAAAGGGGTGGCGTGTGCGATGCGTACGCAATGTTACGGCCCGTTACCAAGCTGAGTTTAGTTACACTTTTATAATTATTATTATACTAACGTGTTATAATAATTTACGATATTATTAAACCTTTTATTTTAATTGACTAAGCATTTATTTCTTATTATTTACTTTACTCAGATTTAAGAAACTTCGTTTTTCATTTGTTTAGGACTCGGTTGTTTACTTCGGGAAGCATCATTCCATAAAATTAATTAGTACACATGTTTTGTTTAGTCAGTAGTTCCCATAACTCATCGTGTCAATAGAAACACGAATTACACATTTATGCAGGCTTGTACAGGAAAACTACAGGTCTTAAATCGTCGCAAAATTGACGTGTTAGAGACTGAATACTTTGACACGTACATATATGAATTGGTATAATACAATCTAATCTTTTCACGTATAATTATATACGAGTATGTGCGTAATCTCACACAAAATATACACTTATATTTATACACTTATAAATATCGTCAATATTATTCATATATGCTACTTAGCCTCTTTCTTTTTACATACAATTTCCTAACTGAGTGCATCGATATACAGAATGGAGTATTTTATAATTGACACTAAGTACACTAAGCATTTACACAAAATGAAACCAAAAACAGAGGCGCATTTTAATAATAAAATTATTTACTTGTTTTTTTGTTTTAATTTTCAACATATGTCTGAAATCTTTTGTTACTGGGCAAGGGGTCACACACTTTTATACAATAGAGGGAGGTGATGTATTGTCTAACGCAACTTTGCGCTAGGGTGACAAGGACACTCTCACACAGGCTTGGACAAGAATTAAACTGGTTTGATTTTGTTTACAAACAGACGTGTTGTTGAATGAACTCTTGACAAGCACATACCTGATGTTATATCGAATACACGGGGAGTCTTTAGTCAATATTATGTTCATTGCTATATCTAAATAATAATTAAAATTACCTATTTACAAAACTATTATAATAACTATTATCGTTTAATTTTATTTAAGATTTTAGACACATTTACAGTACATGAGTAAATAAATCAACAGATTATGGTCTGAGTTAATAGGCACAATTACTGCTTAATAACAAAAGTCACAAAATTTCTTTTTTTTTTTTTTGATTTTTAATTAGCAGCAAAATTTTAACTAATTAGCAGAGTGGCGCAATTTATAACCTCTTCTCTTGAGTTATAACAGAGCGAACCCAAAGTAATTGGTTCGGCCAATTACTTCAGGCTGCCTTATTCGGGACGAGCTGAAATTTAAACAGAACAACACACAGTAAATATAAAAGGAATCATGGAAGGGAAAACTGTTGATTTATGTACTCAGTATATGTGTGCAACAAGAAGATTTCCCTTTATTAAACATTTAAAATAAAACAAATGACATTTACTCAAAAACAGATCCCATTACATTATTAATTAAATTATTAAATTGTTTAAATTGCTTTATATAGACTGTGGGATCACAACAAATTATATTTAGCTTTTCCCCAGATCCGGGTAACCATTTGGTATTTAGTCTTTAAACTTTAAAAATTAATTATATTCAATTCAAGATATTAGCTTGCAAGACTGTTACTTTTACTTTTACTTTTACTTTTAAGTTTCATTATTATTCCATTTGAAGAATGGTATTAATTATACTACGATACGTTAAAACCTAAACTATTACAATTGCAAGAAGTCTGAATAGTTACAATTAAATTCTTAGATTTAAATTTTTATATTCTTATAAAGTCAATCGTCTCTGAAAGTCTCTTTAAGAGAGTATTGTGTTACAATTACTATTATTATTATTCCTCGATAGACGTGCTATCGAGTCACCTTTAATTTGGGAATGTAGAAGTCTCCTCCATATGGTTACATCTTGGGAATCCTAAGAGCGTCGTCCTCGTCTAGGTCTGGTTTCAGTTGTTCACGGCTTAAACGTCTGCAGGATAGAGTGGGCCTCCTACACAGGTACTCGTTGATTCTCAGAAATCTCGAACTGCATTATCGGTCGGGTCTACTAGAGTTGTAATTCTGATGATTCATATCTCCAGGCAGGATGTTGTGGAGAGTCGTCAATCGGAGAAGATAGCTGTTATAGTTATTAACACTCGTACTATTGGTTGTCACATATTTCTTCTTGTTACAACGTTTTTTTAATTTTTCTTTCTCTTAACGTTACATATTACACTCTTTTATAGCAGTTAGTAAAATACATAAGAATTAATCCAAACTAATAACCAATCACATAACATTTTAACAGAGCATTTCGCTCGTGCGTGTGCACTGCTTGGAGTCGTCATAGCGAGAGAGAGATTTTTCGTACGCTACCACTGGTACAGGACAATAGATAGTGGGGGTTTATTCCGCGAGAATATAGTCCCGGTCTCTCTCTAAATAAAACTTTTTTATTTATACAAACTATCGCTAGATAAAAATACATCATTTAAATTGGTTGTTTTCGTGACTATCTGTGTCTTCAGATTCTTTAATTATTAACATTATTTTTCTATATTATTTTAATTACAGAAAACTCGGTAAACATGTCGAGTCCGGTATCAACAGGTAGGCGCCTGATAACAAGCAAAGGGTTAAATGCGACAATAATAATTATTTACAATATGTCTTTTCTTTACCGTTTCTTTGCCATTATTAATTACTACTTCCATTCACACTTAGTACCTACATGTTTTTTATTATCATTGTGAGATTTAAATGGTTAATTGTTCGCAACTTAAAATTTTTTTATTTCTTTTTTTATTTATTTTTAATTGTCACAATTTAAATCGTCACAAATGAAGTCACTAATTACCAGCTTTCATTAGTCAAAAATAACAATTTAAAATCAACAAGGTACTCTCATACAATAATTCAAGGTAAGTTTGTCCACACGCAATAATAATTGCTACCTATTAGAGTTCTGCACTAATTGTAACACAATAGTCACTTTCAACTAATCCGCAACGATCACTTGATCCGAACTCTAAAAATATTACCAGGTGTAACTGAGTGCCAAAGCCGGCAGCTGTTGCTTATATAAATCCCGCAAAGTTTTCAGAATAATTTTCCAAATTTCTGGGAGCATTCCAACATAATTTGAGTAATTACAAGAGCTCGAAAAGTCTGGAGCCTACGTGAGTGGCCAATCCTGACACAAGGGCGCGCTGCAAGCTGGGCTAGCCGAGAAACGTGTACAATGTTTCGAGAGTGTTACGTAATTGTCGTCGCAGTGTAGAGTTACACATGAAGGAATAAGGGAGGTAATAAATATACGAGTGTGTACCGGTATAAATAATACAATTGATGCAATGGTACAGCCAGGTGTGTCGTGTGGGCAGTGATAGATGCCCGATGATGTTAATAGAATCAAAGAAGAAAAAGAGGAGAGGTTTGGCGATAGACTTGAGTAGAAAGTAGGGTGACCCATAATGTACGCAATATTTGAATTACGCGCCACTGTCGTCTTGTTAGGTTGGTAGCACTGCAACTGTTGTATTGTTGTTGCCGTTTACTCGCCATTAGTCGTCATGGAGCGTTACACGAAAGAACAGCGCGTTGTTATTGTGAAAACACATTATAAGAACGGTGAATGTTACGCGGAAAGCGTTCGTAAACTGCGTGCAATTTTTGGACGACGAAAAGCACCTAATCTGTCAACAGTGCAGAGATTGATTAAGAAATTCGAAGAAACAGCTTCGTTATTAGACGTTATATCGTCTGGACGTCCTCGCGCTACCCGTTCTATTGAAAACGTCGCGGTAGTGAGAGATAGTGTCCGATGTGAGTCCAGGGAAATCAATTCGCTGTCGATCACAACTGGCCATTCCAAGAAGCACAATGCAGCGAATTCTAAAAAACGATCTTCATCTGAATGCCTACAAAATCCAACTAACATAAGAACTCAAACCGTGTGACCATTTGAAGCGCCGAGAATTCGTCAGTTGGATATTGAGTAAACGTGAAACGGACGGTGATTTTTCCCACAAAATCATCTTTAGCGATGAGGCACACTTCTACCTCAACGGGTACGTAAATAAACAAAATAGTCGGCTTTGGGGTATAAAGAACCCTCGTATCATTCACGAGAAGCCTTTGCACACACAAAGAGCAACTGTTTGGTGCGGGTTTTGGGCTGGTGGCGTGATTGGGCCGTATTTCTTTGGGAATGATGCTGGAGATGCACTAACAGTGACTGGCGAACGTTACCGGAACATGATAATGGAGTTTTTGTGGCCTCAACTGGAAGGTATGGAATTCGAAGATATGTAGTTTCAGCAGGACGGCGCAACCAGTCATACTGCCCGCGAAACAATTGCTTTGTTATCTGAAAAGGTTCCTGCACGTCTTATTTCACGCAACGGCGATCAGAACTGGCCACCGAGGTCTTGTGATTTAACACCATGCGACTCCTTCCTTTGGGGATATGTGAAATCACGCGCTTATGTCCGCAATCCACGAACAACAATTTTTCAACTCAAGGAACAGATTCAACGAGTTTTGGTGAGATTGAGCCGGAATTGTGCAAGAAGGTCATCGAAAATTTCGATCGACGGACAACAGTGTGCCAGCAGAGTCGCGGGGGACATTTGTCTGATATTGTGTTCCACATTTAACCGCAGTAAGTGTACTTTGTATTAACATTAAAACATCTGATATTTTTCAATAAATAAAAGTTTTACAACATTATTAAATCTTGCGTACTTTATGGGACACACTTTATAAGCAATGTAATGCCATAGAGAAAACTGAAGGAGGCTGATTGGAAAGTTTGGTAACTAGGATGCAAAAACAATTTAAAATGTTGTTAGAAAATTGCAATATGTTGTTACGCTGGTGAAATAAATAATGGCTCATTTGCTGCTTGACTATGTGACGGAATATACGTAATTTTGAGTTTGTTATATTTTATTTTCCAGCTTTGTACGCTAATATAGTACTAGCTTTTTTCTAAATATACAAACAGGTTTATTGCACAGCATTAGGGATATGTTTGATATATGAACTACAGAAAAATAAATTCAGTTAATAAATATCATTTAACAATTTTTCAAAAACGCGTATTTGTATTTGTATTACTACCGTTTATTTGAATAGGACTGATTTCAGGATGTTATCACGCGTTTCTCAGCCGCTTTAAAGATAGTACCGTTGATTAGTCTTAAATTGTTTTTTTTTTAATTTTGTACGAAGCTAACCCGACCTCGGACCCTCTCTCCTAAGACCAATTCCAGATAAGTCACTGCCCACAGGTGCGTTCAGACTTTACGTTTGGCCCTCAGTTACGTCTTTAAGTTCGAAACCTACATTTTAGGCTTCCAAAGTTTGTGACACATGTGCTTCATTAGGCAACACACCAAAAAATCAAAGAGACGACTATAACCTCAATTTAAATAAAATGAAACATTATAAAATTTAAAATAATTTAAAATATATAAAATTTAATATTTTAATAAATAATATAATTTAAAACATTATAAAATGAAATCTAAAGTGGACACCCTTGTGTTTAAAACCTTTGGAGATGGCTTGAATGTTAGTGAGTTGTAAATATAAACGTTAATATTTTTATTTACTTATGCCTACAGAGTTAAATTAATTTTATTAAGTTGATTAACGCCAAAACAAATAACTGGCTGCACTCAAACAAAGTACAATTTTAAATCCCACAACAAAGAAAGACTAACGTCATAGTTTTATTGTTTTAACTTTAAATTCACGACAAAACGCAGACTGTCGCTGACAACCGTTTGAAATGCGTTTTCTTACTTTTCAGAAGCGTTCATTAATTTTTTGTGAATTTTTGTGACGTGAAAAGTAAATTTAATTAAAATGGAAAACGTTTTTGCTTTAAATTGAATAGTGTAATTTTTAATACTACAAGTAACAGTTTAGTCGTTGTGGAGTAAAACTATAGTTGTTTATACTTCTGGTAAATAATATTTCTTTAAAACTACAATTACAGTAGAGCATCGAATATCCGAACGTCTCGGGACCAGGGCCGTTCGGATAATCGATATTTCGGATAATAGATCGTAAATTGAAAACGTTATTTCCCTTCACAGAAACAAAGGTTTTTATTACAAAATAATTTCTAACATACTGTTATATAATTACAGCATCCTGTATTCTGTACTGTAATGTATTACTAAGGCTAAAAATTGTTGAATTAAAACTGAGTGTAGTTAATAAAAAAAAGTTAAAAATTAGAGTTTAATGAGAAACACTGTACTAAAATTAATTAAAAATTAAAAAAAGCATACAGTACCATGTATTTACACTTTTTTGAAGAATTGTTTATCACTGTCTGCTTCAAAGCGATACCCCGTTTTCTCGCAGCTAAAGACTGAAGTCGTTTAAGTTTCATAATCTGAATACAATCTATCTCGTATTCTGTTTTGGACCACTTTAGAACACTCTCAAGTGCGTCAAACCCTTTTGCTGCCGTCGTGGTTTTGTATTAGTAGCATTCTCGCCGTCTTCATAGGCTGTAAGGCTGTATAGCTACAGCGTTTATTTATTACTGTACAGTACTGTAATAATTTATAGTATACAATTTTTTATGTTCAATAAATATCCAATACGCCTACACGTGTCCAAAAGATTACTGTACAGTACAGTACATAATTGTACTTTGTATTGAGTTCGGATAATAGATCGTTCAGTTATGAATGTTCGGATAATCGATGCTCTACTGTATATCCTATTAAAACATATTAAAATGTCTGCTCAAAGCAAAAATGGTATTTGAAAAGCGGCCGACCAGTTGTAGTTATGAAATTGCGTATTAAGAATCAAAAAGCAATACGACTTGATATGAGTAGTTGTAACATGAGATCTGGTCTGTGTTCACGTGATAGCGGTTTACTTTAAAGTGATAAATGTGAATTATTGTGTGCAGACATTTCTAGTTAGCAAACTTTTTATACTGATCGCGATAATGTTAATTAAGTGATACGTGTACTGTTTGGTGGTATTATTGTATGTTGGGCGATCGTAATCGGAAAGAATTGCATTTCATTTACACGACTGTGTATTTATATTGATATATTTCAGTTGTATTAAATTTGTAGTAACGAATTATCTGGTAAGAATAAGCAACCACAGTTTTGAGGAGGTCCAAAATTTTAAATATCTCGCAAGCATAATTACAGAGATTAATGAAACAAGCGAGGAAATCAAAGCAGGAATAGCAGCAGGAAACAAAAGCTACTACGCATTAAAAAATATATTCTAATCCAGCAATGTATCGAAAAGTGTCAAAAAAGAAAATATACACCACGGTAATCAGACCTGTAGTAACATATGCAAGCGAGACATGGGTGCTGAAGTTGGAAGACGTGAAAAACGTTGGTGTTTTCGAAAGCAAAATTTTGAGAAGAATTTATGGACAGTGTGGGACGGAGAGATGTGGAGGACAAGAAAGAATCGTGAGCTAAGAGGCCTTTTTGGAGAAGCGGACATAGTTGGGGCAGACAATGCGCAAAAGTTGAAATGGTTGGGGCACGTGTTGAGATTGAGAACGGATCGAGGCCGAAAAATGGCATTGGAAATGAACCCGGAGGGAGTAAGGAGAAGAGGACGTCCGAGGAGGAGATGGTATGCAGATGTGGAATGGGATTTGAAGAAGATGCGAATGCCAGGTTGGAGGAGTAAGGCTCTGGACAGAGAAGAATGGAGGAGAATCATTGAGCAGGTCAGGATTTTACAGGGACCGTAGTGCCAGAAGGAGAAGAAGAAGAAGAACGAATTTTCTGGTGTCCAGTTATTTTATTCCATTGTGTAACGAATCGATGAGTAATCCGTGGTTTGTTGTAACATCATTATCAATATCAACACAATAATGTCATAAATTACAGAGCCAGAGCTTACGCAGTTTGAACGGAATTTTTCTATTGCAAATGTCTGTTAACTTTTGTACTAAGGACACGTTAAACGAGATTTTGGAGACTGAATACAGTACACGGTGGAGGAGGAGAGGAGAAGAGACTGACGACGAAGTTACGAAAGGAATTAAGACCTGTGTTGGGACAGGAGCAATTGATAAGAGTACAGAACTCTCTGCACGAAGGTACATGAATTTCAGCTACGAAGTAGAAGCACGCAAATTTGATATGTCACATTGGCTTTACCAGCGTGCTGCACATCGACAGTTGAGTCTTCTGCATCTTCAGCGGCTAACGTCATGACGGAATCGATTTTTCCACTCATCGGCTTCCAATTCATGTCCTTTATCGGCTACTCGTCGGCTATGTTCAGATATTTGTAGCTTTTTTTTAAAATAGTTGTTAAAATAAATTACTATCCATGAATTAAAGGACAACTAAGTCTTTTTTTTATCATACTTGCATAAAAATGACATTTCAGTACGACATAAAAAAATTAGCAACTGTACATAATATGGCTAAAAGAACAATTTGTTAATTGCATACCGTATTTATTCTACCTATGTTTAACTTACAAACTTTGGTCTGCAAATTATTCATTAAAATTTCACTTAATCATGGCTAATTTTACTTTTAAAAAACTAATTTTGTCACGGCTCCTTTTCTTGTACTATTAATTTACTTCTGGGGTAAACTGTCTGAGCTTTCTAAAATAAATTACAGTTGGACTGCTGCTTATTCCAGTTTTGTTTATTTGTCTATGGTTCGTGAAAAGTGATCCAGAAAGCACAATAGAATCGAAGTGTAATTGGGGGGAATGAAATAATTTATATTTACTTACTTGCTGATGATCAGATTGTTCTTGCTGAGGATGGATGGCATATCCTGTGTGTTACACAATAGAGTATCTTCCACTTACTGAACACTTGTTACTCATTCAGCGGTGTCGTCTTCCTGTTACAACAGTCTAGGCAAATTGATTTTATAGTCCAGGCAAAAAATATATAGTTTTGATTTATTGGTAACTCCCAACAGGATTACAAATAAGAGATAAAAATGTTCCCACCTGATTGTTAGTGGAACCTCCGTACCCTTACCCCTACCATCTTAGCCCGTACCCTACTAGGCCTACTACCCCTAGAGCGGACTTTTCCCAGTTTTCCTTGTTTATCTTCTAAACTGTATTCGAACGACAAAATGTCGTAGAACAAAGACGTTCCCCATAAAAAGTTACATAAAAAAGTTCTGATACACCATGAAACTATTCCAATACCAATTTCGTAATTAGGATTAAAATTAAGACCAATGGGACGCACAAATAGAGAAATCGCCATTATAACGACGGTCTCAAGGATCGTCATATAGTACAGTGTAAACAAAATGCAGACACCAATGAAGTCACTAATAACCAGCTTTAATTAGTCACAAATAACAACTTGAAATCAACAGGGTACCCTCAAACAATAATTCTAGTTAAATTTGTACACACTTAATAATAATGTCAGCTGTTACAGTCCCGCACAATAATCACTTTCCACTAATCCGCAACAATAATTTTATGCGCAATTTACAATCTCGCCAGGTGTAACTAACTTCTAAGGCGGCCGCTGTTGGTTATATAGGTCCCGCAGAGGTTCCAGAATAATTTTCCATATTGCTGGAGGCATGGCAATATAATTTGCGTAGTCCAGAGTGCTCAAACAGTCTCGAAGCTACTTGAATGCATGGCCTTCACAGAGACGCTGGACCTGTTCGGCCAGCCTGAGAAACGTGTAAAATGTTTACGTAACCGCGCCTGCCGACTTTTCAAGAGCGTTACGTTATGGTCGCAACAATATTTATTCGTCGTAAATATCTCCGAAACTGCTGCATTTACGCAAAACCTTGTAAGGACATAAACGATAGAGCCAGACGTTTTCTACAACATCCGCGTACTACAATGTTTGCTGTTAATGTTATTTACTAAGTTTTTGCGCCTGTTTGCGTTCCTTGACTGAAGGTCGTTTCCACACCACCCGTGAGATAGAGCTCTCGGCGCGTTTTTTTACGTAGTTTCCTTTTATACTTATTATACATTAGTTGTTTTTTTTATTTCTGATTTGATAATTACTTATTATCAAACAGTTGACTTTTCAAACGGTGTTTACTAAACACGTAATCTATATTCTCACGATAAAGTCTTGGGTAATCTAGATAAAACAAGAAATCTCTGGATCCAACAACAACATCTCAGGCCCATTTCATCAAAAAATATGGTCCACTTTTAGAAGTAAAACATATATTCCATGAATTCTTGTTTGTGAGCACGTTTTGTGTACTATTTTTAGAAACATGAGAAAACATTCTTAAGCTATTAACAAAAAACACCTGTTCTCTTTTATCCTTTAAATAGGCTACGTGATGCCTACAGTATAATCGACGATGTATATTACATTCAAATAGGTAGTATTATTATTTTATGTTGAAAGATCATCGATGATTCTCGTTTACGGAAATTTGATTACAGACCCAGATCTCATTTCATACTGGAAATGAACACTGGTCAGGACAGAGGAAGTGTGAGGGATTGGAAGAGAGAGGGAGAGAGTGAGAGATTGAGAGAGAGAGAGAGAGAGAGAGAGAGAGAGAGAGAGAGAGAGAGAGAGAGAGAGAGAGAGAGAGAGAGAGAGAGGAGGTGGTGGGGAGAGAAAGAGAGAGATAAAGCGTGAGTTTACATACGTAACACAATTCAGTATACTGTACATATTATTAAATGACCATCACACACACACACACACACACACACACACACACACACACTCATACACGCAATATACGAGTATACTCCCTGAGCTGCAGGGAATTCGCTCACTATTTTTAACGAAGTATATTTATTAAGACAATAACTTAGATATTACGTAATTTTCCAAAATAGGAGAAATATTCCAAAATTCCAAAATTGATATTATACGAGAAATTTTATTATTACAAAAATATTGATTTTCTTACTATTTTTGTAGTAATATTATAGAGAACACAATCATACATTAAAAACCTAAAAATTCGGAAAATTTGGGTTTGCGTTATAATTTTGTTTAAAATTACTAGAACTTTCACAATATTTTTCATATTGTTGATCTCTATTTTGGGGTCCCACCTCTAAAACTACATTCACATGATAGTTAAAATTCTCTTAAATTTGATACCCCACGTACATTTTAGGTATTTTATCAAACTTTTCGCCCACTTTTAGGCCCCCCCCCGGTGTCCGAAAATTTTGAAATTTTCAAAAATGAACACTACACTCATGATTCCGTTAAAATTTCTGTTTGCTGGGATAAACGTTTGATTTTATCAAAACGTTCACCCACTTTTAGGCCCCCGGCGCCTGAAAATTGAAAATTTTTAAAACTAGTACAAATTTCTTATTCATGTTTTGGTTTAAATTATCTTTAATTAAATATTATATAAGGGCTTTTTTACAATTTTGACTCTCTCCTACATTTTTGCTTTCCACCTCTCCCCTATTTTGGAGGGACCAACCTCAACAACAATTGAGTTTTGTAGGGTGAAAGCTTTCCAGAAATCGTTTGGTGCGTTCAAAGGTATCGTGAGACATACAACAAATAGATAGAAACACAGACTACCAATTGTCAAACGGTCGAGTTAAAACTAAGACTCGCTTCGCCTCTTAAATAATTCACAGTAATTCGTACATTCGATTCATTATGCACGTATTAATAAATATAAGTGTAAGTCGTGAAAGAGCGCGGACCACTCAAATTTATGACAAAGTTAAGTTTCTTGTATAATTTTAAAGTAAATTCAGTCATTGCAATTTTATAATCAAATTCACTGGGACCAAAACAGCTGACAAATTCTTGTTTTCTAGTGTGGAAATGAACAGAGATTTTACTTATTGCAGTCCATACTACAGTGAAAAGTACTTGGAAAGAGATTAGTTGGTCGACCGAGAATCTCATGGCTGAGAAATTTAAAGACCTGGTTTGGCATGAATAGAGCTGACTTATTCCGTGAAGCAGTGCAGACAGTTGAATTAGTCTGTATGGTATGAACCATCCGAAACTGACAGGAACTATCATAAGGGAAGTGTGCAAACGTAAGCCTGTAAAACAACCGTTCTGCGTTGTAGACTTAAAATAAACATTAAATTTTTCCAATTTCAACTGAATTTTAAATTAAAATTTTCTAATTTACTGGCAAATGAAACAGCCTAAAATTTTGCACGCAGTCACGCCTCTTTAATATGAGAAATATATTGCAACGTTACAACAATTCTACAATATATTACCATGTACTCAACGCAACTAAATATGTATTACACCGGCCAGGTCGCAGGATTTGTATCTCTCGTTGCGTTAAGTATATGTGGTTGCACAATAATTAAATAGTTTTTAAAGAGGAGTGAGATGTTGTTGACATGAAATAAATCATTTGAAATCGTTTCAAATAATCATAATAAGATTTATTCATTAACATAAAAAAATATTTCTATATTAAAATTGCAAATATTAGACACATAAATATTTACCTTTATAAGTGTTACAAAATATACTGTAACCTGCAATGCTATTCATAACATACCACAAAAAAATAAACACCCATATTGACTAAACAACATGTTAAACAAGTTACTTAAATTCTTTTTATTTCTGTGTGTCTGAAATTAACTCAACTTTTAAATACTGATAGCAACTCAGTCACAAACAAAATAAGATTAAGTTTTAAGAATGAATTTATTGTTGCTATAAACAAATAAATATGATGTTACATTTACTTACAATCTGTTAATTGATTTATACTGACACACCCAAAAATACGACGATAGATTGATATTTCTTTTCTAAATTTTGTTATTAAATTAACTTCTATTATTTCTTAATATTTAAACTTACTAACTTTCATGCTTTATTGTTTATAGTTCATTTCTTTTAAGAGCTCTTTTCACAATAAAATTACTATAATTGTTTTTTTTTATCACCTGCATACTGTTGTTACCGATGCGCGCGCGCGCGTGTGTGTGTCCAGAATGCTGAGAGTATGATGATGATGATGATGATGTTGATGATGGTACTGTGGTCGTTGTCTCTAAATGTGATGTTGTTGGTGATGCTTCAGAATTCCTTCTTACGTCTTAGTGTGAGTG
Organism: Magicicada septendecula; assembly: GCA_034769895.1. Classification (NCBI taxonomy): domain Eukaryota; kingdom Metazoa; phylum Arthropoda; class Insecta; order Hemiptera; family Cicadidae; genus Magicicada; species Magicicada septendecula. Next base: position 1,394,663,266 of record CM068367.1, read on the forward strand.
TGGTAGTGTGCGCGTGTGTCCAGAAGTCGATCGGCAAACGGGCAGCATAACGTCCTGTAGATTTGTTGAGTCCGAGTGTCTGATCGCCCAAAATTGCCAGTGGTATTTATACTGGTGGCGATTTGACAGGAACGTTCCTGCTTTCGACAGGTTAGAGATGGTCAGTTCGCTCGAGAGCGTCCTTTTTATTACACTCACTTTTTGGTTAATTACCGCGAACTTATGAACATACTCGTCACATGAGCGCGATCTCATTGTTTGCGTAATTTGTCTCTGGTCACTCACATATACCACACATATAATTTGCTCTTTAATTACACTAGTAATTAATATTAATTAGTTAGCATCATTAATATTGCACCTCTGGAAATAAATTTTACATTACCATACTCGTTAAAAATCGCTTAATGTAATGGTGTCTTTATAATTGGCGTAAGTCTTTGCGTACAGGGTTGACACACGTAATTAGTTTATTATAATCCTGTTAAGACCTGAATAATTGGAACAAACAATTCGTAGCACATCACCCCATTATCGTGCCGCAGCTGGTCACACACACGTGCTGTATCTTACGCGGCGGAGCAGGTGTCCTCTCGACAGGATCCAGCCTGCATTTTCTTGCACAAAACTGTCTAAAACTGTTCCTTGTACTTTCTAAGAAAAAATATTTCATATTAAACATACCGCTCTGGGCAAATATGCAAATACAGTATATGTATTGTTGCAATATACAACCTATTTATAGTTTGGTATCTTGGGCTGTCACGGCCAGCGTCAACTTTGTTGAAATCCGTTTGACAACTCTCCGGGCTATTACTGCCGCATAAAACAGACGTTTCGGCCCCACCGTTGGAGCCATCTTCAGTGTAAACGACTCGAGTAACTGGTGAAGAACATACCAGTCACTCGAGTCGTTACACTGAAGATGGCTCCAGCGGTGGGGCCGAAACGTCTGCGGCAGTAGTGGACTACGGCCTAACAGCCCGGAGAGTTGTCAAACGAATTTCAACAGATTATTTATAGTTTTTTTAACTTTGATAAAAATCATACTGAATGGAGATTAGTCCTTTCGATCACTACAGAAGAAAAATAATTTAGTTTTAAATAGCATAACACCATGAGTACAGAAAACTTGAAAACTTGCGCTGCATTGTCGCAGTAACAATCGAATTGCACACACATCAATAACTGATTGCCTGGTGCGGTCGCGGGGGCTCAAGTGAATTGAGACTGCATTATTAACAACCAATCAGCTTTACACATCAAGCGGACACAATCCTGCGTGTCCCGTCATAAATATCGTAACGTCACACACACGCGCGCGCGCACACACATACACACACTCATCACCGTCATCATCACCATCACCACCACCATCGTCCTCATCTCCCTTACACATTAAAACCTGTGACCTGTGTCGGTTCCGTGGACCATCTTTTCCTCGGCTGTCCCTAAGTCCCGGCTTCCCTTCGGACGCTCCTCAATAGTTGAGCTATCTAACCTAGAACCTTTTTATAGGACTAAGGCCGGGCGCACACTGGAGCGACATTTTGTTTCGCAACAGAACGGTTTTGACGCATCGTGTTACACAGCATCGCTCCGGTGGACACAGGCTTGAGACATTGGCTCACGACAAAAATATTTCTTGTCAGCTGTTTGTAAGCTGTAAAAGTTTGTGGTTCGTGACAGCCATTATTTTACATCTGTTCCAGTTTCAACTACATCTACGCTTGTTTCCATTTTATACTCACTAGCAATTAATAATATTAATAAATACACAATAATATCCTATAATCAGAATGAAAGAACAATTTACGCGCTTTCCACGTAGGACTATATAAGTATAACATAATCTTTCCGCCTTGTATGGTTAGATCAGGCGCATGCGCAGTTCAAAGAGGAGCCTCGCGACGCCTTTAGACAATGTCCCAGCCAATGTATGGCGCTTTATAGATTCTAATGGCAGGAGAGTCACTGCAATGCTTTGCGATACAATGCACGAGAACGGTTCTGTTGCGAAACAGAATGTCTCTCCAGGGTGCGACCGGCCTAAGTCTTTCTATTGAAGCCTGTGTTCACCAGCTTTGTTGTTTAGTGCAGAGGGTTTTAATTGATCTTTTATTCGTGTGTTCGTCATTATGCCAAGTCTTGTACAGCCCATCACATCTTTAACAAATCTTATCTCGCCACTTCGTGTTTTCATTATATAATCGTATCTTGTTTAACTCTGCCCCCCCCCCCTCCGTCCCTAGCTCGGTGTCTCATCTTGCAAGTGAAGGGAGGAATAATCATTTCGCCATTCGTCTCCGGAAGACAATACCTGTTACAGGACAAGAAAACAGGAGATTTTTAAATCTTCTTATGAAAAGGACGAGAGGCCAGGTAATTGGATATTTGTATGGATATTTTCGCAACATATTATTTGGGAAAAACGACTTTGTTTGCTACAGGGACACATTAGTATACTATTTAAGAAAACTGATAAAGGGAACTGTACAACGTTTAGAGGTATATGTGTGCCAAACGCGCAGTGTGGGGAAGATTTTAGGTTAAATAGTGAGACATACACTAAATACATACACAGACAGACAGACAGACAAAAGCCGAACGGTCGTGTTAAAACTGAGAACGGGCTTCGCTCGTTTAACACTAATAATCGCGATTATGATTCTGTACAAACCGCACAGGCAGCAGACAAGCAACGAATCGTTAAATAATCAAGCTGCGTTTAAATCGTGTAGTTAATGGCAAGTTCTTAAATAAAGGTTTTAAGTCGAATTAATAACTGTTTTTATTATTTCACAAATCACTGATAAACGTCGTGAGTTCAATAAACAAAACGCATGCCTCTTTCGTTGACATTAAGAAGGCCTTTGATAATGTAGTGCAATAGAACATTGCAGTAAGGGAAGTGTAGCCAGGACTACATGCTGTTATAACAGGTTATGACGTTATAGACATGTTAATATTTGATTTTTGTCCGAATATGTAAATTAGATGTTAGTATTAATATAAGAATTGGGCAAGAGACTATTATGTATTAAAACGCCCATAAATATATTTGTGATCATGTCAGGTGCGAGTTAAAGGTGCGAGTACGCGAGTTCGTGTGTCAGTCGAATTTTTATGAATAGCTCAAGTATAAATTAGCGTACCGAACTGAGATTTGGCCAGCGCACGCATCTCAAATAGCGCTGTATTTTCTGGGTGTCAGATGCTTGCTACGTAGTATGTAAATTGGGATTTTATTAGTAAAAAGCCGTTTCCTTATCTTTTAGAAGGCAGAAAAGTCTTAGATAAAATCTATACCTGCTGCTGCAAAATTCTGCAAATCGTTTCAAGTAATCATCTATCAGTTGTAGCCATCAATCGCGTGATAAGCTGTTTCGACCAATCAGCGGCCCCAATTTTCCACTATGATTTGGTCTCCGCCGACGAATATCAAGTCAGTTCTATCCTGCAGCTCGAATTTTTCAGACGTGCTCTCTGCGCGAGTTATCCGTGCAGAAAAACGTGCTTTGAACGAGTGATCAGGGTCAAATCTGCGGCGAGTTACCCGTTGCTGATACCTTGCCGGGGTACGAACTCATTATAAAAAAAGTAATAAGCTATTCATTAGTGTTAAACAGTGCTAGTATCGCGTAAATCAAGATTTCCGCTTAGGGAAGGTGTATCCACCCGGGATACTCCTATGTGATCGCGAGGACACCTCAAGACGCGGGAAGGTGCATGCTTAACGCACCAAATATAGGTGAGATTAAATTACAACCCAATTGTGCCCTGAGATTAGATTAGACTGATTACCGGTGTGACGGCGTGCGCGCGTACAAGAGGAGCCCCAGCGAAGCGGGAGTTTGCAGAAAGGAGGGGCAGATTGCGGCGATTCACAGGACTGGCAGTGAGACGAATCAACCCACGAAAACAACATCCAAGTAACCAATTGACATTTCTTTTTAAAATCAGATCAATCTGATTCAAAGACGATTTGAAATAAAATTAATTTTTTTGTGAACTACAAAGCATATAAATTTTGTCTTAAAAATATACAACCTTGCACCAGATAACTGTTTATGTGTTCCATTATTACTATGCCTAACATTTGTTTTGTCGCAGTAGATAGAAATTTTCTGTAGCAACTACTAGAAGAACGGGGAACAAGGTTAAATAGATATTCTTGTTCCGCCTATGTAACGGAACAAGAATATCTGTTCAAAATAAATGTACGATATCTTAACAGATATCTGTCAATCAAGGTGCTAGACAAGGGTGAAGTATATCAGCTACTGTTTTTAACATTTATATTGACGATCTTGTAAGGAAATGGAAACATCCAGTGAATCCTGGTATTAAGTTATCATGAGACAGATATTTGAATGTGCTGTTGTTCGCCGACGACTTGTTTGTAGTTCAAAATACAGACTCTGCTTTACAAATATCTGTTTATCTGAATTGCAACCAGTAATAATGAAAGTCTCCAATACAAATCAAAGGTAATGGTATTTTGAGTCAAGGAACCAATAAAAAAAAAATAATGATCAATTACCGAATTGTAAAACAGGTGAGGTATTTTAATTATTTGGGAAATGATATTGGCTATGATAGGATTAATGATATTGATGTTAAGTTAGGTGAGTTTCAGACGATCCGTTGGGACAATTAAGTAGCGAGTTACGTTGAGATACAAAATTAAAGGTTTACAAAGTCATAGTAGTTCCTGTACTATCGTATGGGTTCCTGTATTGATTCCTGTTGTGAATTATGGACAACAACCAAGAAACAAGACAGTAAAATGCAAGCCTCGGAAATAGCCTTCTCAAGAGGAGTTAAAAGCTGTTCTAAACTTGACCGTATAAGAAATGAGGCCATAAGGGAAGAGTTACAAGTTTTTAACTTGAATGCAAGATTAAAAGATAACAAACAACGGTGGAAAGAACACTTAGAAAGAATGTCAGATTCCAGGCTGGCTAAACGAGTGTAGCAGTGGGCGTGTTGGTAGACCCAGGCTGGAGGATGTTTGAAGTTGGAACAGGCAGCACCTTGCCTATGCCATCTTGTGAAGTTCATGATGATAATGAATAACTGATATAGGAAAGCTGTTCATGGAATTGAATTGATTATGTACCAAAACCAAACAACAGCGGTTTCATTTCATACGGTTAAACTACGTATTACTCGCAACAGTAAAATCACACTATTCAGTTTCAAGCGGAAAGAGAATTACGTTTAATAAGCTTTATTTTTCACGTCGAAAAAATCAAACAAAACGAGTGAGCGGTTCTGAAAAATGTAAAAACACATTTCAAACGGATATCAGTAGGAGGCGCCATTTTGTAATGAATTTTAAATTAAAAAAGAAAAAGCGATGGAGAACGGTGTCTGTTTATTGATGAGTTGATTTTTTTTTTTTTTTTTTTTGATTGTAGACGGTGTTGGTCATATTTTTATTTGGTGTCGACCAACACCAAGTTTTATAAGGCGAGTGTCGACAGCCGTCTTCAGGCAAACATTAATCATACGGTGAGGAGAAGACTGTTTACGTCAGCACACACACACAAACAACGTCAGCAAACTTGGCGGTACACCTGTTGTCTTCGCTACAATTGCCTCGACTCCGTGGCATCGTTTACACCCTGTTATCTGATTTTCGTGTAGGTTTTTCGTAAAAAAATTTTTTTTTTTTTAATTTAATTTTACATTGCAACTAATCTTAGATAGATTAACGAGCAATTTGACTCTATCAATGTCTTAAAACTAAATGTCTATTTACTGGGTTTACCCACTGGTATCCCTCAGATTACTCTAATGGTGAAAACATACGTACATAAAAATATACACAACACTTCACACTGTAGTCTGCTTTACACACACCACACCAAACCAGGTCAAAAGGTTTGGTCCTCTTGAGCCTTCTCGTTTTAACATTAAAAATGTTTATAAGGACGTGTCGCACATTTGAAAACGACCGTTGGTGCGTGATCGAAAATGGGAACCGGTGAGTTTCCATAGAAACTACTTCTTTGTTGTCAATACCGTAGTACACATATAAGACTTCGCTTATGAATGCGACTACATTTAACTTATAATCTGTATATTAGTAAATGAAGAATGAATTCATTGATTGGTGAACGAAGAATGAATTCATTGATTGGTAAATGAACATAAATATACATATATTTTAGATTTATTGAAGCATTTTCAATGCCCTTCTCTGTGCATTGCATTTGCGCAAGGCCTGTAAATTTTTTTGTTTCTCTGGTGGAACTTATTATATAACTCTTTTAGGTCAATATTCGTCTATTATACATATTACATACCGAATACATATTATCTGTCTCTTTTTTAAGTATTTTACGGTCGGGGTCGACAAAGTTGAAAACCTTTGCCGGGTTAGGCCTACTAGCGGAGGCCATCTTCACTGTTGGAAGCAATTGGCACGGTGTCCGCCAATTCACCCCAGTGATGAGTTAGAGGAGGTTGTCTTGGTGGGGCCGAAACTTCTATAAACACAAACGATGGACTACGGCCTACTAACCCCGCCATCGTTTCGGCCCTACTAGCGGAGGGCATCTTCACTGTTGGAAGCAATTGGCACGGTGTCCGTCAATTCCCCCCAGTGATGAGTTAGAGGAGGTTGTCTTGGTGGGGCCGAAACGTCTGTAAACACAAACGATGGACTACGGCCTACTAACCTCGGCAAATGTTTCCAACTTTGTCTCTTTTTTATTTTCTCAAAAATCGTCGTTCGGAAACTTTTTAAAAATACGACAATTATCGTGCGCTTTGTGTGGTGATCTCAAAAATCCCACGTGTGGACGAATTCTAAACAATCGAGGAGAAGCTACGATACATGACGCAGGAAAACAAAGTGGTTTCCTTGAGGGAAGGTGTTTAATTGATGATATGTTTCGCTCGAGACAGCTTTATGAGAAAGCTGCCACTCACGGACTGGTTTTATATCTCACACATACCAAATCTTCTTCTTCTTCTTCTTCTTCTTCTTCTTCTTCTTCTTCTTCTTCTTCTTCTTCTTCTTCTTCTTCTTCTTCTTCTTCTTCTTCTTCAGGCACTAGGCGAATTACCTGTTTCGGACCCAAAGGCACACATACACTTCACCAACAATTCTTAAAGGTCTTCCTATACATTTTTTTTCCAAGAGGCTTGCATTCCTAAACTTCCTTAGGCAACCTGCCATCTGGCATCCTATTCAAATAAGCAATACATCTCTCTTTGTTCTCTGCAATACCATCTTGGATACGATTAAAAACGTTCAACGCTTTACGAATGTCTCCATTGTAGAGTCTGTATCTTCGTGTGTAGCCTTTAACAGATCGCAACAATCTAATCTCCGATGCCTGTATTCTGCTAAAATGTTTTTCGCCGGAACTCTAGTTTCAGAACCATACAGTAACACTGGCTCGGCTATTACCTTATAAAATTTTAGTCGAGTCTCTTTCATTGTCTTTCTTGACAACGCTTAACGAATTGTGCGACACAGACTACTGACTGAAACTTAGCCAGCTTGCGATCAACGCCGTAACCCACGTCATACGTGGTGCCATAACCAAGATAACTAACGGAATAACTTGCAAATGTGTCTGATAGAAGGCATAGGTGATTGTGTAATGATGATGATGATGACACAAGGAGATACAGAAATAGGAAGAAGGATGAAATATGTGTAGTATAGATAAAAAGCAACAGAGGGAGAGGGAGAGAGAGAAAGAGAGAGAAAAAGAGAGATAGAGACAGACAGACAAAGACAGAGAGAGACTGACTGCCTGAGAGTGGTGGATGTGCAAGAGTGGAGTCTGAATAGTGGGGAGAGTGATTAGGAGATAGAGAGGTAGGTATACAGTTACATAGACATACTGACTTTCGGTGTGAGAGACGGAAGAGGCTCTGAATAATGGAAAAAAAAACAGAGGAGAATGCTGAACCGAGAAAATGTGGGGGAGGGAAAGAGCGCGAGAAAGGTGGTAGCAGTGTGGGTGTAGAGATGCAGTAGTTTAAACACTGCTCTTCGAATGTATAAACTGCGTAGTAGTAGTTTATGGGCAACAAACATTGCACTTCCGATCTTGTTTTCATTACAAGTATTACTACGTTGCGCAATTTCACCAGTTCATCAGCAACTGACCGCAGTGACAAATTATCCGCGGCTCCAAGTCTCAGCAAGCGTGCCGTTCGGTCCGTTTCAATCACGTTTGCGGTGTTGGCTGCACTGCCGTGTGTGTCGTGTATGTGCGGGTTGGCCGCAACGTGCGTCGAGCGTTGAATAGTGCGGACAGGCTGGCCAGCGATTATTATTTACCTAAAATTAGTAGCGTGTGGTGAAACTAAGTCCGTACATCCGGCATTTTTTACATTTGAATTTAAAAGTTTAGTTGTTTTTAACTCCTAAAGGCAATGCCTTGTCGCTGTAGCCACGTCACTCTATCCCTTGCGATATTCTTCATTTCTCCATAGGACCCACTATTCACGACACTCATTGTGCTGCGGAAGTATGCAGTTCTTGGTCTTCCTTTGGGCTTCTTCCCCACTACTTTGCCCTCAAAGATGTTAGTTAAAAAAGCACTATGTCTGATCACATGCCCTATCAACTTAATCTTCCTCACCTCTATACTCCTAAGCAGTGTTCTATTCTCATTTATTTCCTCTAAGATCTGTTCATTCGTCTTCCTATCTGTCCAACTAGTTTTTGTCATTCTCCGCCAAATCCACATCTCCATTGCCTGAAGTCTGTCACTCTCCACCTTCCCTAAGGTCCACGATTCACACCCGTAAGTTAAAACACTCCATACAAATACCTTAACAAACTTTTTCCTTGTTTCAATACTAATATGGTTGTTTGTTAATAAATTCCTTTTGCTCTGGAATGCTTGTTTTGTAGTAAAAAAGTTGTAAAAATGCTAGTTGTAAAAAAGTAAAAATATTTTATCTACATGAGAATAGAGAATAATGCCTTATTCTTTGATTGTCTTTTTTTGATTCTGGCAGTCTGCAGTCGCTCTTGCATCTTCTGACTTTGGTGACTGCTTCCTAGTTACTCAAATCCTTTACAACCTGCAATGTGTTGCATTATGCTGCTGTGCAGATTCATTATTATCTGCAGCTTAGAGCCCCTTATTCGTCACAAACCAGTCCAATAGTTTTCCTTTTATTACTCCTCATAATCCATTGTTACGACAGTCACACAGATCGTCGTGTTGTAGTGGAAACAGTATAACTGACACCAGTAAAGTCACTAATTACAATCTTTAATTAAATCAAGCAACAGCTGGAAATCGACAAAGGCAATTTTATACAATAATTCTGGTTTAAGTTGTCAAACACACAACAATAATTGTCACCTTATTATAGGTTTGCACTAGCACAATAACCACCGCAACAATCACTCCTATCCGAACTTGACATATCGCCAGGTCTAACTGAACTGGCCGCTTTGAAATCTAGTATTTATAAGTTATCTATAAGTCGATCGTCTTGCACTGTAGTGGCACAACGGGCCTGGATGCTGGTAAAATAATCGAGAAATATGTAGAAGGGGCGTCTTTCAGTTAGATAGAGGGTTGCATAATTTTGCCGCGTCTGAAGCAGATCTGTACAGTGCTGCAAGCCAAGAGTCACATAATCGTCTTTCATCTCTCTGCAGCAATATGTTATAGGTTTACTCGGTAATTCCGTTTTGGACCATGCGAGTAAGCTGGTCCCTTCATACATGCAACCGCTTGTACATCGGCCAGTCAAACAATGACATAAGTCAACGCGTCAGAGAACACAGGCTTGTAGAGGATAATGGCCATGGCAACTTTTTCGTTAGCACACTGTACAAACGAAACAAAACATAACATAACACGATTTCGACGTGACTGTATTAATGACTGCAACGGAGGTGTTTAATGTTTAATACAATGTTATTTAATACATACATTGTTTAGTCTAATGCCTTTTTTATACCTTATTTATTATACTGCCATAGTAAAGATGGCATCTTTAGAGATATATGTCTTCTTCTTCTTCTTCTTCTTCTTCTTCTTCTTCTTCTTCTTCTTCTTCTTCTTCTTCTTCTTCTTCTTCTTCTTCTTCTTCTTCTTCTTCTTCTTCAGTACTACAGCCCAACTTAGCCCTGGCTTCCAACGCCAATCTTCTCCAGTGTCTCCTATCCATTGCCATCTCAGTGTAATCCCTCACGTCCGTTCTTCTTAGATCTTCCAGCACGTAAAAATATGTATTAAGGTATATTAAATGTGTAAATAATTACCTGTTTTTATTTATTTACAATTTAGTCGGTGATTTTAGATTTATTTGCTTTAAACTCTCAGGTAATAATAATGTTTTATCTGTGATTTGTAATTTTAGCACACTCTCTTCAAAAGTGTCTACAGTAATCTCTCGTTATAAAGGGCCGTACTTATAACGGACAGCTCTAATGAGGAGAAGGTAGACGAAACCTGTGTCATTAGAGGATACCGAATCCTGGCTTGAAGCATACGAACATTATTCTGCCTACCATATCATGACCGAAGAGGACATTGCTCGCAGTGTAAGAAGGGTGCTAGAAAGTACAGGGGAGGACAAGGAAAATGACAAGACAATTCTCAGCCAAAATTCAAAGCGTAGGAAGTGAAAGACAGCTCGAACTTTGTCACTGAGTATATTCAGCAAACAAAAACTGAAAACACGTCGCCCTGTTATGATCACTTGCGACACCTTCGTGAATTATTGATAATTAAATTAACTCTGATAAATCTTAAACAAAACTAGTAATTTTTCGTAAGCCAGTAAATGTGGAAAGTGATTCTGACGCATAAACAACTTCTTCTTGAAGAAGGTGGATATTGGACATATTTTTAATATCAGTATGAATATTTTTGTGTAACATATAAACTGTTCTTTACAATGGAATAAGTTTTTATTACAGCTATCTATACAGTATTTTGTATAAGATATATTTTGTTTTTCTTGCTGTAGCCTACAGCCGTACAGTTTATGTGTTGTATATGAATTCAGTAAAATAAATAGTTTCTATTTTTATCCACGTAGTTTAAGGGGAGTCAGATGACCCTATCTTTCGATTAGAATGCTCAAAAAGTTAATTTGAGCAACTTTAGGTACATTTTTCTTAAAAAGTGTAAAAGATAGAGACGTAATTGCTCTTTTACTTTAAAGATCATACTATTCTCTACATTTTAAACAGAAGGTTTTTTAATAATAATTTTATAAAAAAATGTATGAGTTTTTAAAAATTATGTTACGAAAAGTAAGAGAAAATATAAGTAATATTTACATATTTAATAAAGTAATGAGAATTTTACAAATCCCTCTGTTTAAAATGTAAAGCAAAGCATGAGAAACAAAACAAAAAAAGAATTATGCAAACATGTCTTACGGTTTCTGAGAAAAGTGTACCTTTAACTGAAAAAATTACATTTTTCAGGAAACGCATTTAAAACAGAGCTTACACTACATGCCATTGTTCTTAAAAAACTGCTTTACTTTAATGCATCCCTGCTCCATATGAGGGGTTGTCTGGGTCTTTCTGCTCTTCAAATGCATCTTCTAACTTCCTTTTGGCTAATGTGATTTTCTGATGACACTTTTTCTTTAATTCTTGAATCGCTTTTTCGGCTTTCTTGATTCTCGCGTCATGTAATTAATTCTTTCATTGTCTTTATACATTTGTGCCAGGGAAAATTACTAGTTTTTAAAAAATTTTACATTTTGATATATTTCTTTTATTAAAAGAGGCAACAGCTTCATAAACTCCCACCTCTAAAGTTGTTTTCATAACAAAGGTCCTCCAATTTTTTTACCGTCGGATAGGGTTTTGTTCTGCCCATTTCGGTTTTCAGTTTCCCAAGACGGCTGCCCATACGTTTTTTTGTACATGGCCAACACACTTTAATTTTCCAATTAAAAAATCTGGACCATATGGTTTTACTGTTACTACATTTTGGTAGCAAGCACTGTCTTTATTTCCAAGGTGATATTTATAGCGCCGATTTATAGACTGTTTTGGTGCGGGAGTTTAGTAGCCATAAAATTTCAAGTGCACGCTCTCATAAAAATGTCCAAAAAATGTGCTATACTGCACCAAATTACATAATCTTGGTATTAAATTAAAGCTAAAGATGTGTAAAATAAGAAAAGATGAAAAACCGAAAATCTATTTTTTTTTTACCCATTGGGTCATCCGAATTCCCTTAAATGGGTCATACCCACATTATAAGGCCTGCTTGCTACGGACATGCAATACATATGTGCGTACATATTGCTGCTACTTTGAGACAAACGGCAAATTACGTGACACTTGTCATTTCGTCAACAATCGAAGCTGTTCCAGATCTCACCGGTCCGCGCGCACTGAGTTCAAGGCTAGACAGGACACTGTTTCTAGTGGATTCGAGAGCGCCCGTAAGGCGCAAATGTTTAAGACGTCATCCAAAAGAGACATCTTATCCTGGCATCTCAGCTCTAATAATTCACTGTTCACGTTGAAACGTTAAGTGATATAGATTTTTCTGTAAGGTTTAGGTTTTTGTAAACCTGCGTTAGGTTTTTGTACACACTGATTAATATTAAAATATAAGTTTAAGATGTAATCTATTCTTGAAAAATAACATTAACATTCTGAAAGAAGCGAAAGTAGCAAGAGTTTCTTGAACAGAATATATATAGTAGGTGAGATTAAGGTGTCCCCATTATTGGTTGAAAACGTTGCTGAATATAAGAACAAATGGAGTAAGAATGTTCTCTGCACGGAAAGTTCCTCTACACCAATGACCGCATATTTTTGTGCTCCTAGTCGTAAGGTAAGAAAGCGCAGAAAACGATGGTCGGATTTTTCAAAATTCAACTTAAAAGTATTTATAAATAACAACAATTTAAATTCATAATATATATAAGGCTTCTGCAGCCGGAATAGGTGTCTAGAATGAAAGAAGAAGAAGAAGAAGAAGAAGAAGAAGAAGAAGAAGAAGAAGAAGAAGAAGGAGGAGGAGGAGGAGGAGGAGGAGGAGGAGGAGGAGGAGGAGGAGAAGAAGAAGAAGAAGAAGAAGAAGAAGAAGAAGAAGAAGAAGAAGAAGAAGAAGAAGAAGAAGAAGAAGAAGAAGAAGAAGAAGAAGAAGAAGAAGAAGAAGAAGAAGAAGTACGTCGCTGACCGGTATTGAGTGCGCACTCGCATCCGCTACGTCGCTGTGATTGTGGACTATATTTTTAAATGTTCTTTTAGTGTAATTTTTAAATGTCTTTTACGCAACTTTTAATGTTTAACGAAGTCTTAACCGACGAATTATTTTAACCTCTGATGATGGATTAACAATCCGAAACGCGTTAGAAGAAAAGAAGAAAAGTTAAGCGATCACATTGACGGATTAAGGTAAAACTTTATAGTTTAATTAGAAGAAGAAGAAGAAGAAGATTTGTATTTCACTTAACTAAAAAACTAAAAATGAACTTTTTCATGTGAAAACTTACTGATTTTATTGGACGCGTTTCGGCTTAGTATCCGCCTTCTTCAGCTTTTCATGAGAAAGAAGAGATGGATAATCAAGACCACTATTTGTATTACGTTCATTGACCTCGGATAAAAAATATTTTGGTTCAAAACAGAACTGTTTCAGTAAGATGGGTGGGTAAAAAGCAGATATCGGCATCGTGGAAGTGACACTCGACAATCGTATTCAAAACCGTGTGAACGAAATAAAGAAGATGGATGAACAAACAACAACAATAACGACACGGTAACACTCGTTTCTCTCTTTCTATCTCTTTCTTTTTCGCTGACTTCTATTTACAGATGTGAAACAAAACAAAAGTGATGCTGTTGACACAAAATTGAACAAGACAAATGATAAATTACGTCCGCGTGGGACCGCGGCACCGACGACGTACTCAAGTCATATGTTACACACGTAATTTGTTGTCTACTGTAACATTAAGGTGTCATCTATCAACAATCGTAAGGTTATGTAGCGTTCAAACTTGTCAGATTCGAGATAGTCATAAAATACTGGAGAAATTTTAAAGGATCCATAAAATAATAATTGATGTAAAGATAAAGTCCTCCAAAAGAGCAGGATATTTACCGCAAGATATTTACAGGAATTTCATATTTATCTTCATCATCTTCTTCTTCTGCAGGAAGGATTAAATTAAAAATGGTTTGTTCCGGTCCCAAGGAGATAGACTAGAGCTGGTCACTCCGACACTTCTTGGGACGCCACAAACCTCTTCGTCCTTTCGACTTATAATTCATTATTTCTTTAGGGATGCGGTAGTCGTCCAGTCGGTTAAGATGTTCCAACTAGTTTAGTTAGCCGACGTTGCGCAATACTGTCGAGTGAACTTATAATTTTCAGAATTCCTGCCGTGCATTGACATGTCTTTTGAGATCGTGAAGACTACGTACATCATGGCCCGTGCCTGAGAAATCTCAGGCTTGAATTCCGTTACAGTCTGACCTGGGATTTTGTTAAAGTCTGATTGTCAAACCCGTAGAGAAGTGTGGGGAGGACCAACACATTGTAGAACTTCAGACATATTTTTTTGCTTGTTGATTTTAGAGTCTTCTTGACGGTCCCACACGTATTGTTAAACTTGTGCAGCTTCTTCACCAAATTATTTTTTGTAATGTAAGGAATTTTTTTTATATTATTATAAACCTATGAGGGTAAGTCAATAAGTATCCGCCATTTTCTCATAATCGTCTGTAGGTTGCGTGTACCACTTAGTGCTCTTGTACGCATATGGTATACGGTACCGTTGTTGACTGTTAGATCGTCCGTCGAGTCAGTCAACTGTGGATTGTTGTACGATAAATACGGTTGTCCCTCTCACCATTTGCACCAACGAAGAACAACGTGCAGTGAACCGGGTTTTGCGGTCTGATAGTGTGTCAGGAGGCGTAATCCGTAGAATACTTTCAAAACAATATGGGGGATAATCTTAGCACAGCAAAGTGTACATGAATGGATCGAAAAATTCCAAAACGGTCGGATATAGCGTCAAGGACGAGGAAAGATAAGGCCGCCTAAACTCTTCCACTACTGACGTCATTATTGAACAAGATAATGCCGCCATGATTCAGATCAACCAAAGAGTGACTATCGATGACGTGGTGTACCGTCTGCAAATTAGTTGTGGTTCAGCATATGAAAAATCAACTACTTTAAATCGAAAGTGAAATCAATTAATCCTTAACTATAATGCAGTTTTTATCTAAATTTATATATATTGTAGCGTGACAGATGTTTGCATAATATTGAATGGCAATTGATCATTAGAATAATGAAGTTATAATATTTAAATTTGGAAGAAAGCATTAAGTCTAATATAAATAGATTAATTCATATCAACTGTGGAAAGAAATCATTATTATAAAGAAAATACAAGTTAAAATAAAAGGAGTTACTAGTGATGAGTCATCCAAGACCAGTCTCATAACCAAAGGTTTTCAAGGTATAACCCAGGAAGGTAAAATAGTAAATAACAAAGCAGTACTGAATATGACCAAACCCACAACGAGGAAGAATAAATAGAATAGAAACCCTAAAATAAGCCAAGATCAACCAATACAGGTTGTGTATTTCTGAATTAAAGAAGAAGATGGAGAAGATCCCAAGAAACCTGATGGCATCAAGAAGAAGATGGAGAAGATACCAGGCCCAGAAGGCAGGAGAAAAGAAGACTGAAGAAAGAAGAAGAGGGCAGCATCCTGAAGAAGATGTCATGCTCTTATAAAAGACACCCAAATCCCTATATCCCCAAAATAAATATCTAAAAATAAAAGTATAACGAAATAAAAACCACATGTATACAAATTTAAGAGAGAGGAGTGTATAAAGTAAAAGTTTCCTGTGAACTAAGATGAAACAATAATATAGTACCCATGGAACAAATCTCCATTGAAAAAACGCTAACCAATTTATTATGTTAATAAGACTATACGACCATTTAGCATTAACATAATATATAAGTGAAAGTGAACCAGTGATAGTTTTGGGTATTATAAAAAATGAACCTTGTGTTTCATTCTTGGCAATCACAAACATTGGATGCAATGAAATATGCATTTTTCAATGACTTAAAATGTGTACGGTGACAATATGTTGTTCATAAGACATGAATCTGTTTAAAATAACATTTTTGTTTTACATGAAAAAAGAAAAACAGATTTCATAGTGCTTTTTGAACGGTTCATACTATTTATTTGTTAATGACAGGGTACAATTCCCCAAAGACAAGGTATAAAAGACTGTATAAAAACTGTAGAATCCTACTTATAATAATAGTTAGAAATAAGAATATAGATATAACGTTTTAACGTATATAGTACAAGAATGTTTAAAAATGTTTTAGATATAAGGCCATTTGTTTGGGTCTGAAACAACTAACATCAGAACTATAAAAATAGTTACCACTTGTAAATAGTAGAGAGTAATTAAGATGTTAGTTAGTAAAAAACCTTTGTTGTAAACCATATTTCCATGTTGGAAATGGGAATTTTGTTGCAAAATGTCTGATTTGAAGACAACCATTTATTTAAAAAAAATATTCTTTATTCTGTTTGACTATTGTTTGTATTGTGGCCAATACTAGTTGTTTTTGTGTAATTTGAAAGCATGTTTAATTTATAATACTATTTGTAAAAGTCAGAGAGGGTATCACACATCATATATTGTTTGTAAATTATTTTGTAAGAAAAATTGTTAAAAAATCATAGGCCAAAAGAATGGAAACCAAACTTCATCAAAACAGAGAAATTGCTCATTTAAATGCAAATAAACAAAAGGGGTTTAGACAAAATAAACTTGAGATCATGCCATATAATTGCACATACCATTTAGAGAGATTTTAATAAATTATATTCAGAATTATAAATAAAAATAAAATGACTAAACTCAGAAATTTAGACATGGGAGTCATATATTTCAGAATAATGTTTCAGAATACAACTAATTCAATTAATTACCAGAAGATAAGGGAATAGGAACCTTTTAATACAATATAGGATTATTAATATTAAATATAACTGATAAAATGGCTGAATTTATATAATGACAGGAAGTAAATTTTGATGTTTTGACTCTTCACAGTATACCAAACTGAAAGTGAAATTGCTATTTTTTTTGGACAGAAAACACTATAAAATGGCATTATTTAATCTGAAAATAACCAGAATGAACTGAAAGATTAATTTAAATCAAATCTAGTGAATAAAATTGACAAATAACCAAAGTATAGGCATTCATATAGTGAAAATGTAAAAGTGCATACAGGATGTGAAAAATATTTGAACAATGTTAAGGATAATATTATATGGGCTAAGAGTTTAATTGAAACTGAAGGAAACAGTTAGTTAATTATTGGTAGTTGAACGGTTAACATGACATACCTTTGATAACGTGAATAACCTAACCTATAATCGTCATACAAAGCGAGTGTATAGTGAGTTATTGTGAAATCGCGAGTGACTTGTAAAATACTTCTGAAACTATCATATTATAACAGAAACGATCAAGTAACACTCCATAACACAGAACAATATAAATCTACTCCGAAAAACACCATAAAACACTAGAAAACTGTATAATACATTAAACCAAATTAGTGACGGAATCGGAGAAAGTGTTTGAACTAATAATTATACAGATACACTAAATACAACCCAGAATCACTACACCAGTCACTACACAACATATAACAAGAGATTTGCGGACACGAGAACAGAAATATTGCGTCAAAATACATTATTTGGAACGCAGCAGGGACGAGTCACATTTTGATCAACTTGACGGCGGCCATTTGCTTTGACAAACCCAGTGCCTCTTCTTGGTTCATCACAGCTGTTTGGTGAAAACAATTATTATATTTACAATTTATTATTCAATGTCTGTGTTTATTAATAACTATTAATTTGATTGTAACGTTATACTTTTTAAATATAAGCCCGATTTCTCTGACTTTGGTAATAACTGGCTGTTTAAAGAACCCTATATAATTTTTATAACATATACTTGTAACTTTTTTCGATATCCTGAGAATCGATACTAATCGATAAGAGTCAATATTGCTGTTACTTAATAAAACATTAATACTTTTCAATACTTAATAGTTCTTTATTTCTTCAATAATACTAATTACCAATAATATAATTCTAATTGATAATCTACAAGGACTTTACCACCCGTAAGTGAAGATAACCTAAAAAAATAGAAAGGTAAACAAATATCGATTGGTTTACAGACAGTCTTATGAGTGGTGATAGATTATTTAAATTATACTAAAACTTTAATAAAAATTTTCAGAAGAGCATTACTCTGTTTAAAACTTCACAGCCCTATATTAATTAATTGATCCTAATTAATTAATTAATAAAATTAAAATTTTTTTTTATTATTTTTTTTATAAACATAATTTTTTTTTAATTTTCTTCAAAACAATAATTTTTGTTTTGAAACTTTCGATGAAGCTGAGCATATCTATTTCTTCATCAACTTTACGCTACTCGACCGGTCTTGCTACCACTGGGACTCGACCAGCTGGGAAACTTAAGGAAGTGTTTCAGGCCAGTAAGACGTCGAGAGCCACACCAATTAAACACCTTACAACTTACAGATTCACACATCAATCTTATTTATTTTATTACAAATTGGCGCACAACTTTAGGGGCTTTAATTAGCGATTGGAAGGCCAATACTTTCTGTCCAATCACTAGTTGGAGCTAGGCAACAGCTACAAAGCCAGAGAATTTCAAGGGAAAATGCAACGACGTGCAACATCTAAGAAACGGGCGGCGGAGGCCGAGAAAGAAATAGAAGTTGACATGGACAACAAGGAGGCGACGCCAGTAGAGGCGGAAGAGGTATTACCACCGGTGTTGTCCAAACAAACTGAACAACCGGAGATACCCACACAGACAGGGGAAGTCAATGTCCAGGAGGAACGATTGGAAAAACCAAAACGGACGGAGGATGAGAGATTACATGAAATGCTCAGAAGAATGATGATGGACATGAGTAAAGAAATAAATAAAAACATGGACAAGAAAATGGACGAAAATAACAAGAAAATGGAATCCACAAGTAAGGAATTAAAGGAAGACTTGAGTAAGAAAATGGGGAGTGATAACCAGTCCTTGAAAGAAGATTTAGGAAATAAAATCGAAACAACAAACAAGAAGATGGAAGAAGAGATGGGGAAGAAGTTAGAAGAATTGAAGGAAGACAATCAGTCCCTGACGAAGAAGATGGAAGAAAACAGCAAGAAGATGGAAGAGAAGATGGAAGAAAACAGCAAGAAGATGGAAGAGAAGATGGAAGAAAACAGCAAGAAGATGGAAGAGAGGATGGGAGGAAAGTTAGAAGAATTGAAGAAGGATAATCAATCCACAAAAGAAGAGTTGACTGGGATGAACAAGAACATAGAAGATTTGAAGGAAGACAACCAAGCGTTCAAGGAAGAATTCAAGTCAACTAAAGAAGAATTGATTAATAAAATTGAGAACACCAATCAGAAAATCGATGAAACCAGAAAGAAGATAGAGAAGAACAACCGGCAATTGAAGGAAGAGTTGAAAGAAGATAACAGGAAGTTGGAAGAGAAGATGGGGGAGAAATTGGAAGAATTGAGAGAAGACAATCAAATCCTAAGAGAAGAGTTAAGGGAGGTAAATCAGGAGAATTTGGATAAACTGGACGAAAGAATGGAATTGTTGCGAGAAGAACTGAATAAAGAAATCACTGTTAACAAAAAAGCGATGAATAAGAAGATGGAAGAAGAAAATATAATGGTCAATCGACAGATTCGAGAGATTGATGGAAAGTGCAACCAGACCGAAAAGGAGGTGCATGAGTTTAAAGAAGTGGTGAACATCAAGTTCACAAATATTGAAGAACATAGTCGTAGGAAGGTAGAAGAACAGAGGAAGGAAAATCAAGAAGAATTCGGAAAAGTACGCAACCAGGTCACAGAACGATGTAATGATATACAAGAGACCATGGCCAATATCACCGGTC
This sequence comes from Magicicada septendecula, assembly GCA_034769895.1. Classification (NCBI taxonomy): domain Eukaryota; kingdom Metazoa; phylum Arthropoda; class Insecta; order Hemiptera; family Cicadidae; genus Magicicada; species Magicicada septendecula. The sequence continues at coordinate 1,394,683,284 of CM068367.1, forward strand.
AGGTGCGACAAAGCCGAGAGGAGATGGAAGCAATAAGGAACAGACCGACTCATTTCACCGGATTGCCTGTCAACGAAAGCCGAGAGTGGCTCAACTTCCGGCAATACAAACGCAAGCCGATGGAGTTCCTGGCTAGGGTAGAAGAATATTTAACCAAGCATAAAATTACCCAATGGAACCATAGCAGGGAGATATTCGACGAGTCTTTCCGAGACATAACAGATAATTGGTGGATGGCCAACCGGAGTGAAATTTCCGACTACCAACAGTTCCGGAAAATGTTTAAGACAAAATACTGGTCTGAGACCACCCAGAACTTGATACGTGACAATATTTGTAACGGAAGATACAGGTCACAATTAGGTAGCAGTATGACGGCATATTTCTTGGGGAAGGTGTGTATGGCAAAGCACCTTGAGCCAGCAATCCCAGAAGAATGTTTAGTGAATAAGATATCTTATCACTATGATGAGGACATTATCAGGGCCCGGAGAGGTAGTCAGATCAAGACGATCCAGGGAATGACTGAGTTATTGGAGGGATACGAGAATGAAGAGTATTATCGGCAGAGCAGGAAGAGAAATGAGAGACCAGAAGCAAGGCCGACTACTTACCCCAATAACGGCAATAACCATACAAATAACCGGAACCAGCCCAGTAATTACGACGGCCCTAACAACCAGCCGCGTAATAACCAGTTTAACGGAAATTTTAACGGCGTGAGAAATAACAACCCCTACCCAAATAATCGAAACCACTTTTATCAACAAAATAATAATGTTCCATACAGTCAGAGAAATCCATATCCCAACAATAATGGTGACAGACCTTACCCACCTAACCGAAATTACTATAATAATAATATTAGTAATAATAATAATAGCAATAGTAATAACCGAGTGTCGCGCCCTAGGGTAAATTTTATAAGAGCAGAAGATCGCGGACCCAGGAGATACTATCAACCGAGGAGGAGCAGCTTCCACGGCGCCGACCGAAGATGGAGGAGTGCGGAACGAGACGGCCCAAGATACGAACAGGAAAGACGAAGTACCAGCCTGGAAGATCTTGGCAGACAACAGAACAGGGCGTTAAACATTAACCAGGGTACAGAACGTCAGGAGACAAACCAGAGTTTCCCGAACGATGCCTCGGTCAATAATAACTCAAACAATGAACAAAATACTTTAAACGAGAGGAGGCAGTAATCAACAACGATGACCCGTTACTGCTTATACTTCCTGGGTTAGAAAAGGATGATTTGCAACAAGCAAACAATGATAAAAACATCACTATTATCAGTAACCATTATTTGAAAGACATACGAACTGAACTTTTGGAAGAGAACGAGAAGAGTCTCAGCAACAGTAATAATGAGATAATTTATATAACAGCGGAGGTGGAAGGAGTTCCCGCTAAAATAATGATAGACACAGGAGCTAATATTTCAATAATAAACTCCAATGAGTTGGAGAGAATACAATGTACATGTGGAAAAACTTTGCCAATGTTACCAGTCAACAACATTGTGTTGGTAGGTGCAACTGGCCGCCAGAATAAAACCATTAGGAAGCAAGTTTCCTTAAGTGTCGTTAGCCGTGATATAGCTTTAGACATGGAATTTTTAATCGCCACCGGATTACCATTTGACATCTTAGTCGGTTGCGATATTCTTCGTAGATATTCGGCAGTAATCGATCTTAATTTAAATAAAGTATCACTTTTCCCAGACGGAGTAACATGGACCGCAGATCTGGTAGGAAGCACAACTATACTTCCCAGCCCTATACATCAACAACTTCGTAAAATAAATGTTATTAGAAACAGCCCTCTTTCTAAACCCATAATATACAATCATGGAGGAGAGGATTTATGGTCAGTTAAGATCCAAGAAATACGGAATTTCCAGTGCGGAAACGATAACGAGAAAATACCAACACATCTGGCTGATCGTCTAATCGCTATATATGAGAAATACAAGGCGGTGTTTTCTCATGAACCAGGGAAGGTAAAAAACTACCAGTGCCAACTTCGTTTTAAAGAAAACGTAGAGTTTAACCGGAGGTCATATCCAATAGCGCAATCGCTCAAAGAAGCCGTGAGAACAGAGATAAACAAGATGATAGAAAACGACATAATTGAGATTAGTCAATCACCTTACACTAGTCCAATTATTGCTGTTCCGAAGAAAGACGGACAAGTCCGGCTCTGTTTAGATGCACGTGAGTTGAATAAGACAATTGTGAATGACAGAACTTCTCCCGGTGAAATAGAAGAAATCTTAAAGCGTTTTCATGGTACTAACTTTATTAGCACCTGGGATACGGTCTGTGGTTATTGGCAGGTAGAGCTGCATCCACAAAGCCGCCAGTATGTAGCGTTCATTTTCGAAGGGCGCAATTACCAGTTCAAGAGACTGCCCTTCGGACTTGTCAATTCTGTCGCCATATTTGTGGCATGCATGGACCAGATTTTGGGACCAGAAGCGCTCCAATTTACCACCGTCTATGTTGACGATTTACTAATTACATCCGGAACCTGGGAAGAGCACTGTTACAGAGTGGAATTTGTACTAAACAAACTAGCGCAGAACAACATAACACTGAAGTTGGAGAAATCCAAGTTCATAGCGCGCGAGGTACAATTCTTAGGCTTCAACCTAGACGACAGAGGTATTACCCCATCAGCAGAAAAAGTGGAGGCAATTCAGAGGTTCCCGCAACCAAGAAACAGGAAACAATTGCAATCTTTCCTCGGACTCTGTAACTATTACAGGAAGTTTCAGAGCCGATATTCCGAGTTGACCGCCAAGTTTCAACCACAGTTATCTGCCAAAAACAAATGGACTTGGGGTGAAGGTCAAGATATTACTTTCCGATTAATAAAAGAGAAGTTTCTGGAGAGTGTGATACTTCGTCACCCAGATTTTAAGAAACCGTTCTTTCTAAACTGTGACGCTAGCGATCTAAGCTTAGGAACGACATTATACCAGGAAGATGAGGAGGGACAACATCTGGTAATAAGCTTCGCTAGTCGCACATTGAACCAGTGCGAAAAGAACTACAGTGTGACAGAAAAGGAATTGTTGAGCGTGGTGTTCGCGTGCAGCAAGTTCCGGACGTACATTCTCGGATATCAAGTCACGGTACGAACTGATCATAAATCCATCTCGTTCCTTCGTAGGTGCAAATTGAGTCACGGCCGATTGGCTAGGTGGGTACTCGCCCTACAAGAATATGACCTGAAATGGGAATACATTCCAGGAAAGAAGAACGTGGTAGCAGATGTGTTGTCACGTATAAATCTGGAAGATCAGACTTTCGAGGGAGAGAAGGAGAGCTTAGTAAAAATTTATAACATATTCACGACCAGAGCCGATTTACAAGCTTTGTTAATAAATATCCGAATCCATCAGCAGTCTGATCCTAAGCTGAAAAACATTGTGAGTCGTTTGGAAGCCAATGATGAAACCATTTCTAAATACTACCACCTTAACAAGGGAATTTTATTCATAAAAACCGCATTGGACGATGAGACATGGAAGGTGATAATCCCACACCAAATCGAAAAGGAGGTCATCATCGATTACCATGTCAGGTATGGTCACATGGGAGCGTTAAAAGTGATACAAGCTCTAGAGGAAAATTGTAAGATAAAGAATATCAACCGCAAGGTGAGGACATACATCAAGTCCTGTAAGATCTGCCAATGTGCAGAAATAAACAATGAAAAGACAGAGGGTATCATGATACCGATAACTTCCAACGCAAAACTGGAAAAAGTGTTTTTGGATATATGCGGGCCATTTCCCCGTAGCGGTGGTCGACACAGATATAAATACTTGGTAATCATAATGGATCACTACACCAAGTATATAAAGCTATATCCGGTTAATCGGGCAACGACAGCAAAGGTTTTGGCGGTGATTATTGATTTGTATATCCCAGAGATCGGTAGACCATTTTCTATTATTACCGACCATGGTACACAGTTTAAGGGGAGGAGATGGCGAGACACTTTATTAGCACTTGGGGTCAAAACATATAAGACATCAGTCTACCACCCAAGTAGCAATCCGGCTGAGAGAGTACTAAGAGAAGTGGGTAGGATATTGCGCACGTACTGTCACAACCAACAGAAAAAGTGGCAAGAGTACCTAGCAGCGACAGAAACATTCCTAAATTACGCCCACCATCCAGCTATAGGAATTCCACCGTACTCAGCCATGTATGAGAAGCCGACTCCCCGAGACATTGAACAAATCATTGAATTTCCAACGAACAACAATAGGAAATTCAACCAGTTGAAGTTTTACAATAAGGTAGCAGAAGATCAGGAAAAACGGCAAGCCAAATACCAGAAGGCAATAGGGCGAATTGTAACATATAAAGAGGGTGAGAAAGTCCTCCTAAAAAATAGAGAGCTGCCTAGCACCTTAGAAGGCATAACCAAAAAATTATTATTACTTTACACCGGACCATATGTTGTGGTAAATGATAAGCATAACAATACATATGAGTTGAAGGAAATCGTTTCAGGAAAGATCAAAGGAGTGTACAATCAAGCTTCTATGAAGAAATATTATGAAGAATGAGTTGTGAGTTATAGAATTTTGAATTTTTAATTTAAAAAAATTCAAAAAATTTTGTAAGTACATCTTACAACCTAATATTTTGAGAAGAACATTTTGGAGAATTATAAGAAGAAGGAATTTAGAATTTATATTTTATAAAAATTTTAAAATAATGTAAGTACATCTTACAACCTAATATTTTGAAAAGAACATTCTGGAGAATTATAAGAAGAAGGAATTTAGAATTTTTAATTTTAGAAATTCAAAAATAATGTAAGTACATCTTACAACCTAATATTTTGAGAAGAACATTTTGGAGAATTATAAGAAGAAGGAATTTAGAATTTTTATTTTAAAAATTTTAAAATAATGTAAGTACATCTTACAACCTAATATTTTGAGAAGAACATTCTGGAGAATTAGAAGAAGAATTTTTTAATTTAATTTTTAAAAATTCAAAAATAATGTAAGTACATCTTACAACCTAATATTTTGAGAAGAACATTTTGGAGAATTATAAGAAGAAGGAATTTAGAATTTATATTTTGAAAAAATTCTAAAATATGTAAGTACATCTTACTACAACCTAATAATTTTGGAACAAACTTTATGGAAGAAAGAAAAAGAAAGACTTTTGAATTGAAATAATAATTATAAAAATTTAAAATTGAGTAAGTACTTCTTACTACAACCTGATAATTTAGAACAAAACTTTATGGAAGAAAGAGAAAGAGAGAGAATTTTGAACTTAATTTTAAAAAATTTAAAATTAAGCAAGCACAGCTTACTACCACTGAATTATGAGGAAACTTTATGGTAAATAATTAAGAAGAATTTTAATTTGGAAAAATACCAAAACATTCAGAAATAATAGTAAGATCACAGTACTATAAACAATTCTGAATGAAACAATTCTGGGAATAAATGAATTAAACAGAATTTGAAGGTTGATAGAACGTCAGTACTTTGAAACAAGATAAGATCAACATATTACAAGGATTTATGAGAAATATTTTTCAATTAAATAAAAGGAATAGTTTGAATTTTACATTAAAACTAACCAAGTTCCAAAAAATAATTATGTGTCAATTATGATTGAATTGAGAAGAAAATAAAGTGGTTAATTCAGAAAAGAGAATTAACGTTAATCCAGAATAAATGCTAGACATTCACAATAGCATTTGAAGGAGTAGAGAAGAATAACAAAAAAGATTGTAATATGCCAGAGAAGAAAAAAAAAATTTTGGAAGCAAAGAGACTAATTACCTATGAAACGATAATGAAAACAGTTAATTAAGAGCAAAGAAGAACAACTCATACCAAACATATGGAGAAGATGATTTTGAACCAATGATAATAATAAGACCTATATGAATTGCAAAGAGAAGAAATACCACATGAAATATAATATAAATGAATTAATGCTAATGAATGCGAAGGCGGATTAATAACTTTCTAAGAGAAAGGAAAGAACCAAAATGTTTAAATAAAATGATCAATATAACAACCTGTATATCTAATGTAAAGATACAATGTTAAAAAATTAAATATAATATATTAAGACCATTCAAATAATGAATAAGAAAGACTATATATAAAGACCATGCTAATACTATGAGTAACCAGAAGAAAGTATAAAGAGAATTCAGATGGAGAAGAAAGAGAGTGACACTGTAAACAGTAACCAGAATTATTAAAAGAAAGGTTTTCAACCATAATTAAATTAAATATATCAGACAAGTTAAGAGTTTTGAAAAAATATATATGTAATGAGTATAATAATGATTATGAAGATTTATTAAGATAGAAAATGTGAGATAATCTGAGAGACTACAAAGTGGAGAATCCAAAGATATTTTTATTAGTCGAAAATGAGACTACTTTTTATTTATTTATTCGATGACTGACTGAAGATAATTCCAGCAGCATTATGTTTTTTGAGCAGGGATGGATATGCCCCTGTACTCAATTTATAGAAGTGGTGTATGGCCAGCAGAGAAGTAGCGTACAGTGCCCCTCTGATCTGCCCCAGCCCACGTGATAGGGAATGTTAGGGAATTAATATCCCAAGGATACAACACGAAGTTGATATAGAAAGAAAATGTATTACAATTATAATATATCTCAGAAGACACTAACTATCCGAAAAGGATCAGTAGTAAGACAAGTAACCATATATATAAAATTAATAAAACTCTAATTATAAAAAAGTCGATATAAAGATGGAGAAGAAAATGAATTATAAGAAATGATGAAATTATCATAAGAAATTATTTCATCCATAAACATGTCTGAAATAATTACTTCTGGAGGAGAGCAATCTGTAGCGTGACAGATGTTTGCATAATATTGAATGGCAATTGATCATTAGAATAATGAAGTTATAATATTTAAATTTGGAAGAAAGCATTAAGTCTAATATAAATAGATTAATTCATATCAACTGTGGAAAGAAATCATTATTATAAAGAAAATACAAGTTAAAATAAAAGGAGTTACTAGTGATGAGTCATCCAAGACCAGTCTCATAACCAAAGGTTTTCAAGGTATAACCCAGGAAGGTAAAATAGTAAATAACAAAGCAGTACTGAATATGACCAAACCCACAACGAGGAAGAATAAATAGAATAGAAACCCTAAAATAAGCCAAGATCAACCAATACAGGTTGTGTATTTCTGAATTAAAGAAGAAGATGGAGAAGATCCCAAGAAACCTGATGGCATCAAGAAGAAGATGGAGAAGATACCAGGCCCAGAAGGCAGGAGAAAAGAAGACTGAAGAAAGAAGAAGAGGGCAGCATCCTGAAGAAGATGTCATGCTCTTATAAAAGACACCCAAATCCCTATATCCCCAAAATAAATATCTAAAAATAAAAGTATAACGAAATAAAAACCACATGTATACAAATTTAAGAGAGAGGAGTGTATAAAGTAAAAGTTTCCTGTGAACTAAGATGAAACAATAATATAGTACCCATGGAACAAATCTCCATTGAAAAAACGCTAACCAATTTATTATGTTAATAAGACTATACGACCATTTAGCATTAACATAATATATAAGTGAAAGTGAACCAGTGATAGTTTTGGGTATTATAAAAAATGAACCTTGTGTTTCATTCTTGGCAATCACAAACATTGGATGCAATGAAATATGCATTTTTCAATGACTTAAAATGTGTACGGTGACAATATGTTGTTCATAAGACATGAATCTGTTTAAAATAACATTTTTGTTTTACATGAAAAAAGAAAAACAGATTTCATAGTGCTTTTTGAACGGTTCATACTATTTATTTGTTAATGACAGGGTACAATTCCCCAAAGACAAGGTATAAAAGACTGTATAAAAACTGTAGAATCCTACTTATAATAATAGTTAGAAATAAGAATATAGATATAACGTTTTAATGTATATAGTACAAGAATGTTTAAAAATGTTTTAGATATAAGGCCATTTGTTTGGGTCTGAAACAACTAACATCAGAACTATAAAAATAGTTACCACTTGTAAATAGTAGAGAGTAATTAAGATGTTAGTTAGTAAAAAACCTTTGTTGTAAACCATATTTCCATGTTGGAAATGGGAATTTTGTTGCAAAATGTCTGATTTGAAGACAACCATTTATTTAAAAAAAATATTCTTTATTCTGTTTGACTATTGTTTGTATTGTGGCCAATACTAGTTGTTTTTGTGTAATTTGAAAGCATGTTTAATTTATAATACTATTTGTAAAAGTCAGAGAGGGTATCACACATCATATATTGTTTGTAAATTATTTTGTAAGAAAAATTGTTAAAAAATCATAGGCCAAAAGAATGGAAACCAAACTTCATCAAAACAGAGAAATTGCTCATTTAAATGCAAATAAACAAAAGGGGTTTAGACAAAATAAACTTGAGATCATGCCATATAATTGCACATACCATTTAGAGAGATTTTAATAAATTATATTCAGAATTATAAATAAAAATAAAATGACTAAACTCAGAAATTTAGACATGGGAGTCATATATTTCAGAATAATGTTTCAGAATACAACTAATTCAATTAATTACCAGAAGATAAGGGAATAGGAACCTTTTAATACAATATAGGATTATTAATATTAAATATAACTGATAAAATGGCTGAATTTATATAATGACAGGAAGTAAATTTTGATGTTTTGACTCTTCACAGTATACCAAACTGAAAGGGAAATTACTATTTTTTTTGGACAGAAAACACTATAAAATGGCATTATTTAATCTGAAAATAACCAGAATGAACTGAAAGATTAATTTAAATCAAATCTAGTGAATAAAATTGACAAATAACCAAAGTATAGGCATTCATATAGTGAAAATGTAAAAGTGCATACAGGATGTGAAAAATATTTGAACAATGTTAAGGATAATATTATATGGGCTAAGAGTTTAATTGAAACTGAAGGAAACAGTTAGTTAATTATTGGTAGTTGAACGGTTAACATGACATACCTTTGATAACGTGAATAACCTAACCTATAATCGTCATACAAAGCGAGTGTATAGTGAGTTATTGTGAAATCGCGAGTGACTTGTAAAATACTTCTGAAACTATCATATTATAACAGAAACGATCAAGTAACACTCCATAACACAGAACAATATAAATCTACTCCGAAAAACACCATAAAACACTAGAAAACTGTATAATACATTAAACCAAATTAGTGACGGAATCGGAGAAAGTGTTTGAACTAATAATTATACAGATACACTAAATACAACCCAGAATCACTACACCAGTCACTACACAACATATAACAAGAGATTTGCGGACACGAGAACAGAAATATTGCGTCAAAATACATTATTTGGAACGCAGCAGGGACGAGTCACATTTTGATCAACTTGACGGCGGCCATTTGCTTTGACAAACCCAGTGCCTCTTCTTGGTTCATCACAGCTGTTTGGTGAAAACAATTATTATATTTACAATTTATTATTCAATGTCTGTGTTTATTAATAACTATTAATTTGATTGTAACGTTATACTTTTTAAATATAAGCCCGATTTCTCTGACTTTGGTAATAACTGGCTGTTTAAAGAACCCTATATAATTTTTATAACATATACTTGTAACTTTTTTCGATATCCTGAGAATCGATACTAATCGATAAGAGTCAATATTGCTGTTACTTAATAAAACATTAATACTTTTCAATACTTAATAGTTCTTTATTTCTTCAATAATACTAATTACCAATAATATAATTCTAATTGATAATCTACAAGGACTTTACCACCCGTAAGTGAAGATAACCTAAAAAAATAGAAAGGTAAACAAATATCGATTGGTTTACAGACAGTCTTATGAGTGGTGATAGATTATTTAAATTATACTAAAACTTTAATAAAAATTTTCAGAAGAGCATTACTCTGTTTAAAACTTCACAGCCCTATATTAATTAATTGATCCTAATTAATTAATTAATAAAATTAAAATTTTTTTTTATTATTTTTTTTATAAACATAATTTTTTTTTAATTTTCTTCAAAACAATAATTTTTGTTTTGAAACTTTCGGTGAAGCTGAGCATATCTATTTCTTCATCAACTTTACGCTACTCGACCGGTCTTGCTACCATTGGGACTCGACCAGCTGGGAAACTTAAGGAAGTGTTTCAGGCCAGTAAGACGTCGAGAGCCACACCAATTAAACACCTTACAACTTACAGATTCACACATCAATCTTATTTATTTTATTACAATATACATATATATAGGCAGGTAGAGATCTGGGCCGCGAAAACACGTGAGGAGCATGGGGAGCGCGCAGACCGACAACATCTGAGGCAGGCTGATTTAAGGGCCACGGAAACACCTGAGGGTACATGAGAAGCGCGTAGACCAACAACATCGAAGCCAAGCGGGCGAAGCCGCGGGTATAACAGCTAGTAATATTATAAAACCTTTTTGGAGTACACATCTTACGTAATTATGATTTATATACGGTGTGTGTGTGTGTGTGTGTGTGTGTGTGTGTGTGTATGTGTGTGTGCATATAGTTTTGGAATAACTTAATAACATGAAACAATACGGCAGGCTGACATTAACCATTTTCATAATGGTAATAGCAATAAATAATTCCCCCTAATTAATACTAACAGCGTTGCTAGTACTCGTTTGGCCAATTGTCAAAGCACATTTTAATTAGTATAAATGTTTGTTTCACCATAAATAATAATATATTCTGTCGTTAGTTTGTTTTACAAATTAAATTGTAAATTTGTCAGAATAGTGGCGAAATTATTCGTTCATAGCGTTTTGGCACTGTGTCCTGTTACGTGTGGCCGCCTCGTTTACTGTAGTTTGTTTGAGCGCCCCGCCTTGATGAGCAGAGATTAACGACAGTTTGTCTCAAGCTTTTTATACGTCCCACCATTCCTAACGTCTGGTCGTTGTTTTACGTTGTCTTCATCCTCCAATTCATTTATTGGTTTTAGTATTAGTTTTCTGTTTCTTTATTCCACATTTTCTTCACCTTCTCCTTCTCTCTTCCTCTGCATTTGATCTGAATAACATCACGACTCAATGACTAAAGTGTCAATAAGACAGAGAGAGAGAGAGAGAGAGAGAGAGGGAGGGAGAGAGACAGCCAGACAGACAGACAGACAGAGAGATCAGAGTCTGCGCAAACCCATCGCCCGTGATTACGTCGCGTCCAAAGCTTCACATGAGCTCACCCTAAACTTGTTGCATTTAGGTGTAGCCTACCAAAGAATAACAGAATATAGTGGAGTTGTTAGATAATGTTAAAGAAGAAATACATGGGGTGACGAAAAAGATGTGTAGCGAGACAAGAAGGAAGAGAGAAAGAGTAAGCGAAACAGCTGCACAAAATGATTAATAGACGAAGCACTTATAAACGCTGAGATCAGAGAGAGAGGGAGAGATGATAAAATATACTAGAGTCGTTAGTGAATATAAAAAGGATAATAATATTGCTTAAAGTGATGGCGCAGAAAAACAAACGGCTTTAATGGATGCCGCGCGGAAAAACATCAAACTAATGATACCAAATAATGTACGACTGCTTTGGGGGGGGGGTTGGACAGAGAGAGACAGAGGTGAATGGCAGCAGGCAACAAGGGGTGTCACTCGCGCGTTTTACAACCCCTTGAGTGAAATCATCAGTCATTTCAGTGGAGTGGTTATAATTTCACATGTACAGGGACTTTTCCCTTTGAAGCCGGCACAAATTTCTCTTCCGTCTGTTTGTGAGTTTGATTTGATCGCTCGCATGCTTGGTTTATCGTATCTGTTTTCAACTACGCTTTCATTCCAATTATACCGATTATAACTTACACTCACAAGTCCGCCATTTGCGTACAAATTGAAGGGCAATGGCTATGTAATTTTCAAATATAAAACAAAATGAAGTTACTGATAAGCAGCAGGAAAATCTAAGCTATAAAAAAATGTAATGGCATTTCGAGGCAAGGAGCCGATAAGAACAAAAGTAATCATTAATGGTCGACTTCTAGAACAGGTGAGGCACTTTAATTATATGGGAAATAAAATTGGCTATGATAGGAATTAAAGTATTGATGTTAAGTTAGGTAAGTTCCAGACGATCTGTGGGACAATCAACAGTATTTTTAGGAACAGGGTACTTTGTTCTACAAAGTTATGACAGTCCCTTTACTGTCCTATGAGTGTGAGTTATGGACAACCACCAAGAAACAAGGCAGTAAAATACAGGCCTTGGAAAAAGAAGTTCCTAAGAGGAGTTAAAAGGTATTGTAAATTCTTGGATTTCGATGTCCATGACGTGTCCGTTACTTAACTAAATACAACTATTTCATTAACGACTCGGAACACAAAGTTTTTTATGAGTAAAAACATAAAGTTTTTTAAAAGTGAAAACCGGTTCAGGTTGTAAGGTAAAACTTTATGTTTTTACTCATAAAAAACTTTGTGTTCCGAGTCGTTAATGAAATAGTTGTATTTAGGTATTGTAAATTTTACCGTATAAGGAATGAGGCCATAAGAGAAGATTTTGAAGTTTTTAAATTGAATTAAAAATCGTAAAATCATTGCGAACGTTTTTAAAGGCACATTACATCTTTAAAATTACTGAAAGTATTTAATATTTTGTGTCAAAACATAATATGAACTAGAGGTGTGTTACACTAGTATTTAAAAATAACAGGTATGAACGAACCCGTTACAAAAAATAACACATACAAATACCTGTTATTATGTACCTATTATACGTGTACCTGTATTATATAATTGAAAAGAGCACTTATAAAGGATGTTAGAATTCAGACTGGCCAAACAAGTCTGGAACTAAAACCTACAGGACTCGGGTGTGTGGATATACCCAGGAAGAGATGGCTGGAGGATTTTTGAAGGCGGAACAGGCAGCACCTTGCCTATTTGCCTATTGCAATGTTGTTGATGATGGTGGTGACGACGATGACAATAAACGGCAGAAATAAATGGATAAGTCCTAAAGTAAATGATATCCACAATTTTTATTAGCACTTCATTAGTTGAACGATCGAAGCGAGATCTCAGATCAACTCAACGGTTTGGCGTCTATCTACCCGCCTCTGTAGAGAATGTCTCACGATAACTTATCAACGCATCAACCGATTTATGTAAAACTTGGCATACGCTTCCACAGTTTTATCCTAAAAACAGAACCCTACTGTTTTTACTTCCATGTTCCATAAGGAAATGGAAGTATGGTGATGACGAAAAAATCGTGTTCGAAATAAGGGCTGATTCTGATTGTACTACCCTGAAAACATGAAGAAAAGTCATTTTTAGAAAAGTGTGTGTGTGTGTGTGTAGAATTGTTTCTGTGGCGAACGATAACTACCGCAAATTTAAACAGAATCAAATAATTTTTTGCATATCTGTCTGAGTTGTAGAGGACTCAAGGCCTGTTGATTTTGGTGAAGGTCTGTTAAGAGGAAGGGTTTACCTGCACGTTTTATGTTTTAACAAGAGTAAAGTACTCAATTTTGATAAATAAAGTATCTGAAAAGAAGGTCATACTAATCCACTGTAGAATGGTACATGAAATATCTATAAATAAAGAGGGTACTTGAAGGGGAAGGGGGTAATATTCTATAAATGAAAATGATAGTTCAAGGGGGAGGGGATAATTTTTTATGTGTACTACGTTATCGGCAACAAAGTAGTAGTTTGTTGTTAGTATTCCTTCCCAGGCTGTTTGCCCGTGGTCCAATGTTTTCTGCAAAACCAGACGTTTAGGCAGTGCCATCGACGGTCATCACCAGTGAACATCGAGTGCGCTAACGTGCGGTGGTATACGTTAGTGATCACAGTACTGTGGTTAAGGCTGAAGAAAGAAGTAGTTTCTGTGGAAATATTTCATTTCGAAAATGATTTTAAATATAAATCTTAGAACATGGAAGTCATGTATGGTTCTCCATTCCGATATTTGAGATTGACTTCTCCAATAATAGTGGGGGGTGCCTAAAGGGGAAAATGTGTAAGGGTCAAAATTGTGAAAAATCTGAAAAGTCCATTTGAGGTACCAATTAAAGGGGAATTTTAACCACAATCTGAATATAGTGTTCACGTTTGAAATTCAAAGTTTTCGGACGTTAGGGCCCTAAAAAAGGTAGCTCAAAAGTTTGATAAAAAAAAATTCATCTGGGGTAACCAATTAAAGGGAATTTTAACTATGGTTGGATGTAGTGTTAAGTTTTGAACATTTCAACATTTTGGGACCCAGAGTCCTAAGAAGAGGTCAAAAAATTGAAAAGAATGGTGAAAATCCTTCTATATTACCAATGCCGATGCCCATTTCTTTCCGAGCGTAAGCGTTTCTTACTCTATCCAATCTGATGTTTCCACAACGTTGTTTCCAAATATTCATTTCCATCGTTTTATTATGTAACCTGTAGTGATTATTTCTTTGATCTGTTTCCCATCGTTCGGCTTCATAGGTCAAACAGCCTATTATAAATTCGTATCTTGTTTTTTTTTGCGATGTGACAGTATTCCATAGAATACAGTTAATCGTATTGCGACTGCCCGTGTTTGTCCTCATCATTGCAAACTCCATTTCGTGTTATTTTTTACTCCCAGATATTTATATATGGTGTGGTATTACGTATTATTCAAGCCCCCCAAAACATGACTAACACTTCCTTCCGCCACCAGGTATTCCGTTTTTGAATAATTTATTATGAGGTCCCATTGACTTTAATTTTTAAGGAAGAAAACTTGACGTTTACATTATAATAACTTCATTTTGTTCTTTTTACTTCTTTTGTTCCTGTAATATAAATCCCGATACTCATTTCTTCTCGAGTGCCTGCGTTTCTTACATCGTCACCAGAAAATCATTTTCATCGTTCTAATACTTTGACTATGTTCCCACAGTTCAGCTCCATCGGTTGCTATACGTTTTATGATTGGTTTATAACTACTTAATTTGTTTTTCTGCGATGTTTGTATTCTATAGAATACTATTTAGTTGTCTTGCGGCTGCCCGTGCTTGTCCTATTTATTTATAATTTCATAATTGCAACCTCCATTTTGTATAATTTTGATTCCCAGATATTTAATTTGTATAATGTTACGTATTAATTTACCGTTAAATTTACATCACTACCAGATCCATCAACCACCAGTTATTTCGTTTTTGAAGGATTCATTATGGTTCCCCGTTAATTTTACTTTTTTCTAAGAAAATAACCTAACGTGTAAATTATAATAATTTTATATATTTCTCCTGTCTGCCACAGGACTGTTCTCTGAAAGTTGTTTGTACAGCAATGTTGCAACTAGTGCCTTAATAATGAGTGAACTAGTATCATTTTCAGTTGAAATTATCTTCTTTTATATGAAATATGTTGTAAAGAAAACTTAGATATTTCCTGCTGACTCTCCACATTTTACAGGATAGTTTAAAAAAACAATATCAATAATCGTTTCGACACATACTCAGTGATTGATTCAGGTTAAACTAGGTTACGAATTATGTCTTCGGTAATAGGTTGCCCATCGTCACTTCTAGCGCTTAGCTTTATTTTTGTTATCAACGTTGGTTCTATTCACTATCACTGTTTTTTTATACCTTTTTTTTTTTTAGTTTTTGTTTTACCTCACTTTCTGAAGTACTGACTCATCGTTTTTCTTTTTAACCTTTTTGTTATTTACTTTGAACGTTTATTAAATATAATTTTCAAGTTGTCATTAAACATAAATGTGTCTGCGCAATAAAGTACATCAAGTTAATGATTAATCGTATTTATATTATGACTCTACAGTATACGAGCAAAAATAAATGGTTAATTATCCACAAATTTGAAGAAAGGTGGAGAAAATGAAAAATCTAGAGTGGACTTCCGGATTCAATTAACCATTCTGAATCATAACACCGTACAAAGTACATCGCTTTGGGTACGGTTTTCAATGCACAGTACATCTTTAAAATTACTGAAATTTTTTTATATTTTTGTCAAAACGTAATATGAACTAGAGGTGTGCTAATCTCGCTTGGAAAAAGTATTTAGAGTTTTTTAATATTTAGAGGTGTTTAATAACTCGCGGGCGCGAGTTAATTTAACAGTCTCAGATGAGCATCAAATTCTGACTTGCTCACAAAGACCTGCCTGATTTTAAAAGAATCATTTTCAAAAATGCTGAAAGTTAAGGAATTAGGTTTTTTTCATAATGAAATTTAATGATAGAAAAAGTCATATAGTAATATAATTTCCTAAGTAAAGCGATGGTGGTTACATATATCGATTGTCAGTCCATCGCAATCACGTCTCGTTGGTCAATGCCAACATTGGGATGTTCCGTATCCGGCGGCGTTATTCACAACACAATGGCCGTGGCTACGATTCTTGCTGCTCAGCACAGAAGTATCATTTGGGCCCGCTCCAAACACACATACTTCTGTGCTGTAACACAAATTCTGCCCAGTGACACAAATCCTACTGTGAAACCTCGTTTCTTTTTTTCTGTTTTTCTTCACCGTTTCTAAACTGTAAAAATTCCCCCTTAGTTATGTAAGTACACGAGCGCGAGTGAGCGTATGTGTAAAACGCTGTTTGCCGAAGTATGTCATGAAAAGTATCAGGCTTTTCTTATACGATGCTTATCTCTTTAGCTGACTGCAGAACGTCAAGTAAGGGGCCGTGCAATAATCACGTGATGTTTTTTTAGCAATTTTTTAACCCCCTTCCCGCCTGGTGATATGTGGTGAGGTTTTAGACTAACCCCCCCCTAACCCAAAATCACGTGTATTTTTTTGGTACAAAGTATCTTAAACATTTTCAGAATATTATCTTTAAATACAGGTATAATCTAATTTAATTCTGGAAAATTAAGCACCGTGATAAAAATATCCAGACAGACATTAAGGTTGCAGGTTGTTTCTGACTGGCATAAAAATAATAAAGGAAAGGTGTAATCTTGTGAAAAACATATATTAGTACTGGTACATGAATATATTTAATGAATATTGTCCTCGGACCACGGATTAGCGAGACTTTCTTCAACACTAACAATTGGATAGGTATCTTGCAAATCAGCTGTTGGCATTGTGCTTTGTTGAAGATCAACGTCAGTCTCATCAAGCCACTCGGCGTCATCATTTTCGCGCACTACGCAGAGAATCTCTCTCGATGTAGCGATCGATCGTCGCGTAAGGATACGTGAAGGACGAACATTGTGCATCTCTGAAGTATTATTGCTCGGATTATTAGGTTGCTTGTGACATGACTTTACATGTGCCTTAACACTCTTCTTTGTACAGAAATACAGTCCACACCGCTGGCACGTCCTTCCCTCAAGCTGCTGACGATCCTGCTTCAGGCTAGGGCAATACAGGTCATAAGGCAATTTGTCAAAGCCCTCAATCGTTGTCTGGCAACGGCGAGTCAAGGTTACGCGTCGCTTCTTGGATCAGAAATCGCGCGCTTTAAGTTAATAACGAAAAACAAATACACGTGACATCTCACTACACCCCCCTCCCCCTTGTGATATTTTGTGATTTTTTCCGAACCCCTCCCCTCCTTTCGAGCCTCACGTGATTATTGCACGACCCCTAACAACGACAATACATGAGAACATACTTAGGCTATATCCCCATATATTTGTGTTACCACTGTCAAGTAGAGTCATCATCATCATCAGCATCTTCGCACCAAAAACATAGTCAAGGTGCTACCGGTTCCGTCTTCAAAAATCCTCCAGCCATCTCTTCCTGGGTCTACCCGCACACCTGTCCATATAGGTTTGTATTGTAAAAGTAAACAGACATGAAGCAACGCGCAGGTTATAGTGGGGAGAAGGCGGGTTAGCCACGAGAGAGGAAAATGTCTACTAACGCAGTTGAAAATATCGGCCTACTCTCTCAATTGTGAATGAGACGCATGTGTGAGATGAGTAATCTATTTTGAGACGGATTAACATTTTATATCTAATGTGTCGAAGTTACGCTTCTT
Organism: Magicicada septendecula; assembly: GCA_034769895.1. Lineage (NCBI taxonomy): Eukaryota > Metazoa > Arthropoda > Insecta > Hemiptera > Cicadidae > Magicicada > Magicicada septendecula. The sequence continues at coordinate 1,394,701,329 of CM068367.1, forward strand.
TAATTAAAGATGAAAGAAAATAGTAAAATTTATGTTTTTCCCTGTAAAAGTAGGCCTAAACTCAAATTTGAAAACTCGTATCGCTTATAATGACAGCTGAAATAAAGCAGTTATAATGCCTTGTATTTAAGTTGTATATATTTCAGTGCAGTATATCAGTTGTATTTCCAGACTTCTTTGACCAATCTGGAATCTGACATTCTTTCTGAGTGTTCTTTCCACCGTTGTTTGTAATCTTTTAATTTTTTATTCCAGTTAAAAACTTGTAACTCTTCTCTTATGGCCTTATTTCTTAAACGGTCAAGTTTAGAACACCTTTTAACCTCTCTTAAGAACGCTATTTCCAAGGCCTTTATTTTATTGTCTTGTTTTTTGTCCATAATTCACAGCCATAGGACAGTGCAGGGACTGCCATGACATTATAAAACTTTAATTTTGTATCTCGACGTATCTTGTTTTTAAAAATACGGTTGATTGTTCTGCAGATCGTCTGGAACTTTTAACTTAACATCAATATCATAATTCCTGTCATAGCCAAAATCATTTTTCAAATAATTAAAGTGGCTCACCTTTTCTAGAATTCGATCACTAATCATTATTTTGGCTCTTACTGGCTCCTCACCTCGAAATGCCATTACCTTTGTTTTTATAGCGGAGGTTTTTTTATATAGCATTGTTTACAATCCGATGAAGCTTAAAAATAGATTTTTGGAAATCAGATTCTGTATTTTCAAGTACAAGCAAGTCGCCACCAAACAAGAGCACATTCACATATTATATCTGTCTCGTGATAACTTAATACCAGATGTTTCCATTTTCTCACCAGATCGTGAAAATAAATATTAAAAAGAGTTGGTGATACGTATACTGCAACTTTCTCTAACACCTCGATTGACTGACATTTTGTTGAGATGTTCTACAATTATTTTTGACAGCTATTCTTATCCCATTACATATAGGTCTTGTATAGTTGTTATAAGTTGTTGAGTGTATCCCCGTTCTTCTAATATTTGGCACAACAAATAAATTACTATCTACTCTACCAAAGGTCTTCTCAAAATCAAGGAAAGCTATATGCGTTTCTTTATTGAACTCGCGTTGCTTCTCGATGATAGGTGTAATAATAAAGACATTGTGTGTACAAGATCTTGCCAACCAGAGTACGTAGTCAAATTTTTCTGAAGGCGAAAAAGAGAATGGATTCACCATGTTGAAACGGCAAGCGACGATAGATTGATAGAAATAGTGCGAGATTATAGACCGTTGGAAATCTATTAACCGTGGTAACGACTGTGGCCACGTCGTGCTTCTCGATTAATGTGAATAATCAGGAAAGTGGTCAGTTGCGACCAAATCGTAGAAAACCCGGTCAGTTGCGACCGAGGTGAAAATTTAAACCCAGTTAATTGCAATCCGCCAATTGAGATCGAAAACTTCGTCGTAGCACCAGAGACTGCGTCTATGAAAGCTGTGTGATGATACGAAGGCTCACGCTTGGAATGGTAATCTATACGACTGTTTTCAACGTTAGTATGCTGTTGCGATCAATCGCTGATACAATCGATGTCATTTTGATTAAAATTAACTCCGGGGCTGTTTGGCCGTGGTCCATAGTTTGCGACAAAACCCGACGTTTCAGCAGTGCCACTGACTGCCATCTTCAGTGGAAACGAGCCAAACGCTAACGTGGGATGATATACGTTAGGACCACAGTACTGTGGTTAAGGCTGGAGGTGTCCCGTGAACACTAGTTCTACTTATAAATACTTATACTACTTCTACACTTATTCTACTTACAAATAGAGGTAGAAGTAGAAGTAGTGTTGTATAAATTTATAAGTAGAAGTAGTGTTCACAGGACATCTCCGGCCTTAACCACAGTACTGTGGTCCTAACGTATATCATCCCACGTTAGCGTTTGACTCGTTTCCATTGAAGATGGCAGTCAGTGGCACTGCCGAAACGTCTGCTTTGTCACAAACTATGGACCACGGCTAAACAGCCCGGGAGTTAATTTTAATCATCCTGTACTCGATTTCTGTATGCTAAATCTTCATCCGTTTCCAGTCTGAACATATCCGTTTCCAGTCACCAGTAAGCCGAGGTATTTAAACTTATCCACGCACTTTAGCTTTATCTCGTACACTCTGATCTTACCATATTGATCCTCTTGGCACCTTAATGTCAATGCCAGAACGTTTTTCAAGATATAAAAAAGAAATAAACATTAATTCAGTTAATGTTAGTATAACCACTCATAAGGAGGACAATCTAAAAACTGCAGACTTTTAAAAGGACCAGTAAAGAGCAAAACTGTCTACAAGTGCCCCAACTGTTAAAAAGTGTTTTATCGTCTTTGCAATGTTTTAAAAGGCCAAGTACGTCTTCAGACATGTGAACGTTCTTCGCAGTCTCCTTAATGTAACAAGTGCTTTGCTGACAAGTTAGTATCTTACAGTTAATTATTATATTTTCCACAAATTTGTACTGTAGAATATTGTGCGCGCGCGCGTGTGCGTGTGTGCGTGCGCGCGCGCGCGATCAATTTTGATTAAGACACATTCACAAGGAGAAAAATCACAACATAATTATTGACATACAAATAACAAGATGGCCAATATACTATACAAATGAACAAAACCCTTTTCAGGACAACCCACAACGTCGTATGTGTGTACATATGTTTCTATATCGAGTTGTTTACGATAACTCCTGTCTGCCAGAGTTTTGTCACCCTCCAAGCAAATGTCATTCGTCTTACTTTACTTTTATTGACATAATCTTTGTTTTGTTTTGCATCGTTGAAATAACAAGTCGCGGAGCTGTCTCCCAGCAGTAGGTCGTCCATCTTGTTCTCGTTTGTCTTAGTAACGGAAATGTCGTCGTTATTCCCCCACGCAAATGTGAGTGAACGGTGGGAGGTGACAGAGAACGAAAAGTGAATGGGAGAACAAGAGATCATGTTCATGAAATTGTGTAAGTGAAGGATTCATAAAACACGTTTTTCATGAATATGTTCTATTAAATCATCATCATCTTCTTCTTCTTCTTCTTCTTCTTCTTCTTCTTCTTCTTCTTCTACTACTTCTTCTTCTTCTTTTTCTTCTTCAAGGATTAAACCAAGGATTGTTTGTTCCTGTCTCAAACATGCAAAGATTAGAGCTGGTCACTCCAGCGCTTCCTCGTCACTCCAACATCTCTCCGTCCTCTCGGCTTATAATTCCATAGTTGTTTGAGGATGCGGCAGTTTCCACCAATTAAGCCGATATTTGGCAATCCTGTCGAGTATATTCATAATAATCAGTTCCTGTCGTATATCCGAGTTTCTTCTATGATCATGGAAAGTAACGTACCTGAGAAATCACATTTCAGCCGCTTGGATGCGACTGGCCTGGCCTTTCGTTAAAGTTCAATTCTCAGACCATAAAGAAGTGTGGTCCATCACCTTGTAGAATTTTAGGCGTGTTTCTTTAGTTTCTGACTTAAGAGTTCGCCTGATGGTCCCGCACATAAGTTTGAACGTATGCAACTTGTGCACCACGTCGTTCCTTGAATTATAAGACACACTATACCCCAGGTGTTCAAAACTGCTAACTTGTTCCAGGACAGTACCATCTATAAAAATTTTTGCCCGTACGGGATGAGTTCCACGAAAAGCAATCACCTTAATCTTACGTGTGGATATTTGTAATTCAGAGTCTTTGCAGATTCGAATTAACAAATACTGAAACACAATCACATATAATAATTGACAACAAAGAGCCTATGACAAGTGAGCTATTTGGTTACTTAGGTAGCCAGGTAGGTATTGGTAACGATAGAGATATAGAAATATACTGAAGGCAAATGTTGTAAATGGGAGTCAAATGATTCGTGGAACTGCTATTGGGGCTTGTAAGGACAAAGTAAACAGGAATATAGAGATAACATTATATAAGGCACTGGCAGTTCCGGGATTTCTGTGTGGGATCAGGCACTATCAACAATGTACCAAAGGCTTTCTTCATGGCTGGCGTCAACAGTGTTGGAAACAAAGAGACTCAACTCCGACGTATTGGGCCCGCGGCCCAATCTTGTTGTTACTAACAGACGTTTCGGCGTCTCCTCTGGAGGGCGACTTCAGTGTGCCGCGACTAGTAAAAGAAAATACATCGCGGCAAGTTTTCCGTATTTCGGTTACTTCTCTTTTCGCCCAAATAGTTAGGCCGCGCGGCGCTGGCTATTGTAGGGAGCCGTCAGTTGTGAATGCGCGCGCGCTCTATTGAGTAACCGCCGTAACTGCTCTCTCTCTCTGGACGCTGTACATGTGAGTTCTGACCAGTTGCTTCTGATCCATACCTACTTATCGGAACGCCGGCGTCGAGATAGACTTCTGTCTGTACTGCTTCGACTTTCTGCCATGGGGCAAATAATTTTATAAAGGACCTCTGGTGAGTTTCTTTGGAGTATATTTTGTCATTTAATATAACGAATATCTACGTAAATATGTTTATAACTTGGATCTATTCGGATTAAGATGTGTGTGCGTGATCCTGGGCTGGCACCAACTGGTAAGCCATACGGCAAAAATTTTATAACTACTTTAGAAAAAGGAATAAACAGCATTACTCTAACTGTAGCGTAAAGGTGCCACTAATTTTCATAAACTGGCCATCTATTTAATGACTTAGTAATTGCTGCCACGTGGCCAGTTGTTCTGTAACGGCCTGCAACCGATTAAGAAATACTTTTGGTAAATTAATTAAATTCATTAGTTACTAAATGGTGAAAATTAAAGTCAATGGAATATTAAAATAAACACCGATCAATTCAGTTTAACTTAGAGTGATTGAGGCCATGTGGCGAACTCGTTACATGAATGCTCATGACGTTATAGGGCGCTCACCCGAGCTAGTTAATTATTTGACTAAGATGCAATTACACCTTTTACTTTAACTTATAATATGCAATTGTTTTTGTTAATAAATTTCCGTACCAGCGACTGGTTTTTGAAGTGTGGTGTAAGTGCGACTTTAGATTTGAGTTTGCTGTTTAGGAATTGTTGTAAAGATTTTTTTTTACAACATATTTCTCCTCGTAGGGTTCCCGCACCAGCCAGGGATTCGGGATAGAAGGATGGCGACAACTACACCCGTCGCCATCAGCCTGAGCATTGCTGATTAAGCTCTCCTATTTCGTCGCCGGCGTTAGACATGGGACCCGCCCGCTAATAAAGCATGACTCTCCTGGTTTCCTGAAACAGCAACTCACTACCACCGGGACCGGAGCCGACCATCTGCCTCAGCACGTCACAGCAGCTTTAAACCAGGTGATACCGTTTCAATTACGTAAAGTCGACACCGCGACACGTTCTGTCACACCTATAGAGTGAAATATAAAAATATAATACAGTTACATTCCGTTTTGTGAACTGGAACTACCTTAGAAAGTTGTTGATCAAAACTGAACATGTCGGTTCGCTATGTGTACGCCCATAATTCAGTGGCACTGATCACTAAAATATTAATAAGTCAATAATTGTATGCCGGACTAGCAGGCATGCACAGTGAGATTGTTTCACTCTTTTGTTCTAATTCTTGTTCTTGTATTAACGCGATTAATGTTTATCCAGAGTCATGCATGGTCACGCATGGTCACGCATGGTCAGCTCTTGCTGTCCGCCATTTCTATCCGGAAGTCATTCTAAATTTGTAAATTCTCATGTTAACTTGCTGTCCTTCCGTTTTCATATTTTATTTAGATTCATTTAAGCTTTTATTTCTCAGTCTAATCGGGTGTGCATGCTTACAGCCTGACCGAACTCGAGCTGTGCTGATGGTTTGTTAATTTTATAAAGATTATTCTAGATTGATATACACGAATCATTAATGTTAAAAGGAACTCATGAATGTACAAACATTAACTGGTAGTATATCCGTTGGGTTATTGTGAGAGTATTGTTGTTATGATTAATTGTTAGTAGGTATTGTAAAATTGATTGACCAATGACTGATCATTACATAGAATGGTTGCTATACCTTTAGGGGTATGCTAACTATGGTAAGCCTAAGGTCAACTATAAGGGGTTTTCTTAAAAGCCATGTTTGGCTTGGTGGTGATGGTCATGTGCCGCTCTAATTGAACTTGTCCAGGTTGCTGTGTGATCCTGAAGCAACAACCGAATGATTAATCATTGCTGGTCGCTCTCTTTCTTTCTTTCACTCAAGGGTGAATAACTGATTGTTTTGAAAACACTGTAAATGATTTGTTAATTGTAATACTTATTGTTCTATGGATTTATGATGATTGATATGCTAAATTGCTGAGTGCATCAGGAAGGTTCAGTCTTAATACTAAATATTTCTGTCTGTAAACAAACGCCCGTATATTTGTTGTACACTGTGCGTTATAAATGTTGTAAGGGGAGAAAATAAATATTGTTACGTTACTCCTGACTTTTATTTGCAAGTCCTGTCACCATGGGCTCAGTGCATATTATGCTTCATCTAAGCCATCCGCCTAGTTCTAAAAATTACGGGTCGCCTTCCGCTTGTAAAAAAAAAAAAACAGTTTTTTTTTATTTAAAAAAAAATTTCTTAAAACTTTGAGAAGGGGGAATGAGGCGGCTCATCAGTGTGCAAAACGATTCGCCAACTGACACGGTCATCGTCAGTTAACCACAGTACTGCGGTAAAAGAATAACGAAGATGGTTTTTATTAACTGGTCACTACGAAAAATCTTTCCGTCTTTAAGTAGTCAATTTAGTCAAATTAAGACCATATTTAAGTTTCTTACTTAGCTCTAATTTGTATCAAAAACAACAATTATTGAAACTTTTAGTGAAAAATTCATGTACTGCTAAGGAATTTTGAAATAAACAAATTTTTAAACCTCTGAAGATACGGATATGTTCTGTGAAAAGAGGATCAGGTTAAATTAAAGCGAAAGAAAGAATAATCTACTTGAAGAAGTAATTACAATTTGATTATAGCCTATATATATTGCAACATTACAATTTATATATTATGTATTGGAAGAGAACTGCAAACGTAACTGTCGAATTAACTACCAGCTAGGTCGTGGGATTTCTGTGTTCGTTACGTTAAGTCCCTTTTTTTGCATAATAAATTTTAAGTGAGAAAAGAGGAGAAAGATTTTGTGCCGTAGAATAAATGTTAATAAAACATTAACTTATAAAAAAAAAAACAATTCTTTACAAATTTAAAAAGAAATCTGGATTAAAAGTTGTCTTATCAGAAGCTGTTTTACACTATTAGTTGTAGAATACACATTATAAATTAGTCTATATATACATAATATGAAACAAATAAAATAAACACAGATATGAACATGTGAATACTAAACATAAAAAGCATATATAAAACAATTATAAAATTTAAAAATATAAAAAAGCATAAAATTGTTTTAAATTCTTGGGCGTCTGACATTACAATATAAAATTCAAGTAATTATTTTCAATGTTGAATATCTGATATCAATTCAAAATTTATTATAAAAATTAAAAGTTTATTTGTGGTATTTTAATCAAAAATAATATTTATTTTATTTTAATATTTTATATAATATATTTAACATTTATAATAAATTTACATCAAGATGGGTTTTCCCTTATTTAGAACATGTTTCGGGAACTTATTGTTCCCATTCTCAGCCTTCTTAATTTTGAATCTTGTGGAGTACTTGTGTGTTGATTGGTCGTTGTTATCGTTTCCTGTTGGTTTTTGGTATTTTAAACTGGTATTATTGTGTGTGATTGTAGTGTATACGTGTGTTTGGATATATATATATATATATATATATATATTGCAACAATACATATATTTGCAAATTTGCCCAGGGCGGTATGTTTATAAATATTTAGCATAGAAAAATATATGATGAACAGTTTTTAACAATATTATGCAGGATAAGAATTGTCAGAAAGCGTACACCTGCCCCCGCGAGTGAATACAGCTCTTATGTGTTTGTGTGTGTGAACGCAAGCTACGACAGGCAAAAGTCTACGATAGGCTGGTGCGTACGAATTCTCTGTAATCAGGTTTTAACCGGATAAAAATAAACTAATTAATACGTTTTAAACCTGTGAACAAAGACTTACCCCATTTATAAAAACACCATTACATTAAGGAATTTTTAACGAATATAGTGATGTAAAAGTACTGCAGAAATTTTCAATAATAAAGACGCCAGGTAATTTAATGTTAATTACTAGTGTAATTAAATAGTTATTAATAAGTGTGTTATATGTGAGTGACCAGGAAAAAATTACGCAAACGATGATATTGCTCGTGCTACGAGGATGTTTACGAAATCGCGAAAATGAACCAAAAAGTGATTTGTAATGAAAAGGACGCTTTGCACGAAGTGACAATATCTAACAGGTCGAAAACAGTCCTGGACTTGTCAGATTGCCGTCCAGTATAAATACCACCGGCAATTTTTGAGCGGTCTCAGAGACTCAAGATATCTTCACACAACGTCACGCTGCTGGTCTGCCGATCGATCAGGACATATTTACCACACACTCCAAGACTTATGGAGGAACTCTGGACCACCACAAACAACAAACCGTAGAGACAGAGAACACAGGATCATAATCATCATCATTATTAAATTCTCAGGATTCAGGACACACACACACACACACACACGCGCGCGCGCGCGCAACGGTAACGTCGGCAGTACGCAGGTGATGGATAAACAATTATATTTTTGTTTGTGAAGAGAACTCTCAAAAAGAAACTTATATATCAACAGTAAAAACTTTAAAATTTAAAAATACTAATCTTTTGTTGGATATTAAAATTTGGGTGTGTCAGTAGAAATAAATAATAAGTTGGAAGTAAATGTTATGTTCTATTTTGTTTATAGCAACAATTAGTTTTATTCTTCAGATTTAATATTATTTTTGTTTGTAAACTAGTTGCTATTATTATTTAAAATTTGAGTCAAAGTCAGACACACTGAAATAAAAAGTGTTTAGATAATTTGTTTAACATGTCTGTTTAGCTAGTAAGATTATATGGTTGTTTTTTTTTTTTTATATGTCATGAACAGCATAGAAGGTTATATTGTATTTTTGTAAACTTATAAAAGAGAATATTTTTTTACTTTTATACGTAATTCGAATTTTTAATATTTGGATAATTTCTATTAATATTAATAAATCTTAGAATGATTATTTTGAAACGGTTTTAATCAATTATTTCATGTCAACAACAACTCACTCCTCTTTGAAAAGTATGTAATTATTGTGCAACTACATATACTTGACGCAACGAGAATAAAAAAAAAAATCCTGCGACGTGGCCGGTATAATACACTTCATAGTTGCGTTGAGTACATGGTAATGTGTTTGTGTAATTTTCGTTATAATACTTGTAACGTTGCAATGTGTGTGTGTGTGTGGGGGGGGGGGTGTAGGGGCAGACTGTAAAAGTGTAAAAAAAAAATCCTGCGACCTGGCCGGTGTAATACACTTCATAGTTGCGTTGAGTACATGGTAATGTGTTTATGTAATTTTCGTTATAATACTTGTAACGTTGCAATATGTGTGTGTGTGTGTGTGTGTAGGGGCAGACTGTAAAAGTGTAGAACGTCGTGTAAAGTATATATAGAAACTCAATTTCATTATGGCCAAACCACCTACTGGATTGCAATGAGTCCTGCTGCTGCTGAAGGGGTTAAAAATATTAAAGTAGGGGCGGCGCAGCGTCTGCAACCACCATCAGTCACTCGCCACCGTCGGTGCAAAAACTTTCATAACGTAACACACTACCAACACCACTCCCTCCCACCCTTGTCGTAGTTCCGCGATAATTTGGAAACAATACACAACCCCCTTGATATTAATAGTAACAAGGTCCACAGAAATGTACACCATGCGTAAAATCTTTTGTATGTGGGGGGGGTTGTCGAGATGGGTTTCTCTTATAATTCCAATCATAAACAATGACATTTTAATGTTAGTTTCACTGACAGACTGTTATCACATAACAAACATATAAATGCGACTTTTCGGTCACATTCTTAGCAATTCGAAACGAGAGCTGACACAGCGAAAACACAATACACAAGCGGCAGAGATGAACGCCTGAAGAAGGATATTGAACCCGGCAATGGTTGATAGGAGAGAAGTGATGACATAAGGGAAAGATGCAGTTAGCAGAAAATAAGTGATTGCGATCAGATAAGAAGTGAAGGGTGATACTCACATGTTGAGACAATGACGGAGAACGGCTAATGAAAATAATTATGGCGAGTATGCCCGCTGGAAAGAGAAATAGACGCCCTATAAGAAATCGGTTTGACGTTTCAATGGTGACAGATCCTGGGTAGAAGAACAAGAACAAGAACAAGAAGAAGGAGGAGGAGGAGGAGGAGGAGCAGAAGAAGAAGAAGAAGAAGAAGAAGAAGAAGAAGAAGAAGAAGAAGAAGAAGAAGAAGAAGAAGAAGAAGAAGAAGAAGAAGAAGAAGAAGAAGAAGAAGAAGAAGAAGAAGAAGAAGAAGAAGAAGAAGAAGAAGAAGAGTAATGTCTTGCACGTAACAAAAAATAAATTCTTAAGGCCAATAAATTGATGATTTTGAGTCTTTGTGTTTGCTCCTTGTTGCTCATGACGTTTTCTGGTAATGGATTTGGATGTATTTCAAGTATTTTTAATGGAATTATTTGGTGTTGAGTAGTGGGAATGAAGCCTTATCTCCCATAGGTATTCGAAGATCACAATAGAAGTTCTTATTTGTAACCAACAACGGTAAATTTGTTACAGAACGTAGCGCCTGAAGCCTTTCATGTGTAGACAGGTTGGATCGTGATACCATACCCCAAAGCTCTGATCCGTAAGACCATATTGGTTGGACTATTTCATTACGAGCTACTGTACACTAGCGTAGACTTTTGTAAGACTATACTCTTCAGAAAAACAGGATGAATGTCTAGAAAGGTGGGGACAGGCGGGAGTTACTACTTATGAAGTGAATATATACAAGGTAATGATTCAATAAGCGCTGACTTACGGAGCTGACACGCGAGTTGACAATGGTAGAACAAAACGATTGTTAAGAACGACAGAAAACAGTACACTCAGGACAATTGTTGGAAAAATGAGACGTGATAGAATACGAAATAGTGGCGTAAGACGATATGACGTAGAGTCATATAGAGGACGTAGTCAAATTTGTCAGAACGCAAAAATAGAGAATGCAATGACCATATTGACAGGACGAGCGGCGAGCGACAATAGACCCTATCCATGTACTACTGCCTGGGTCTTGCTATCCTACTACGCCCTTCGATCAGGGTGGTGAACCAGTGTAAATGGGGTGGCAGGTTACCAACCATACTGCTTCTCCTTTCCGCAATGGCTCCAATCAGTTTCCTTTCTTCACGCACTCTCTGCAAAACCTCATCATTAGGTATTTTTTCCTTCCGCGGTACTCTTTCTTAAGACTCTCCTCTAAGCCTACATTTAAAAGGCTTCGAGGTGACTCCTCTCCAATTTCCTCAAAGTCCAAGTTTCCAAGCCATATGTGCATATGCTTCAAATAAAACTCTTTATAAATGTCTTCTCGGTTTCCAGGGACACGTTTCAAGAAGCCAGAAGAGATCTCTTCTTGAAAAATGCCCCATTTCGTGATAGATGCAATTCTAATTAATGCAGTTCCTAAGATAGGCCTATTTATAGGTATCAATTTGCGCTAGCTACATACCGTCCAGAAATGTCTCACCTTTATATATATAGTTTTGTGGTCTTTTATTTAAGTTTATCTCGATACTTCTTTTTTTTACATTATGTTTTTGAAATCTTCTTCTTGTATGGACCGTGTCAAAAATGTTTTTGTATGACAACGGTTAACTCATATTACAGTACTCATTGTATCCTCAGGTCTACGTGACGATGAGACTGGAAAGGAAACTCGGTTATATAGTGTAGAAGTGACGATGGGTGGTCCGGTAAGTGAACCCTGTAGGTGTTACGCCGTATACATTATTTGTGCTGGCAGTCACACCAGAAAGTAAAGGTATCAAGTCGTGCTGAGCGTGACTGTTTCTCTGTTGATGTTGTCCTTGTGTTCATTAATTTATATTGCTTCTAGGACCATCCTGTTATAATACCTATTGCACGACCTTACGCGTCTTCGACGTTTACCATGTGATTAATTATATGGCTGAATGCTCAGCAATTGCCGAATTTTCAACTGCTAATTTCTTCGTACGTCTGAAGTGTTCTTGTACTCTTGTGGAAATCAGGCTGCCCGTCTGGCCAATGTAGACCTGTCCGTGGCTGCATGGAATGTTGTAGAATACCTTCAGTGATAAACGGGATTCTATCTTTGATTAGTTTTAAAAAAATTATGCCAGATTTTTATGTAGATGGAACACTGTTTTGTTGCCATATTGCCTCAACATACTGCTAATTTTGTCTGTGGTACCCTCAACTTACAACAAGAATGCTTTGTGGTTATTATCTTCTGCTGTATGTGTTTCTAAAGGTTTCTCGGTGTTCTTAAATGCTTTACGCGTAGCATCCTTGTTATAGCAGTTCCTTTCAAGAGCGTCCGTTAGGCGCTTTTTCTCTCACTGGAAATCATCGTCAAACACCCTCTCCTTTTTTACAGTTTATAAAACCATGATCATTGCGTAAATCGTTTTTATTGCCTCCTCTATTCTGTTATTTAATTCGCTCATTTGTTTATATTTGTTTTTCTGCTTTATTGAATGTTATCTCCCAGGAAAATGTGTTGAAGGTAATTATACAAATTCACTGCCTTTCATGTAGATTTGTTTCCATCTTATCTTGTTGTGCGTTCAGAGTCTGTTCGTGACTACATAATTACCTGTATAAAAATGTGTGTGTGTATGGCGCGCGCATGCGTAATTAGCGAAGTGTACGCGAAGAGTGTGACGCTGTGTTTGTAATTAAATAGCGTAAGGCAGTAAGGTCAAACACGGCACAGCCTTCTGTATCGTCAGTGTCAACTTTTTTTACTTTGCGTCTCACTGTTAATTGGCATTAACGTTGAATTTATAGTTTGACGCAGCAGCCGCCTAACTATCAATTTAGCAGTAAGATGAATTTATGTAAGGAATGACCTTTAAACAACATACGAACTCCGAACACTTCGAAGCTGTCTTTGATAAGAATGATATGACATTACATACAATGTGTTGTGTTACATGTACATAGAGTTTGAGTGTGCTACGTTACAGGACTATTGGAAAGTAGTTTTCTATTACCTGCCATCAAATCTGCGACCAATATTGAGCTGGACTAATAATATACAGAGAGTTTTCGAAATATGGTGTCAAAACTAATTTTAAACCTAAAGTAAAATGTTGTGTAACACCATTGTAAGCACCATTGTGTAACACCTTGATTGAGAGATATTTGTTAAGATATATTACAATTATTTTTAACAGCTATTCGTGTACCGTAATATAGGCCTTGTAAAGTTCATATAGGTTGTTGTGGTGTCCCTGTGAAGTTGTTGAAACATCTAGTGAACCCTGGTACTAAGCTATCACGACACAGATATTTGAATGTGGTGTTGTTTGCTGACGACTTGTTCGTGCTTCAAAATACAGAATGTGATTTGCAAAAATCTATTATAACCTCCATCAGATTTGCATGCTATACAATACGAAAGTCTCCACTATAAAAATAAATATAAAGGCATTTCGAGAGAAAAAACCAGTAAGAACAAAAATAATGATTAGTGATCGAATTTTAGAACAGATGAGCCATTTTAATTATTTTGGAAATGATATTGACCTCATGATAGGAATTATGATACCAATGTTGAGTTAGGTAAGTTCCAGACGATCTGTGGGACAATCGACCGTATTTTTAGAAACGGGCTACGTTGAGATACAAAATTAAAGTTTCTGTACCGTCCTGTAGGTTTAAATTATGGAAAACAACCAAGAAACAGGACAGTAAAATACAGGCTTTGGAAATGGCGTTGTGAAGAAGAGTTAAATTAGGTGTTCTAAACTTGACCGTATAAAGAATGAGGCCACAAGAGAAGAGTTACAAGTTTTTAACGTAAATGAAAAATTAAAAGATTACAAATAACGTTGGAAAGCGCGCTTAGAAATAATGTCAGATTCCAGACTGGACAAACAAGTGTGGAAATAAAAACAAGTCTGGACACAGATGTGTGGGTAGACCCAGGAAGAGTTGACTGGAGGATCGTTGAAGGCAGAACAGACAGCAACTTGTCTATGCCGTGTTGTGAAGATTATAATTGGAACGACTGAGGAAAGGAGAAACTGTGTGGATGGTGACGTGTTACGCTATTCTATTCAAACTGGATCGAGAGTCGTAGTGGGAGGAGAATGTCGAGACAGGAGTATATGGATGAAATTAATGAAGAAGTAGATATGTGTTAATCAGGAGACTGTCTACGGGGAAGAAAAAACTGCAGTTGATGGATGCTTAACGCTCTCGAAAATTTCTAGAGGTGGTGTTGCACTCCGAAAGTCGCTGGTATAGGAGTCAGAAAGTGTTTGAAAGAATAAGTGGACTGTATGAATTGAGTTAAGTTGCGTTTATTGTGACATTATGAGAAGAAGCGCAGGCCCAAGCAATTACGTATGGCGATACATCGCCGAAATACAATTACGTGCGGCGTAAACTGCCGTAATACATAACGTATAGTATAGAAAAATAAACTGTATGTGAAATTACATGATAAAATTTTACATTGCCGCGGCTAGCAAAAATTGAAGAATGTAGTGTACAGGTGAAGAGTTGAGACTTAACCGACTAACGCAGCGGCGAGCCAGCGAGAGCTGCACCGCAACGTATGACGTAAGTGCGTGGGATGGTTGCGCGTGAACAAGTAAGCAGCTATAATGCATTAACAGCAGTCCCATAAACTTCTGGATTGAGGAAGATAAGAGGAAAAAGAGTTTGGCTGGAAATATACACAAAGTCATCAGATGTATACAACTAATAGGTTACGAAAAATATGTTGAAAAGTGAAAACATTTAAAGTCAAAAAACCTAACTTGTTAAGTTTAGTGTACAATAACCTTATTAAATTCCAAATAAACAAGGAAAAATTTAGATAAAATGGATAGAGAATATTTAATTATGACAAAACTGGTGAATAGAATGAACAGAACGCTAGTTAAAAAACAAATACAAGTTTAAGAATTTTGACTAATTAAAATCAAAATGTGGCAGAAAATTTCAATTAATTACAAACAGAAAAACCACTGTTTCAGTAGCTACAAATATCTAGGAACAACAGTTACACAAGATGGTAGTCTATATAAAGCGATAAGAGAAAGAAATAACTGGGAAGAAAATCAATAGCATTGCTGACCAACATACTGTGGGACCAAAAAATATCAAAATAAAATAAACATCGTATATACAATACAATCGTGAAACCAATTACGTCATACGGGCGTGAAATAAGGCCAATAATACAAAGAACAGAAAAGTTGTTGGAAGCTACTGAAATGGATTATTTTCGAAGAGCGGCAGGGAGGTCAAAACTGGAAAAAGTAAGACACGTTAGAATCCGGGAGATAATGGGCGTACAGTACTCTATTGTCGACGACATAGAAACAAAACAGCTAAGATGGTTTGGGCATGTACAAAGAATGCCGGATAATCGACTCCCCAAGCCAATTTTGAGATGGATACCATACGGTCGTAGGCGAAGGGGAAGCACTAGGTTGACTTGGAAAGAAGGCACCAACCGGGCAATGAGAGACCGCGAATTGGAAGAAGAATCTTGGTTAGATCGAGATCAATGGAGACTAGGGATCGGAAAACGTTATGAACCGATAAAAAAAAACACTGTTGCACCACTACATTAAACATTCCCGATTAGCGCTTTCAAGCTTCACAGCTCATCATCAGGTCGAAAATATCGTATTGCGATAATCAGATTCTCATATTTCTATCCGAAGTATCTCGTATTCCGTTATAATATTCCGATCCTCATAATCAGATATTTGAGTGAGTAATTGTGTGTATAAAACAAAACTGAAATTTCATATAATTAGGCTGCATACTCGTATTTTGTACAGCTAAAATTAAATTATAACCAAATAAAGAAAAATTAGCATGCATCGAATCTATAATCAGAAGTTGAAGCATTAATTCAACTATGACCAGTACTCGTTTATTGGTTCCAAGGAAATGAACATTGCATGGCCAACTCAGCGACGATGGTGGCTGAACTGAACCCCGTCATATAACACAAACAACGCGCGACTGAGAGAAGGGGGTTGGTTTGTGCTACTCCCTTTGCGTGATGAGAGTTTGTTTATTTTTTCTGTTTAATCCTGGCGACGTCTACAAAATGACTGATGATACCGGGGCAGAAACACGTCTCCTCGTCGACAGACGCTACTTTCGTCCGTCCATTGGTACGTTCTCATACGCAACGCAGTACGTGCCGTAGATAATGAATATCTTATACGTGTGTAGAGTGTAGTTTAGTGTGTGTATGTGCGTGTGTGTGTGTACGACGTTGTTTCAGAAGCACACACTTGATGCCAACTAAACGCCAGTCTAACAATTTTTATTCAAAGCGTGTTCCATATATCCTGTGTTGATAGGTTTATAGAGGAAGATGTTGGATTGTTTAGAAATGCTCGAGCGTGCTTTTCTCGCTTTTATTGAATTTATATATCGGCGGTCAAATTTCATTTGCCGCCGTGTTTATCTGTCTGACTGTCTGTCTGTCTGTCTGTCTGTCTCTCTGTCTCTCTGTCTCTCTCTCTCTCTCTCTCTCTCTCCCCCATCCCTCTCTCTCACTCTCGCTCGCTCTCTCTTCCCCATCCCTCTCTCTCTCTCTCTCTCTCTCTCTCTCTCTCTCTCTCTCTCTCTCTCTCTCTCTCTCTCTCTCTCTCTCTCTCTCTGTGTATGCATGCATGTATGTATATCATCTCCCCTCGAACAACAACCCTCATCGCAGTCCATTTTTACAACACATGAAGTCTCTACATAGTCTTCTTCTTCTTCTTCCTTCAGGTTGTGGACCTTACGACCCGTTGCGCACTCCTTGGTCCGACCATCTTTTCTTTGGTCTTCCAATATTCCGCCCGCCTTTCGGATTATAAACCAAAATTTGTATCGGTATGCATACCTGTTCTTATGTATCCTTTCAACATTGTCTGTCCAATCCCTTCCATTGCTTTATCCTTTCGTTTAGGTTGTACATTCCAAGGTTATTCCTTGTCATCATCGTAAAACTCTTATTTCACTAGCTGTATCCGGTTAGCCTGCATTCAGTATCCAAGTCTCGCTGCCTGAAGGCCGCATGGAACTGCAATCACTTCATAACATTTCAAAAGAGTATCTCTTCTGACCTTTCCATTCAGAGTTCTTCTTATCGTTCCACAGATGTAATTAAACTCTTCTATTTTTTTGTCCACATCTATCTCACCAACATATGACGAGTCACATCCAGGTGTCTGCGTAGTATGACGAAAATAAAACTGGGTTAATATATGGTCTCTCTCTCTCTCTCTCTCTCTCTCTCTCTCTCTCTCTCTCTCTCTCTCTCTCTCTGTTCCCCAGGTTTTCACGGCTGTGATACTTCTTCTTGTTTCGTCTGTCTTTCGACTGGTTTTGTACCTCCCCATATACCCGTGTAGCGCGTGCGTTACAATTTAACGCCGGTTCCAAACGCCGTAGTTGGAAGGGCAGGATACCTCTTGCTGTTTTGCCATCGCTTTGCGAGGAGGTACCTAAATGGGCGACGTCGGCGGATATCGAACCCGCACCGACACCGTAGCATCGCCACACGTTAGCCACTGTGCCACTACCGCTGTTGAGCCCCGTGTTGTATTTTGCTGTTGTCCACAACGCGTTTAGGCAGATCCGTCTCTGCCATCATCTTCAGGCAGATACGACACGTGTATACCATTAGGTCATGATGAAACCGGTTGAGACACCTGAAAACGTGCTCGGATGCGAATGGAGAGGCAGTCAGGCGATATATACATAGTCCGAGTGTCGTAACTACTGGAGGAGAGGCGATAAGTCACCTCAAAGCCATTGTAAATTTCAAAGTTCAGTGAAATTTCAAAATCACTTTACATAGCTATATTTCTAAGCCAGTTACTTGCTGAGCCTTCGTCTGACGAGGGTTTTGATGACTTTGCAATGAAGCCACTAAAAAACGCCTTGTTCTTTAATGAAAAATATATAATAGTTTATTTTATAATAAATGTATTAAATTAAACCCTTTCCTTAAATTTGTTTCATTTTCTTTACCAACTTAGAATTTTGTGGGAATAAATATTTCGTAGGTAAGCCTAATGCTGTGTATTTGTCATAATTTGGTGCACCTGAAAATTTATTCTTGTTCACATCTTGAGAGAAAACTTTAGGGTCTCAAATAAATGAAATACTGTAAATGGTTGACAATGTATTTTAAATTTGGGGATTTGGGGGGGGGGGGCAAGGTCAAAAGGGCCGAAAGTTTTTAAGGAATGCAAACGTTACGGAGGAAATCAGAAGTAGGATACCTACGAGTAAGTGAGCTTGTGAAAAAGTAAAAGCATTGTTTATCTAATGAAGGTTTCCTATTGTGATAAGAGTGAGCTTTGCTAAATGTCTTTATTTGGTGTGTGGTTTTGCATGGCAGTGAAGCATGAATCATTAACAAGATGCAAGAAAGGTACCCAGGAAGAACTGAAGAATCTGTTTTTTGGCGAAGAATGATTAAGATGAAATGAACTGATAGAGTGAAAAACGATGGAGATTGACGAGAATAGCTGAAAGTAATGAAAAAGGAAAAAATTTCTTGGTTGGGGCATATGTTCCGTCGAGAACGAGTACGGTCGACAACTGCTCTTTCTGCAGACGTAATAAGTAACCAAATTGTGAGCATCTTGATTTCGTCGTTGTTTCTTCTCGACATTATTAGTCGCGACAACTTAGTCTTCTGTCTGTACACAATCGTTTGGAGATAAATGAAAGTTGTTGATGTAGACCATTGAATAAAGATTTTTACTGGACAAAAATCCTCCAGACACGAAATTTGGTAGAAAGTTAGGTTTTGGGGTCACTTCAATGGGGGAAAAAATCGGACACTCCAGCTCACCGCTAGGCCCCCTGGGGGGGTTAAAAGGTGGGGCAAAAAGATATAAAAAAAAGTTAAATACAAAAGTTGTAGCTGACCAAATTTCCCATCAAAATCGACCTTAGTAATTTTTTTGTTAGACGCACTGGGACAGAGATATGAGCGCTCAAAGTTGAGACCTTTTTTTGCAATTTTTCGTATAAGGCATTTTTACGAAAAAAAAACTTGCATTTTTTTGAGTTTAGGCCGATTTTTGTATAGTAAAAAGCGCTAAATATGGGTATGTAAGTGTTTGTATATGTAATACCAAGTATTTGGATGTAAATTTTTGCATGTATATATTTATGCACACATATACACAGACACTACAACTACAAAAACGTGCATTTTTGAACGTAAGCTAATCTATGTGTATAGATGTGCGTTTTTGGATTTAGACAAGTATAATATATATGCCTGAAAATATTTCTACACATATTTGCACATATATGTGTGTGTCTATACATGTATACAACTAAAAACGC
Source organism: Magicicada septendecula (assembly GCA_034769895.1). Classification (NCBI taxonomy): domain Eukaryota; kingdom Metazoa; phylum Arthropoda; class Insecta; order Hemiptera; family Cicadidae; genus Magicicada; species Magicicada septendecula. Next base: position 1,394,720,910 of record CM068367.1, read on the forward strand.
TTACATTCAAAAATGCACGTTTTTGTAGTTGTAGTGTGTGTATATGTGTGCATAAATATATGCATGCAAAAATTTACATCCAAATACTTGGTATTACATGTACAAACACTTACATACCAATATTTAGCGCTTTTTACTATACAAAAATCGGCCTAAACCCAAAAAAATTGCAATTTTTTTTTCGTAAAAATGCCTTATACGAAAAATTGCAAAAAATGTCTCAACTTTGAGCGCTCATATCTCTGTCCCAGTGCGTGTGACAAAAAAATTACTAAAGACTATTTTGATGGGAAATGTGGTCAGCTACAACTTTTGTATTTAACTTTTTTTGATATATTGCTTAGTTTTTGAGATATTTACAACAAACCGTTTTGCCCCACCTTTTAACCCCCCCCCAGGGGGCCCAGCGGTGAGCTGGAGTGTCCGATTTTTTTCCCCCATTGAAGTGACCCCAAAACCTAACTTTCTACCAAATTTCGTGTCTGGAGGATTTTTATCCAGATTTTCACAAAATCTGCCTTTATTCAATGGTCTAACGTAGGAATAACGATTTCTAACTAAACGTGGTGAATAATGAAAATTATAGGCCTAATTTTTGACGTAGCTCACACGGGAGGTATCAGTATTATCAAAATGATTAAAAACTGGTTTGTTAGGCCGTGGTTAGTTTCTGTACGACAGTGACATCGACGGCAACGTTTCGAATCCCACCATCGGGGATCTTTTCCAGTCCGTAAAAAGCGACTGAGTGTTGTAAAAACAGTTACGGCGGATCTCGGCCGAACGATACACGACAACTTCTTTGGGTACGACCAACTAAAACAGTTTCTGAAATGTAATTGTTTTTACAACAATCTGTCGCTTTTTACGGCCTGAAAAAGATCCCCGAGGGTGGGATTCGAAACGTTACCTACCGTGTCGCTGTTGTGTGGTGTTGTAACGCCCGGGGCTGGGGCCTCACAAAGTGGAAGCTGCAGTCGTGCGGACAGGATAGCTGTGGGAATGGCTCTTTATTAAATAAGGCATTTACTTAGATTAATAATATTTCTTTAATTCATTAGAGTAACTACGTTCGTTAACAAGTTTTATCTTGATGAACAAATGACAATAATAACAATACAAATGAACAAAATAACAATAATTGAAGTGACATACTCTCGTTACAATAATTCTATTGAGTGTTTTCATTAAAACATAACATTATATATAGAAAAAAAAACATTCTTTATATACTGACTATTCTTTATTAAAACATTATAAAAGCTTTACTAACTATATTTCTGAATTTGGTACGTTACCACTTTAAATTAGGCATAAATGATTAAGATGTCAATTATACATATTCCTTAACAAATTTACAACACTTCTGAGCACTTCTGAGTATAAATAATTCATTATCCAAAATCGATTAATGCTTTAAGTTTGAACTAAGTAAAACAAAACAAAGTTGTAATTACGCTTTTGATGTGGCTCCGTCGTAGACAGAAGATGCACGTCTACGATGTACGGAGAGTGCGCAAGGACGCCAAAAAGTGAACAAGTGAAAAAAGAGAGTGTGTACTTCCCAGTGCTCTCGTCAGTTTCATACCCTGCGTGACGCAAAAAGCCTATGAGTTAACGCCCAAAATTCAGCCAATCAGAACTGGACCCTGCACGTGTCTCGAAACTTATCAGGTCACACGAGAGGACAATATGACATTGATTTTTGTGAACCAAAGCGGAACTCATTCACGAACACTGACAAGTAAACTATTTTTAGCTTCCCTGGTTGATAACTCACTACACGTGCCATGATAAAATAGGCAGCACACTTCCCCACAATCGCCCAGTTTGTTCCTTAAAATAATTCTTAAGATAAAATAAAATAATACATTGAGTAGTTTGAGTATGAGTAGAATCCTCACTTACAAATATATATAAAATCATAACGTGGAATGTGCTGGGCACAACAGTGGCAACCGACCACAGATTAACAGGCCGGTTTTTAATGATTTTGATAAAATTAACATTACAATTACTGAAGGAAACATGTAGGAAAGTATATAAGATTAGCAGGAGGAAAACAGGTGGTTTGATAAAACATTTCGTGCAATTTTTGTTTTCCTCAGCGCTACAAGTGTCCGATTAGAAACGGGTTTTATGTTATGTTGATGCACGGTTTAATAAATTTCTCTAAAATTTGGTTCTATTGGATTCATAATTTAGTTTGACGGCTAATTAAGTAAGCTGTTTTTTTTGTGTATTAGACAATTTTTGTAAATTCTAAAATGTTATATTGAAGATTGTTGATTGAATTCTAAAACAAAATAAGATAAATCATTGCTCTAAAGCAGGGTCTCCAAACGTTTTCGCTTTTTCGCTTGAGGGCCAAAGTGAAAAATCTTGGAAGTCAGGTTGGCCAACAATATAAATATATATATCTTTTAAACTTTTTTTTAAGTTTACGAAATATCAAATTAATAAAATAGGTATTTAAATAAAAATTAAGCAGACTTATCCAAAATTAAAACAAAATCCAATTTATTCAAAATAATGTAAATAAAAGTAGAGAAAAAATAACTTCCAAAGATATTTCTTATGTATTATTTTTCGCTTTCTTATAGGTACGTATGAGATGTGTGGAGTTGCTTCTTATATATAACGTCTGTTAATTTTGGATCAAATTTTGATGCTACTATCACTAGAATGGATTTCAAGTGTTCGTCTAACAAGTTAGCTCCCTACTTTGATTTTATACTTATTTCTTGTTTAGTTATTTAGTAAAATGTTATAATATATGAAGTATTTTGGGGATCTATTTAAAAACTGCACGCAGCATCGGCCGGGTTACCGCGGGCCGGACAATGACCCTTCGCGGGCCGTAGTATGGAGACCCCTGCTCTAAAGTAATGAAAGGGTTGACAGGAGGCTTCTGGCAATAATCCTGGTATGTACGAAGAAGCGGTTGACAAATGGTAAAACAGCTTAAAAGATTGTCGTGAATGACTTAAAGTTCGTCTTAATGTAGTGAAGACTGTGGTTCTGTGTTCCATGGATATTTTGTCTCTGGATGCAACAGTAGATAAAGAGTATTCACGTCGCCACTTGTGACAGGCTGTCCCTAAAAAGCGGCGACATTTAAAGAAAAATAATTCGTGAAAATGGCACGTGGTGCTCATAATGCACCAGGAACCACGTTATTACTTATCCCAGAATTTTAAGCAAAACAGAAAAAACGTCGTAATGACACCACAATAGCTTCATTAGCCAGATATGTTCCGTTACAAATTTCCAGTAAATAAAAGTTTACAAATTTTACGTCGTTTTTTGACTACTAAAGACGTAAAACAAAAATTCGTGAGGGAGCTCAATGATATCGCAATAAATGCATTCGAGAATTGTTTTGGAGGCTAAAAAAGAATATTACCATAATCGTGTAATATCCGACTGAGAGTACTTTGAAGGGTACAACGTGCAATTTAATGTAGATAAATGAAGGCATATTTTTTCAACAAACAAAATGGACAACTTCTTCTTCTTCTTCTTCTTCTTCTTCTTCTTCTTCTTCTTCTTCTTCTTCTTCTTCTTCTTCTTCTTCTTCTTCTTCTTCTTCTTCTTCTTCAAGGATTAGATTACCTGTTCCGGCACCCATCTCATCCTCGGACGACCCACGTCTCCTCTACCAATGGCTTTATAGTTCAGTGCCGCTTTCGCCAATCGATCCTCTGTCATCCTTTGCAGATGATCCCACCATTGTCTTCTGTAAATTGAAATAGTTTCACTTATGTCCTTTACTTCGACATCTGCTCTGATATCTTCATTTCTTATTCTATCTTACAATGTATTATTTACAGTATTTTAAGGAAACTGCATTTCAGCACACTGAATCTTGGCGCTTTCCTTTTTTGTCACGGCCCACGCCTCACTTGCATAAATCAATGTTGGTATTGCAATTCTCTTATAAAATTTAATCCTTGTGCTTTGTATTGTGTTATTTCTAAGATTTCCATGAATCGTACCACAAACATTCCTAAATTTATTTATCTTCTCTTTTACGATGAACTTGTTGATAAAAATTGAATTGTGTTTATTTTAAATTATAATTTGTACTTTATTTGAAGCATAAATATGTTTGCTCTTACAGCAATGTTGAAAGCAAAATAATACCACAAAACGCAGTGGTTTGAAGTAATGTGACAGTGCCGCGACGCGATTATTAAATAAATCGATTCTCTTATGTACGCTCTGCACTGAAGACTCACCGATAGGTACTGGGCCTCAGGACAGGATGACTGTGGGAAATTACGTGAAACACGTAGATCATTATTGCTACATAAATAATGCTGAATTATTTCTAAAACAACCTTATTGAGACTTATTACCGTTTCTCATAGAGCTCATTCTCAATCATTAAGGCATCAAACTACTCAAATTGAATCGATTCAAATCAAAGAAACAAAACAAACATTAACGAGGACATTTTTAAATTACTTCTGAACTTACTTGGAGTCAAAACCAAGTTTTGAATATGTTTATAATCTAAAGAAATAAAACAGTGGAGATCTGATACCCGTGACATATGTTGGCAAACAGCGTTTTACATATTATATATATATACGTGCGCGCGCACATGTGCGTACTTAACAACTTTTTACAGTTTAGAAACAGTGAAAAAGGGAGAAAAAAGAGACGAGGTTTACAATAGAATTTGTGTCACTGGGCAGCATTTGCAGCAAAGAAGTATGTGTGTTTGGAACGTTGCCAAATGTACCTCTATGTAGTAAGCAGCAAGAATCGTAGCCAAAGCCGTTTTGTTGTGAAAAATGTCGGATACGAAACACCTCATTGTTGGCATTGACCAATGAGACGTGAACGCGACGTACGGTGTAGTCGATATGTTACCGACTTTGTTTTACTTCGGAAATTGTGTATACCTATATAGTATTTACATGTAGGCCTATATTATTAAATTTCTTTGTCAGTAAAAATAATTTCGAAACTTTCGGCATTTTCCAGTTTTGCTTCTTTAAAGAGCGGGCAGATGTCAAAACAAGTACGTCAGAATTAGATGCTGTTGACAATATTTAAATTGACGCGCGCGCGTGTGTATGATGTTATTTCGACAGCACAGCTGACGGATTTCATAAATTAATCGCCACTTTTATTATTTCTGCTTTCTTTGTCGCCAAATTTTAGGGAAAAATAGTTAACGTCATTTACAAACAGATAACATTTTTCTGACTTCATCGTCATCATCTTCACCACACGGCATAAGCAAGGTACTGCCTGTTCCGCCTTCAAAGATCCTCCAGCCATCTCTTCCTGGGTCTAACCACACACCTGTTCATATAGGTTTGTATTTCCAGACTTGTTTGGCCAGTCAGGAATCTGACATTCTTTCTAAGTGTTCTTTCCACCGTTTTTTGTAATCTTTTCATATATCAATTTAAGTTAAAAACTTGTTAATCTTCTCGTATGGACTCATTCTTTATACGATCAAGTTTAGAACACCTTTTAACTCCTTTTAAGAACGCCATTTCGGAGGCCTGTACTTTAAATTGCTTCGCCCTAAAATTACTAAGCCACTGGAATAAAAAACAGGCGTCTACAAAATTAAATGTAGTGACTGTAAATGTTTTATATAGACCAAACAGGGAGGTCTTTCTTTTAGAGATTTAAAGAACACTTACCGAAAAAAGACTTAGAAAACAAAATCCAATTTTGGCCGACATTTGGTGAATAGTAACCAGAATTACACAGATTTTGCTACAAATCTTATACCCATACATGTTTGCAAGGAAGGCCGGTACATGAGTGCTGCCGAAGAATTTGCAGTGTATAAGGCGTATAAATTTTATCCCGAGCATTTGTTAAACGACCAGCTGAATTTTCATTCCAACACATTATATGCTACAGCATTGCAAGTCTCAGAACGCCTGAAGCCCACGTCACAGATAGCGCACAGACTACAATGACAACAGATGGCAGTATCGATATTACACCGTACGGTGCGCACCGTGAACTTCGCGCGCTATTGTTAAAAAGTTTTTTGTGTGTGTGTTTAAATATGTGTTGTATCTTAATGTGTTGACAACCTCCAACGAGTGAAACACACCTGATGATGGAACACAAGTTCTGAAACGCGTTGTTTTTACATCTTTAAATTTTACACAAGGACGCCACAGGACGGACTAAGAAGGTAATACTTATTCATTTAGTTTATTAAACAATAGCTTCCAAGAAGAAAATAAAATGGAAACCGTAAAGGCGCTTTTTAATCATATAAGTGTACCAGTTTTTTTTGGGGGGGGGGTTGACATGTGTTTACATTATCCTCTATTTTGTTCATGTATATGTGTGAATAGTCCTTACTGAAATTCGGTCTGAGGCACTAATAGATGCCTTGTTCAGTAGTAGTAACCTTCATGCTCTTATCTTGCCTGAGATAACTGTTCCGTCATATTGACAAACTAATTTTTGCTGGCAATCGTTTCACAATTTATAAAAAGTATGCTACCAACTGTGTAAACTATTAGTGTTTGAATTTTATCTTCTTTTATGAAGTATGTAGTAAATAGAACTTGAATGTGTTCTGCTGATTCTGTACGTTTTACAGAAAAGTTTGAAACATCAATATCAATAATCGTTCCAACACGCACGTACAGGATGATTGATTGAGCTCAGACTGGGTTAGCTCAGCTTTATATATTATGAGTTCAAATACTTTGCTGACGTTACCGCCAGAAGCACCGGTTTTATTTTTCTTGTAAACAGTGGTTTTTGTTCGTTACCTACTATCATCTTATTATCACCGTCATTATCGTATTTCGTCTTCAGCGTATCTTCTTCAAACTGGAATTATTTACCTTGAACTTGTGTAAAAACAAATTTGAAGTAATCATCATCAACAAGAATTAAATCAAAAATGGTTTGTTGTGGTCCCAAGCGGACAGACTAGAGCTGGTTACTCCAACGATTACTCCACGGACGTTTCACATCTTGACTTATAACGTATCCATTTGGCTTATAATTCAGTAGTTGTTTGGGAATGCGGTAGTCATCCATTCGGTTAAGATGTTCCAACCATTTTAGCCTATGTTGGGCAATTTCATTGAGTATACTCAAAACATTCAGTTCCTGCCGTACACCGACATTTCTTTTGCGATCTTGAAAAGTATGCCTACACTCAGTCACGTGCTACGAGAAATCTCATTTCGGCCGTTTGAATACGACTGGCCTGGGTCTCGTTAAAGTCCAATTCTCAGACCCATAGAGAAGTGCGGGGAGGGCCATCACCTTGTAGACCTCCTGATCGTCCCACACGTAATGTTGAGCTTATTCACCATGTTATTGTTTGTAATGTACGAGACACATTATAGCCCGAATATTCAAAACCTGCTCCAGTACGGTACCTCCTACATCAAGTTTTGCTCGTGTAATCGTCACCCTGGTTTTCAGTGTGAAGACTGGTAATCCACCAGTTTTGCAAATATTTGACTAAGTGACCAAATATGAAGTTTTAAATCAATACATTCAACTGGCAGATGTCAGCCGATCGCTACCCTTCTCTGTGCCCTGAACAGTTCCTCTCATTTTCCCTTCAGCAAACCACACTCTACACACATAGTGGACACTCATTATCTGCAACACGTAACTGCATGTCAAACCGGACCACGGAATGGACGAAAGTATTACAGAGAGTTGAGCCAACGAAACATGACTGCCGGGATCACCAGCCATTTTACAGACATCGCCGCCGCCCGCCCCAAGGGTCAAATTAGTTTAAAGTACAAATAAAAATAATAATCAGAAGCGTAATTGAACTTAGGTCACCAGACCAGCCAACATGCACAATGAAAAGCAGTTTGTACGAAGTAAACAAGATGAATATATAATTATTTCCACTTTACAATACGACGATCCGTGAACCGTCATAACACTATTATATCATGCAAATAAATATAGGCATTTATATGATATAACAGTAGACGAATTAAGTGAAGCTTTACGTACACCAAAAAACCGGAAAGCGACAGGGATGAACAATGTTAACACAGAGCCGTGGAAGTACGCAGGAATAATTTTACATTTACGCTTATTACAACTTTTCAGCATGTGCTGGAAACAAAATTATATTCCCAATGATTGGAGAGCAGCCAAGGTTTTATATATTTGTTTAAAAAAGGTGACAAGAATGTTTGCGAAAATTATCGCGGCATAAGTTTACTAGACACGGCATACAAAATTTATACCAAGATTTTAAGCGACCGCTTAAAAACTATGATGGAAAACATAATAGGAGAAGAACAGACGGGATTTAGAAAGGGAAGAAGCATAATAGATGCTGTGTTTACATTGCAACAACTAATCAAGAAAGCCGAGAATACAACCTAAGTATGTACATAGCTTTCGTCGATTTTGATAAAGCTTTTGACCGTGTCAGCAGAGGAAAATTACGGGACATCATGTTCTTAAGAGGATATGCACCACATCTCGTCAGAACAATTCAAAGTGTATATCACAAAACAAAAATTTGTATACGCCTAGTCGGAAAGATAACTAATTCAGTATTGACTAATATAGGAGTAAGACAAGGATGCAGTTTATCACCCACGTTATTTAATATTTATACAGATGATATAATCCAAAAATGGAAAGAATTACATAAAGAGGGAATATATTTAGATAAAGACACAATATTAAATGTAATTTTATATGCTGACGACCTAATTGGGACAAAAGAGGAAGAATTGCAAAAGGGATTATACAAACTGCAGCAAATTAACGAAGGATATAATTTAAAAATTGAAATTCCTAAAACAAAAATAATGGCATTAGCAGGAAAATAGCCAATAAGAGCCAAAATCATCTTAAACGGAAAAACACTGGATCAAATAAAACATTTTAAATCCCTAGGTTGTGATATTTCCTTCGATTACAGTAAAGATATTGACCAAAAAATTAGTACTCTTAACCGTATTTGCGGAACTATCAGTCAATATCTGAAAAATAAAGCCAGGAAAGAGGACAATGTTGAAATTTTATACAACAGTCCCCGCACTTATATATGGCAGCGAAACAAGGGGTAACGACAAAGGCACAAGAAAATCGATTTCAGGCACAGGAAACGAGATTCTTAAGACGGCTTAATGGCGAATAGACAGAATAAGAAATGAAACGATTAGACAAGAACTTCAGGTATTCAACTTAAGTGAAAAGATAAAATTTAATAGAAACAAATGGCAAGAACATTTAGAAAGAATGCAACAATACAGGATTCCAGTAAAAGCTAGAAAATACAAAGCCAGAGGAAGAAGAAATTTAGGTAGACCAAGGAAAAGGTGGGAACCGTAACAGGCAGAATGCCTAAAACATGAAGTGAAAAGGAAGAAGAAGATAAATATAGGCAAAAGGGTAGAAAGATTGCAACACAATTGGCGCAATATATAAAAATCTGAAGAATAAAATGACGAAAAATACATTACTAAAATTTTATAAAAATATGGCTATCCCGAGTTAATTGTGTAGCAGTGAAACATGGATACTCATAGGTACAAATGAAAAAAGAATCCAAACAGCAGAGATGAAAATGCTGCGGAGGATCGCATGTTGCACAAGGAGAGACAGAATGAGGAATACTGAAATAAGAAAATAATTTTAAGTTGTCAGCTTAAGTGACCAAATTAAAAAGTATAGGTATAAAGGGTAAACATATTTATAAAGAATGAACTCTCATAGGATGATGAAGACTGTGTATATACATCAACCGCAGGGACGAGATTCCTCAGAAGACCAAAATACAGGTAGAACGTTGAGGTCGCAACAGGTTATTAGCCTATTACTTTGCTGGAAGAAGAAGAAGGGGAGACTTTTATTAAATTAAAGTTAAGAAGTTAGCAGTTGTCAAGCTCTGTTTCTGGAGACAAAATAAGTAACAAAGTTGTAAACAACTTAATCGCAAGTTTTTCCTTCTTTACATCACTAGTCGCGACGGTGTTACCTTCTGTCTTGTGCAGTCTTTTACAAACTAATAAGACTTGTTTGTGAACAAATCTCTTCTCTTCTTCGCTTCAACCCAGAGGTTGGTGCACTTGTAATTTCTTCTCTTCCGTAGATGGACCCTTAATCACGGCATACCTTCTTCCTTCTTTCATCTCATCCATATACTCCTGTCTGGGCCTTCACCTCCCACTACGTCCAGTAACCATTCCCTCGATCAGGGCGGCTGAACCCGTTTGAATAGCGTAGGAGGTGACCAACCATACAGCTTCTCCTTTTTTGCGATGGTTTTGATCCGAATTCTTCTTTCGTCCGCTCTCTTCAATAACTTGTCACTATTTCTGCTCACAGTGTTCTTAAACATTTTTCCCAGCACCACATATTAAAAGCTAGGACAACATTTTTTCTCTTCTTCTTCTTCTTCTTCTTCTTCTTCTTCTTCTTCTTCTTCTTCTTCTTCTTCTTCTTCTTCTTCTTCTTCTTCTTCCTCTTCCTCTTCCTCTTCCTCTTCCTCTTCCTCTTCCTCTTCCTCTTCCTCTTCCTCTTCCTCTCCCTCTTCCTCTTCCTCTTCCTCTTCCTCTTCCTCTTCCTCTTCCTCTTCCTCTTCCTCTTCCTCTTCCTCTTCCTCTTCCTCTTCCTCTTCCTCTTCCTCTTCCTCTTCCTCTTGTTCCTCCTCCTCCTCCTCCTCCTCCTCCTTCTTCTTCTTCTTCTATCAGGGACTAGGCAAATCAGCTGTTCCGGTCCCAAAGGAATATATCCAAGTCACCAATGCTTTGTAGGTCTTCCTAAACTTCGTTTTTCAATAGGCTTGTATTACCAAACTTCCTCAGGCAACCTGCCATCTGACACACTATACAGATTTCATCTCTACTTGTACTCTGCAATACGATCTTGGATATTAAAAATGTTCATTTCTTTACGAATTTCTTCAGTGTGGAGATTATCCCCTCGTACACCGATTTCAACAGATCACAAAAGTCTCATATCCGATGCCTGTATTCTACCCAGGTGTTTTTTCGCCGGAACGCAAGTTTCAGAACCATACAATAACACTGTAACAGCCATTAACATATAAAATGTTTGTCTACGAGGAAGCATATGATAGAGTTAACACATTCATTATGTGTAAGAGAGGTTATCGTAAACATCTTGTAGACGTTACAAAGAGTTTATACTATTGTATAAAGATAGTATTGTCTATAGGAGAAGACTTATTATTGTTTCATAATTTTTTTTGAATCAATACTTAATTGTGTGAATGTGAAAAATTCAATTGTTGATTTTATTCAAAGAAAAAAATTACAATGCTATGAAGACATAAAAAGAATGACACAGGAAAGATTGCCAAGGAGAGTTATGGTATGGACCCCACCAGGAAGAAGGAAAAGAGGAAGACCACCTATCACCTGGATAGAATAAATTCAGACTATATTGAGGGAATGAGAAATTGAAGAAGATCTTTGGATGGACAAGCAGCAGTGGAAGATGAGAATTCAACCAATTATGTAATATTTGGTTCCTGAAAATGTGTAAGCATTGTACAGCCGGAATAATAATAATAATAATAATAATAATAGTAAATCATAATTAAATACTATTATTACAGGAAAACGAAAAATTAGCAAAATAGTTTACTTAAATTTGGACAATCACACAGAAGACAGTCGACATAGTAGACACCTTTGAAAGGAAAATCCTCAGATGCATTATAGGCCCAATACAAGAAAATGGCTCATGGAGACTGAGATACAACAATGAACTGTATCAAATATATAAAGAGATACTCAAAATTTATAAGAATGCAAAGACTGTGTTGGGCCGGACATGTTTTATGAGAATGGAGGATGGCAGGAACCCCAAATGGGCTCTGCTTGGTGCATGGGGGGGAACGAGACCTAGAGGCAGACCGAGGAAGAGGTGGGAAGATGGCGTTGCAGAGGACGCGAGATACATGGGGATAAGAAACTGGAGGAGGGCTGCAATGGATAGAGTAGATTGGAGGCAGAGATTGATGGAGGCCAGGGCCCGACTTGGACTGTAGCGCCATGGAGGAGGAGTTTACTTAAGTTTTCATATTGCTTACATTTTTGCATGTATTACCGTGTCGCTGACTGTTTGAACATAACTGTGGTGACCTTGAGCGCACAGTAATAGTCTTTGGTTTTTTTTTTGCATATCTAAAGAAAGATGCTTCAAGTCTTAAGCAACTATGGGTTTACATCTAAGAAGAAGAAGACAGACAGACAGAGCTACAATGCGAAAGGGGAGAAGACAGAGTCGAGTAGACACAAACACTTTGCCCGCGGACAAGCTTACAAGCAAACGGATAGACTAATGTCTGAAGATTGACGGAAACAAAAATCAGTGAACACGAGAAAAGAATTATTATGACGCATTAGCATTTTTAACTGATCCACCACTTTACTCTGGAAATGCTATTAGTTTATACATATAGGCAAACATACACACAAACTATGTTAGATAACACAAGCCTGCGATGGTTCTGTTTTGTAATTTTTGATGATTGATTCGTATGTACGTTTGTGCGCTGAATCCAAAAATGACCTTAGTTTCTTTCCATCACGTCAGAATTTTTTGCAAATCGCAATTTGCCAAATGTAGTATATGTCGAAAAATATCACAAATATGAGACTTAATGACAGAGTGAAATAGGTTTGTTTCGTATAAAACGTATTATATTGCGGCTTATAATAGACATAATATAATAGAATATAGAAATATAGAAAATAAAAAACTCACGATTTTAGTCGTTGTGTCGACGTCTTTTTGGACCAGCCATGCTCTGTTTCAGGCTTTTCCGTGCATGTGCTCTTCTGGGATCATCTCGGTGCAACATCCAGCAATAGTCCGCCATCATTGTAGTATTCCATCTTCCTTGGTAACGCTTTTCCATTTCTTTGATGTCCTGATGAAATTTCTCACCCATCTCTTCACTAGCAGCACCCAGATTATGAACCTTCAAACTCATGGAACAGCCTAAATTTTGGTACTTCTGCAGCATAGTCTCAACGATAGACTTGAAATTCGGATCCTTCTTGTTGCCCAGAAACTTGGTTACTATGTCTGTAAAGGCGACCCAGGCTTCTTTTTCAGCAACTTCCATTTCTTTTTCAAAATGTCCATCTTTGCAAAGTTTTCTAATGTCCGGACCCGTAAAGACACCCTCTTTTAGTTTTGCGGTTGACAAGGCTGGAAATTTGTTACAAATGTACTGGAAACATTTACCATCTTTTGGTAACGCTTTCACAAATTGCTTCATCAAGCCTAATTTAATATGTAGAGGTGGAAGGAGAACTTTCGTCGACTCGATGAGAGGTTTTTGGAGCACATTTTTTACTCCAGGTTCCAATGAAGCTCGTTGTGGCCAATCTTTCTGTTTCCAATGATTTTCCCTGTCTCTGCTATCCTACTCACATAAAAAACAAGGAAACTTTGTGTACCCACCTTGCTGTCCAAGGATCATCGATATTACTTTGAGATCACCACACATGATCCACTTATGATCGTCGTACTTAATTTTCTGGAGAACAAATTTTAAATTGTCGTACCGTTCTTTTAAGTGTACAGAATGCCCTATGGATCTGTATCCATAAGCATTTCCTATGTATTTAAATCTGTCAGTACGTCTTATATTTGTGATTTTTTACTTCCATATTCCTTAAGGAATGGAAGTATGGTAATGGCAAAAAAAATCGTGTTCGAGATTATTGCAGATTCTGATTCTACTACACTCAAAACATGAAAAAAAGTCGTTTTCCGAAAAGTGTCTGTGTGTCTGTCTGTCTGTCTGTGTGTCTGTCTGTCTGTCTGTCTGTCTGTCTGTCTGTAGATTTTTTTTCTATGGCAAACGATAACTGCCGCAAATTCAAACAGAATCAAATAATTTTTTGCATACAGCCCGGTTTTGCAGAGTTCTCGCGACCTATTGTTTTTGGTGAAGATCGGTTGAGGGAAAGGGGTAGTTTACCTGCAACGGTTTTTTTTTAGCAAGGGTAATTTTGTTTGTTTGGCAAACGATAACAGCCGCAAATTCAAACAGAATCAAATAATGTTTCGCATACAGCCCTGATTTGTAGAGTACTCGCGACCTATTGTTTTTGGTGAAGATCGGTTAAGGGAAAGGGGTAGTTTACCTGTAACGTTTTATGTTTTAACAAGGGTATTTCCTATGGCAAACGATAACAGCCGCAAATTCAAACAGAATGAAAAGATTATTTGCATACAGCCCTAAATTGTAGAGTTCTCAAGACCTTTTGTTTTTGGTGAAGATCGGTTAAGGGAAAGGGGTAGTTTACCTACAACGTTTTTTTAACAAGGGTATTTTCTATGGCAAACGATAACAGCCGCAAATTCAAACAGAATCAAATAATTTTCTGCATACAGCCCTGATTTGTAGAGTACTCAAGACCTATTGTTTTTGGTGAAGATCGGTTGAGGGGAAGGGGTAGTTTACCAGCAACGTTTTTTATCATGCGTATTTTCTATGGCAAACGACAACTGCCGCAAATTCAAACAGAATCAAATAATTTTTTGCATACAGCCCTGATTTGTAGAGTACTCGCGACCTATTGTTTTTGGTGAAGATCGGTTGAGGGGAAGGGGTAGTTTACCTGCAACGGTTTTTTTTATCAAGGGAAATTTTTTTTTTTGGCAAACGATAACAGCCGCAAATTCAAACAGAATCAAATAATGTTTCGCATACAGCCCTGAATTGTAGAGTTCTCAAGATCTGTTGATTTTGGTGAAGATCGGTTAAGGGAAAGGGGTAGTTTACCTGTAACGTTTTATGTTTTAACAAGGGTATTTCCTATGGCAAACGATAACAGTCGCAAATTCAAACAAAATCAAATAATTTTTTGCATACGTCCCTGAATTGTAGAGGTCTCAATGACTTTCGATTTTGGTGAAGATCGGTTAAGGGGAAGGGGTAGTTTACCAGCAACCTTTTACGTTTTAACAAGAGTAAAGTACTTGAAAATTTATTTAAACTTTTTGAAACAAACGATAACAGCCGCAAATTCAAACAGAATCAAAAGATTACTTGCATGCAGCCCTAAATTGTAGAGTTCTCAAGACCTATTGTTTTTGGTGAAGATCGGTTGAGGGAAAGGTGTAGTTTACCTGCAACGTTTTTTTAACAAGGGTATTTTCTATGGCAAACGATAACAGCCGCAAATTCAAACAGAATCAAATAATGTTTTGCATACAGCCCTGATTTGTAGTGTACTCAAGACCTATTTTTTTGGTGAAGATCGGTTAAGGGGAAGGGGTACTTTACCAGCAACGATTTTTTTATCAAGCGTATTTTATATGGCAAACGATAACAGCCGCAAATTCAAACAGAATCAAATAATTTTTTGCATACGTCCCTGAATTGTAGAGGTCTCAATGACTTTCGATTTTGGTGAAGATCGGTTAAGGGGAAGGGGTAGTTTACCTGCAACCTTTTACGTTTTAACAAGAGTAAAGTACTTGAAAATTTATTTAAACTTTTTGAAACAATGGTAATTGTTAAAAATAAAATAATTTTGTTGCCAGGCTATAAAATTATAATTTTTTCATTTTAATGTAATATAATATTTTTCATTTAATACAGCAATAAAAAGGCAGGTAAGACACAGCCTGTCTGTTTGGCTGAAAATGATTTTAAATATAAATCTTAGAATATGGAAGTCATGTATGGTTCTCCATACCGATATTTTCGATATATAACACATTTGGCTGGTCCAAAAAGACGTCAACACAACGACTAAAATCGTGAGTTTTTTATTTTCTATATTTCTATATTCTATTATATTATGTCTATTATAAGCCGCAAAATAATATGTTTTATACGAAACAAACCTATTTCACTCTATCATTAAGTCTCATATTTGTGATATTTTTCGACATATACTACATTTGGCAAATTGCGATTTGCAAAAAATTCTGACGTGATGGAAAGAAACTAAGGTCATTTTTGGATTCAGCGCACAAAAATACATAGGAATCCATCATCAAAACTTAAAAAACACAACCGAAAAAATGCAGGCCTGTGTAGTCTAAACAACACGTGTAGGATATCCAGGGGTTACAGCATGTACTGCGTATGAGAACGGACAAGAGGACGAATGAAAGTATTACAGTGAGCAGAGGCGACGAGACGTGTCTCTGCCGGAATCATCAGTCATTTTGTAGACGCGGCCGCCAGGATCAGTCGGAAAAAATAAACAAACTTCATAACGCAACGAGGGGGTTAGCACAAACCAACCTCCTCCCTTCTGGCGCACTGTTTGTGTTGTCTGGGCGGTGGGAGGGTGTCAGTTCAGACATTTGGGGGTAATAACCGTTGAAATAAATATAATGAATGTTGCCAAAAGTGCGCCGAAGCGTGTGTTTCTTATAAAACTAATAAATGGTGTTTTTGCAGATTAATGCCTGTATCATTTGAAGCTATGGGGTTTTGTCTTTTTTCCCAGTTTTTAAATTATCTTACTTTTTAATTAATTTTAGTAAATTGACTGAAAACACAATTATGTAAAAGCAATAAAAATTATTATTATTAACCGTTTGATGAGCACGGTTTTGGACTAATAGATTGTCTCCCGGGAGCAATGTTTTTTGTAAGCGTGTCGGTCTAATAGCCACTGTATAGTTTTACGTCTTTTAGAATATAAATAACAATTTGATTTCTCTTATATTTTCTCGTTCTCGTTCTCGATCTTGTTCTTGTTCTTCTTCAGGCTGTGCACCTTACGATCCGTTGCGGAATTCTTGGTCCGACCATCTTTTCTTAGGTCTTCCAATATTCCGCCGTCCGTTCGGATTATAAACCAAAATTCGTTTTGTTATGCTGCTGTTAGGTATTCTGTCAAATCCTGTCTGTATTGCTTTATCCTTTCGTTTAAGTTGTATATTCCATGGATGTTCCTTATATCATCATTACTCGTATATTATGAATTTAAATATAGTTACTTTAAATAATTTTAACTTTCCATACTACTAAAATTGTCTTCACTGTCTACAATATCAGACTTACCCCACCAATTATATCCCGTATTTCTTCTTCAGATAAATACCTACTCATTTTTAACACCTAATGTATTAATAAAAGTAACTTTACTACACAAAATATAACACTTAAACCAACACTCAAACAAAAAAACGCAGAAAATGTTACGAACGTAATACGACTGTAACACGAAGTCGGTGATAGCTATTATGACTGTAATCACATGGTCAGTAATGTCTTATACAAAAGATGAAAACATCTGTGAAGTATTTGAAAAGTAGTTCAGAGAACTGCCAACAGATTGCATCACACTACAGAAAACAGGAAATAAAAGAACGTTTTAATACGTCGATGTTAACTGGAAGACTGTGCCCCGTTCTCAAACGTTCATGCTCTTTAATGAGTTAAACAGACGTACGAAGTCTGACCTAAAATTATCCGACTATTTAGAATATTACCGGAACCGCTTGTGCAACTACTCTGTAACTCTGTAGCCAATCGGACGGAAACATTTGACACATGCGTGAACACTCAATAACGGATTGGACTACTCAGTCACTTGTGAGACTCTGTTTTGTAAATCTACGTGTTTTCTGTGACTGCCGTATTCATAATTGTGAACAGCAGCTAATTTGTATTATATTTGCATACAACTTAAACATTAATACGCAGAAATTATATTTCCGAAGACCTTCGGGTAGGACTCCACGAGTGATTCACAGAAAAAAAAAACTATACAAACATTTTGAAGATGGTCTGGAATATATTAGAAAAGATCTACTTTCTGGAAGCACTTTTAAAAAAACGGAATGGAGAACTATACACGACTTCCATGTTCTAATATTTATATTTAAAATCACTTTCGAAATTAAATATTTCCGTAGGGACTACTTTTTCCTTCAGCCTTAACCACAGTATTCTGGTCACTAAAGTATACGACCGATCACATTAGCGCACTCTATTTTCACTGACGATGGCAGTCGATAGCATTGCCGAAACGTCTAGTTTTGTAGAAAACATTGGACCACGCCAAACATCCCGGGAAGGAATTTTAACAACAAACTACTTATTTGTTGCCGATAACGTAGTACACATGACATATAAATAAAAATTATCCCCTCCCCCTTCAACTATCATTTTCATTTATATAAAATTACCCCCACCCCTTCAACTAGCCTCTTCGCTTATAAATATTTCATCTGCGTTTCTACAGTGGATTATTATGATTTTCTTTTCAGGACACTTTATTTATCAAAATTAAGTATACTTTACTCTTCTTAAAACATAAAACGTTGCAGATAAACTACTCTTTCTCCGTAACCGGTCTTCACCAAAATCGATAGGCCTTAAGTCCTCTACAATTCAGGGACGTATGTACAAAATTATTTGATTCTGTTTGAATTTGCGGCTGTTATCGTTTGCCATAGAAAAAGTTCTACACATAGACACACAGACACTTTACGAAAAATGACTTTTCTTCATGTTTTGAGGGTAGTACAATCAGAATCAGCCCTTATCCCGAACACGATTTTTTTTTGCCATCACCATACCTCCATTTCCTTATGGAACATGGAAATAAAACGGAAAACCTGAAAATGTCGAACGCGTGCGAGCTGCAATAAACACGAAAATCTACGAATGACAGTGCAGTGATTCGAAGAAGATCTGGTGATTTCGGTAATTTTTCATTCTTAGGCTGGATGCTGATGTAATCGAAACTATGTGTCTACTTGAACCGGATTGGTTAGCCGAGTGGTCTCCTAATTAAATTCTCCGCTAGAAATAAACTAGTTTCCAACTGATTAGTGTCGAATCAATTATAAATATTACAACAAACGTTTTTATTTTTCTCAGTACAACTGGAATTAATAGCGCTAACATTAATAGAATAGCATTAATAGAATTAACAATAGGCTGTTAGCAAGTGGGCCTCTTCTAGATTTTAGTAAAGCTTTCGATACTGTAGGTCAGGGGTCTCCAAACTACGGCCCGCGGGCCGGATCCGACCCGCGGCCTGGCCGATGCTGCGTGCAGTTTTTAAATAGATCGTCAAAATACTTCAAATATAATAACATTTTACTAACTAAATAAGAATTAAGTTCAGTAAAATGTTATAATATTTTGTACAAGTTTAAAACATTTACGTGGTTAATGTTGGAGCAACAAAATTTGACCCAAAATGGACAGACATTATATGTCAGAAGCAACTACACACATCCCATACGTTCATAAGATTTCCAAAAAATAACACGTAAGCAATATCTCTGAATGTTATTTTTTCCTTACTTTTATTTACATTATTTTGAATAAGTGAATTTGTTTTCTTTGGATAAGTCTGCTTAATTTTTATTTGAATACATATTTTATTGACTTGATTATTTCGTAAACTTAAAAAAATAAATTTATTATGTGTGTGTGTGTGTGTGTGTGTGTGTGTGTGTGTGGTTGGCCCGCCTGACTTCCAAGATTTTTCAATTCGGCCCTCAGTGAAAAAGTTTGGAGACCCCTGCTGTAGGTTAAAAAATTGTATTAAGAAAATTAAATTGTTACGGAATACGGGGTTCAGCATATGATTGGTTTTCGTCTTAGCTGTTAAAGAGGAAACAATGTCTGAGGAATGAAAATGTTTTCATTAGTAAACAACAAGTAGAAGGGGTGTCCCCAAATGTTTAGTCCTTGGGCCAATTCTAATTGTTATTTATTTAAGCCACCTCGGGTTCGGTAATTTCAATGGGCAAATCACCCCATTTGCAGGTGATACGGCTTTACCGTATGTTTCAAAAAACGGTAGAGCTATGCATACAGCTGTGGAACAAGATCTGAAAACTCTGAAATTTTGATTTTGGGAAAATAAACCGTTTCTAAATACTCAAAAAAGAAAATCTGTTTTGTTTAATTTAAAAGGACAAAAGTCTTTCCCAGTTCCTATAAAACTTCATAGTGACCAATGCAATATAGGAACAGTTTGTAGTGTACTAAATTTGGGACAGGTGGATACTTGCAAATATTTAGGTGTTACAGTGAATATTAAAATCGTACGGAAAACTTACATAAGGCGAAAGATACTAACTTTTTGAGAACATTTTATTTCTTAAAAAATATGTGTCCGAAAATATTGTTAAAAATATTTAGTTGTCTTTAGTTCATACAATGGAATCTTTCGAAATGTGACTTTACCGTAGAATACTGAGCATTTCATGGACAGCACACACAACTAATGTTAAAGTTCTTAGAAAGATGAAGATAGAAAGGGAAGTTATTAACATAGTGAAGATGAGAAAGCTTCAGTATCTGGGACATCTCATGAGAAATGAACAGTGATTTTACTAATTGCAGTCCATACTACAGGGAAAAGTACTTGGAAAGAGAGGAGTTGGGCGACCGAGAATATCATCATGGCTGAGAAATTTAAGGACCTGGTTTGGCATGAATACAACTGACTTATACCGTGCAGCAGTACAGAGAGTTAACATAGTCTGTATGATATCCAATATCCGAAACGGACAGGAGCTATCAGAAGAAGAAAAGTACATAAAATTAAAGTATGGAACAGGTTGTTTGGTGGCGGAACGTACGTATCATATTTGAATTATCTATTAGCCTTAGAAAAACATTATATTCGAATACTGCTAGAAAAAAACGTAAGTTATACATCATTAACTTTGTTTCAATATATTAATTCGTTGGCTTTAAGACACTTATACTGTATAAAGTACTTAAAATATATTTTAATAGAAGTGGAGATTACGGGAAAATGAAAGTTCGACAACTAAGGTGTGAAAATTGAAACTCTTTCGATGCCTTTAGCTAAAAAAGAAATATATAACAAGTTTATTCATGATGTACTTTGTAGGCTTACACAGCCGGAGTCAATGTTGTTAAAATTCCTTCCTGGGCTGTTTGGCCGTGGTCATTGTTTTCTACAAAAACAGACGTTAAGGCAATGGCATCATCAGTGTAAAATCGAGTTAGGCTAACGTTAGGCAGTATACGTTAGTGACCGTTAGTTCAGCCTTAACCACAGTGCTGCGGTCACTAAATTATCCACGTCACGTTAGCGGTAACTCGATGTTACACTGACGGTGGCAATCGATTGCAGTGTCGAAACGTCTGTTTTTGTAGAAAACAATGAGCACGGCCAAACACCCCGGGAAGAAATTTTAACAAGTTTATTCATGTTTAGTATCACAGATTTTATAATCGTTTACCAACAAACATAAAAAAATAATGAAAAAAACAATTATTCTCAAACATTCGAAAACTTTGCTAATGAATAAAAGATCAGTTGAGTACCTTTATCATCCTGCATATCGTTAATAATAATTTTAAGCACACGGGACGCTATGATCAAGAGAAGAAATTTAATTTGTGATTGTATTTTATTTATAAAGACTATAAATAGCTAGATGTAGTTGTGATGTAAAAGTATTTATGATTTGTTTATTAATTTACTAAAAAACTTACGAATAATTTCATTTACTTTGCAACGATTATATCAGATTTAGTTGAATGTGAAAGCATTGATTTTATGTTGAAAACTGTCATAACTACAAAATATTACAATCAGAATGATCACAGTTGCACACCACTATATAAAAATTATCCCAATTAGCGCTTTCAAGCTTCACAGCCCATCGTCAGATTGGAATAGACAGGAAATTTGTAAAAACAACCCCTTCACCCCTCTCCACCACCCAGCTCACACACAACAAGCTATAATATAAATGACCCTTCCCCACCCCCTAAACCCTATCCCACCATCTGTAGAGTTACATATTTTTTCTAGCAAATTCCTTGTGTTTCAGTGTTTTGTGTGTGTGTGTGTGTGTGTGTGTGTGTGTGTGCATCCTTTTAAACTACCCTCTTCCTCTCCACACACGTGGGTCAGTCATACACCCTTATTTTTAAAAAAATTCAATTAGTACTATGCAAAATAATTCTTAATCTTATCTATCTGTCCTTTATCATTTACTTCTTAATCATGTTATAAAATATTTCTTCATTATCAAATTTAATTTTAATATTAATTAAATTGTCTAACCCTTTTTCTCTTTCTTTCAATACTTCTAACTCCTCTCTAAGCTTCCTTTCAACTGTGTTATTCACTACTTTTACAATTTCGTATTCTTCCAAAGGATTAACAAACTTATGGTTGTCTTCTATGAAATGTCTTGCATATAACGAATTGGTTGTTCTATTACCTTCTCCACGTTTGTGGTCAGACAACCTGCATACGAATTTTCGTCCTGTTTCTCCTAGGTACACCTTGTTGCAGTCTTTACATTTTAATTTATAAATTCCGCTTTTCTGTAATACTGGAATTTTTTCTATATTCTTATTCTTTATCTTATCAAATACCGTTTCACATTTTTTAATAGCCATATCTACTCCATATTTATTAAAACATTTTATAATTTTTCTAGTATGTGAACCTATGTATATCAATGACCCTGCATAATTCTTTTGTTCTGGTTCTATTTTATCTTTTTGTATGTTAACCCTTTTCATAACTTTATCCACTATGTTGGTGTTATAATTATTATTCCTTACAATTCCCTTTATCGTTCTTAACTCCCTATCTTTTGATTCGGTCTCTTTTAAACACTTCTGAGCTCTGTAACAAAATGAATTGATTGCCGCCATTTTATATCTATATGGGTGGTAAGACTCTCTTGGTATAATTATATCAGAATACGACTCTTTCCTAAATATCCCAAACTGTAGTTTCTCATTATCTTTAATTTCTATGTTTAAATCTAAGTAATTTATTTTCTTACCTCCTATCTCTTCTTTAAATTGTAAGTTTTTATCCTTATTATTTACCTCATTTATAAACTCATGCACTTCTTCTATGCTTCCTTCCCAAATTACTAATACATCATCAATGTATCTAGACCATAATTTTATATTGTTTTTATACTTAGTGGAAGTTATTAATTGCTTTTCAAAATCATTCATGTATATTTCAGCAAGAATAGGGGATAATGAAGACCCCATAGGTAAACCTTTTTTCTGTGTATAAAACTTGTTATTAAACCTAAAATAGTTCTGATTTACACATTCTTTAATTACTTTCATCAACTGCTCTTTATACCTGTATTCTCCCATATTATTATCGTTTATTAACCTAATAACTTTATTTACTGTGATATTGGTAAACATGTCCTTAACATCCAGTGATATCAATTTTGTATTTACATTAATCCTAATATTTTCTAATTTTTCTATCAATTTTACATTATTCTCTATGTTGTATTTTGTCCTAAATTCATATTTCTCTTTCAGTACTCTGCTAACTTCCTTTGATAATTTATAAATAGGTGCGTTAATAAAAGAAACAATCGGTCTAATTGGTTTTCCTTCTTTATGTATCTTAACCTGACTTTTAAAAGTTGGTGCTGTTGGATTACTTTCCAATAAATACTTTTTCTTATTTTCTTCTATAAATGTTATCTGTTTCATCATTTGTTTTATCCTTGACTGGTACTTACTTTAAGTAACTACCAGTACGAAGTAAGTACCAGTCAAGGATAAAACAAATGATAAAACAGATAACATTTATAGAAGAAAATAAGAAAAAGTATTTATTGGAAAGTAATCCAACAGCACCAACTTTTAAAAGTCAGGTTAAGATACATAAAGAAGGAAAACCAATTAGACCGATTGTTTCTTTTATTAACGCACCTATTTATAAATTATCAAAGGAAGTTAGCAGAGTACTGAAAGAGAAATATGAATTTAGGACAAAATACAACATAGAGAATAATGTAAAATTGATAGAATAATTAGAAAATATTAGGATTAATGTAAATACAAAATTGATATCACTGGATGTTAAGGACATGTTTACCAATATCACAGTAAATAAAGTTATTAGGTTAATAAACTATAATAATATGGGAGAATACAGGTATAAAGAGCAGTTGACGAAAGTAATTAAAGAATGTGTAAATCAGAACTATTTTAGGTTTAATAACAAGTTTTATACACAGAAAAAAGGTTTACCTATGGGGTCTTCATTATCCCCTATTCTTGCTGAAATATACATGAATGATTTTGAAACGCAATTAATAACTTCCACTAAGTATAAAAACAATATAAAATTATGGTCTAGATACGTTGATGATGTATTAGTAATTTGGGAAGGAAGCATAGAAGAAGTGCATGAGTTTATAAATGAGGTAAATAATAAGGATAAAAACTTACAATTTAAAGAAGAGATAGGAGGTAAGAAAATAAATTACTTAGATTTAAACATAGAAATTAAAGATAATGAGAAACTACAGTTTGGGATATTTAGGAAAGAGTCGTATTCTGATATAATTATACCAAGAGAGTCTTACCACCCATATAGATATAAAATGGCGGCAATCAATTCATTTTGTTACAGAGCTCAGAAGTGTTTAAAAGAGACCGAATCAAAAGATAGGGAGTTAAGAACGATAAAGGGAATTGTAAGGAATAATAATTATAACACCAACATAGTGGATAAAGTTATGAAAAGGGTTAACATACAAAAAGATAAAATAGAACCAGAACAAAAGAATTATGCAGGGTCATTGACATACATAGGTTCACATACTAGAAAAATTATAAAATGTTTTAATAAATATGGAGTAGATATAGCTATTAAAAAATGTGAAACGGTATTTGATAAGATAAAGAATAAGAATATAGAAAAAATTCCAGTATTACAGAAAAGCGGAATTTATAAATTAAAATGTAAAGACTGCAACAAGGTGTACCTAGGAGAAACAGGACGAAAATTCGTATGCAGGTTGTCTGACCACAAACGTGGAGAAGGTAATAGAACAACCAATTCGTTATATGCAAGACATTTCATAGAAGACAACCATAAGTTTGTTAATCCTTTGGAAGAATACGAAATTGTAAAAGTAGTGAATAACACAGTTGAAAGGAAGCTTAGAGAGGAGTTAGAAGTATTGAAAGAAAGAGAAAAAGGGTTAGACAATTTAATTAATATTAAAATTAAATTTGATAATGAAGAAATATTTTATAACATGATTAAGAAGTAAATGATAGAGGACAGATAGATAAGATTAAGAATTATTTTGCATAGTACTAATTGGATGTTTTAAAATAAGGGTGTATGACTGACCCACGTGTGTGGAGAGGAAGAGGGTAGTTTAAAAGGATGCACACACACACACACACACACACACACACACACACACACACACAAAACACTGAAACCCAAGGAATTTTCTAGAAAAAATATGTAACTCTACAGATGGTGGGATAGGGTTTAGGGGGTGGGGAAGGGTCATTTATATTATAGCTTGTTGTGTGTAAGTAGGGTGGTGGAGAGGGGTGAAGGGGTTGTTTTTACAAATTTCCTGTCTATTCCAATCTGACGATGGGCTGTGAAGCTTGAAAGCGCTAATTGGGATAATTTTTATATAGTGGTGTGCAACTGTGATCATTCTGATTGTGATTTCAACCACTAACACAAATTTCTTCATTATACAAAATATTAGGTTAATTATTTTATATTATTAACAATAATTGTTAATATTATATCTTAGTTGCAACCACTGTTATGAGTTAAGGTTAAAAAGGATTATTTAAGTTGGGATTAATTTTGAAATGTTAAGCATCTGTTTTTACTTCCATGTTCCTTAAGGAAATGGAAGTATGGTGATGGCAAAAAAAATCGTGTTCGAGATTATTGCAGAATATGATTGTACTACACTCAAAACATGAAAAAAAGTCATTTTTCGAAAAGTGTCTGTGTGTGTGTCTGTGTGTCTTATAACGTATAAAGAAATATAGGGTGAAAAGTAATGTTTGTGTGTTGTAATATGTCGGGCGTTACCTCCGCGCACTTTTGTTACTTACTCTATTGACTGGATCCTCTGCAGTGATGTAGTCCTGTAACACAACTTAAAACTATGCTTTTTGTGGGCGCCACTTGGAAACGTTTGTTCCAAGAAAAAATTAAATGTGATTGATAAAATTTTTAAATCTACGAAAAAAATTTAAACAAGTCAGTTTAGCTTTGAAAAATCAGTTATGTTTAATGATTCTTTAAAAAACAACAAACAAATCGTCTGAAGGACTATCATTCATAAAAATTATAAAATTGCAGAGAAAAAATTTTACAAGTTATTATTATTGACAATTTTTTATATGTCCAATCAAGTATCGGCTAGTATAATTCAGATTCTGACTCAGTTGACAAGCATGAGTTTAATATGTGAAAAAACTTTTATCTCAGGACGTGACTCCTTTGAACTACCAAAACATATCAATTAGATGCCTCACAAGAAAAAAAACTAAGTGATTTGAAGGTGTATGTGTGGCGTGTAAAGTACAACTGTGTGATAAATGTAACCAGGTAACAACTAACTTTAATTTTGGTAACTCACGTTCCAACGGTCGTTTATTCTCTCACTGGACACTTCCTTCGGGTAGTTTCTCGATCTCGCCTCTTCGGGTGTACACTGAATCTATTTAAAGTCAATTTTTGCGATCGTTACTTTTTCCGCACTTTTTGTCAAAACGTTTGGCAGTAAAATCTCGTTCAAACGCCGCCACTACGAATCATCTGTTTAGCGTTGATTCAGAAATCTGCCACCGCAGCGCTGACTCCCATGCAGTTTTGAGGAAGGCTCAGTGTATTGTTTTGTTTACGTTCGGGGGAATTATTTGTCACGTTAGTCAGTCAATGCGAACACAGCAGAATTCGTTCTCTATTAAATGTTTGGGACCCTCCTGGGCCGTCGACGTTCTGGCTGCGTGCTTTCTATTAAAATTTGCCGTATCGCTGCTCTATTTCAGCGATACTTTTTGGCGTATACTCTCGTTGAGGTTAAGTCAGTCGGTTATGTCTATGTACGGGAAAAGCCTTCCTGCCGTGTCTTGTCGATTTTTCGCCTCTCGGTTTCGCCTTAGCTGCGTTGATCAGTGTTGTGTGAGATGCATCAGCTCTGGAGTTCAATCTTCAAGTGTTTTCTCGTCAAATTTTGTCTCGCTTTTATACTAAATCGGGATGACTGTTTTCGTCGACTTCCGGTATATTTGTGTAAAAATTCTTTCTAGATTGTTCGAGAATAAACGAAATGGAATGTCATAGAACAATTTTCACTTCCGTAGAAGCTTTTAGAACGAATTTCTTATTCTTCATACAATGGATATTTCAAAATTTACACTGGTATTTATCAAACAGTTTCACATTAGTACTTACAATTTCTATGCCATTAATGTATTTAAATTCCTTGTTTTTTACTGAATCTAGCGATACTAAATATGATTGGTATCTAATTAACTTAAGTCTAAAAAACATTACAATTTACAACCCTCACCTTGAGTTGTAGTAATTAAAAACACAATATTTATAATAAAAATTGTTGTGGAGTTATAAAGTTCCCTTCACAAGCTGGACATCTACTACTACTACTCTCCTACAACAAAATAAACAAATTTTAACATCAATAGAACACAAATAAATACAATTTTATATGGCCTCTGCTCATGGCCTAGGTTCTTGTCAGTTTTCTAATACAATGATTAGTCTTTTTCCTTAATATATGTATTATTTCACCACTATACACACAGAGTTTATTATTTTGTCTATCTTTTGTGATACCTGGTTACTTTGTACATATTTTATATTTATCACAAGATGACATAGCATCATTGATTGTCTTGAGATGTCATTTTTTATGGTGTGACAAATCTCACTCTAAATAGTTAAATTCTTTTAGAATTGATTTTACTTTCAACTGAGTTTATTTCTTATTAAGGTATTTTGATGTATTGTACCTTTCTATCTTATTTTTGTTAGTATTATGTAAGTATTTTAGCCAGATATGATTCTTTTTGTACTGGATAATTGGCTTCAGCCATACATGGTATAAGTAAATATTTTGCTGACTTGACTATTACAATGTTAAAGTTGGTCAGGTATATTAGTATAGTTGCATTATATCATATTACAGCTTTCTAATACAGTTTGGTTGCATTTTGGCAACATTAAATTCATAAATTATACAATATTAGATGCCTGTTACATGTTTTTAGTTAACACTGTTTTTGGCTATTTTGGCTGCTTTTTATTCATTTGACAGCTTCCTTTATTTAAGATAAATTGTTCACTATTGTCTGCTTGACAATTACATATAGTTTTTATTTAAATCTGATAATAATTAATTTTTTCATGAAATCTTGGTGTATGGTCTCAAATCCAACACATTAATATTTTTTTGTCATTGCAAATATACAATCTTTATTTTAACTTAAACTCTTTCTAATAATGTATTTAAGTCATTTAATACATTTATTCTATTTACATCACATAATATAATGATGGATCATGTCCATTTATTCACAAAAAATAGTTTTTAATACTATATTCATAGTTATAAAACTTAATAATTATTGACTTCATTCTGGTGGATTCTGACATTATTTCTCTCTCTTATAGTGTCTTATGGTTTTTTTTCACTCTTATTCACTTTAATAATATGTATGGGGTTTTGTCTTAGTCATAGTTTGGTCGTTTTTTTTCAAGTTGATAGAAATAATTATTATACAAAATTACACAATTTTTTTGGGACTACTTGGGTTCGATACTGTTCACTTCACTTTCCTCTTATGCTAACTTACTATATAAATGATTTCTTTTTATGGAACGTTCTGTGACGTTACATATGCCTCCCGTTAAAGTTGATAATTTTGGAAAAACATATCTTTGGTTTTGATGAAATTATCATCTCTATAATAACCCTTTATTAGCTTCTTTATATCTCATTCTTTTATCTTATAATTAAATTCCTGTACTACTCCTTTAATATATTAATCCAACTCAATATTCCTAGTTCGTTCTTTGTCATATCACCTGTTCCTTTCCTTTTTACCTTGATGTTTTATAATTAATCTTTGATATAAATCCCTATCAATTCCCTAACTTACATAGAGGGTTGGGAGTCAGAGTGGCTCGCTATGGCATACATTCTCTGTCCCTTCCTGTCTATCACTACTGAAATCAGAGGCAACACATCCCTGTTCAGAAAATAATAAATGCACCTTTGCAACAAATAATAATAATAAAAAAATACAATATTCAAAGATCATAGGCTCCTACACATAAATTCCCTTTCTTAAACTCTTCTGGTTAATTCACAATTATATTAATATATCGTTCTCCGCAGGTTAAAATTATCGTTTAAAATCATTCAATGTTAATAGCTATATTCATATTCATCATTACCTCCTTATGTAACACACTGTTTTCCTCTCCTTTTTTTTTTCATTTATCATTTAAATATCAAATATATATGACAGTATTTCTCCTTCTTTTCTCCTTTACTAAGTGTCCATCTTGTAATATTTATTTATAATAATCTCTCTCCTTCTCTAAGTACGGGTAAGCTGGTAAATATACGTTGACATGGCTATTGGAAATAAATCTATATTTTATATATATCTTTATGCTTTTGGTGTAAGGTGTCCTTCTCGTAATATTAATGAATAACAATCATAATACAATAATATTTATATTTATTTAAAAATCTCTATCTCCTTTCTAATTATGGCTAAATTAAAAAATTCACGTTGACATGTTTAGTCAAGGTACCTTCTCTATGATGCTGTATTTGACTTGGGTCCTTGGTCATGGTACTTGGTTACTGATTGAGTATTCGACTTGTGATTTTTTAATCATGGTACTTTTTTAATGAAGTCTGGTTATACGTTCCTTTTACCTTGTTCCTAATTGTGTCAGTTACCTCGTAGGTATTGTTTTTATTGTCTCTGGTTATCGTGAAAGGCCCTGTATATAAGAGTAGCAATTTCCTCGTTATGCCTTGTATAGCACTGGGCAATTCTCTATTTTTAATCAACACCTTTTCACCTACCTCATATTTAATTGCCTTAGGCTGTGATTTGATATATTTTTTCCGCTGCTGTTCCGTTTTTTCTAGCACCTTATTATAAAATTTTGCCCCTTCGAATTGGTATGCGGGTTCGTCGGGAAAATTAATAATTTCTTTTATCTCTCGTGGTGGGGGTCTTTCGAACATAACCGTGTATGGCGACATCTCGATGGTATTGTGATGCGAGAAATTGAGGAAATCCTCGGTAGAGGCTACATATTCATGCCATCTTTTCTGCTCGTTATGGCAGTAAGTTCTTAGCAACCGTCCTACCTCCCTTAACACTCTCTCGGCTGGGTTACTATTCGGGTGATATACGGACGTCTTGTACGTTTTTATTCCGTGTTCTCCCAAGCTTTCCTTCCAAAGTTTTCCCCTAAACTGAGTACCGTGATCCGTAATTATAGAATACGGTCGGCCCACTTCCATTATATAACGCTGGATTATTATGTCTATTATTTTCCTGGTCGTTGCCCTAGTTATTGGGTATAGCTTTGTATACTTGCTAAAGTGGTCGAAAATGATTATGATAAATTTATATCGGTGTCTCCCACCGCTGCGTGGAAAGGGTCCGCAGATATCGAGAAATACCTTTTCCAATTTTTCGGAAGATAATATGGGTATCATGACCCCTTCCTTCCTCTCGTTATCACACTTTACTTTTTGTCCCTTTTCATTAAATTCTGTTTATATTCTTTCATATAACTCCTTTCTCTGTGGTCAGTGACCGGGGGGTTAAGTATATTAATTAAACCGCTTTGAGTCATTTCTCCTATTTCCTTTGTATACTCCCTGTTTGTTTTTCTCGGTCTGTCCAGTCTATTAGCTATGTTTTGTTTCGTTTCTACTGTTTTTTTCTCTATGGTTTCAGGACCGGTATTATTTTCTGGAAGACAACGAAATAGAAACTGTAATCCTTCTACCTGTTCCTCCATTACCTCGACCTCCTTATCATTGTCGGTTTTACTCTCCTCGATCTTTTCGTCTACTAATTCGTAATTTGCATTATTATTTTTCATTTCTGGAAGATGACGAAATAGAATCTGTAATCCTTCTACCTGTTCCTCCATTACCTCGACCTCCTTATCATTGTCGGTTTTACTCTCCTCGATCTTTTCGTCTACTAATTCGTAATTTGCATTATTATTTTTCATTTCTGGAAGATGACGAAATAGAATCTGTAATCCTTCTACCTGTTCCTCCATTACCTCGACCTCCCGGTCATTGTCAGTTTTACTCTCCTCGATCTTTTCGTCTACTGTTTTGTAATTTGCATTATTATTTTTCGTAATGGACTCTACCCATTTTTGAGTTTCCTCCCGAAGTTTCTGCATTTGTTTTTCGCTCTCCTCTCTCTCTTTCTGTTCCTTTCTTTCATTTTCTTCTCTCTCTTTCTGTCTCCTTCTTTCATCCTCTTCTCTCTCTTTCTGTCTCCTTCTTTCATTTTCCTCTCTCTCTTTCTGTTCTTTTCTTTCATTTTCTTCTCTCTCTTTCTGCCTCCTTCTTTCATTTTCCTCTCTCTCTTTCTGTCTCCTTCTTTCATTTTCCTCTCTCTCTATCTGTCTCCTTCTTTCATCCTCTTCTCTCTCTTTCTGTCTCCTTCTTTCATTTTCCTCTCTCTCTTTCTGTTCTTTCCTTTCATTTTCTTCTCTCTCTTTCTGCCTCCTTCTTTCATCCTCTTCTCTCTCTTTCTGTCTTTGTTTTTCATCCTCCTCTTTCTTCTTCTGTCTCTCCTTCGCTTTGGACTCTAGCCATTTTTTAGTTTCCTCCCCGAAGGATTCTATCCATTTTTCCTCTCTTTCTTTCATGGATTTTCTCCATCTTTCCCCCTTCTCTCTCAGTTCCTCCCTAAATTTCCGGCCATCTTCTTCCACCTGTCTCCTTCTTTGGCTCCTTTCTTCCCTTTCTTGGAGCATTCGCTC
Source organism: Magicicada septendecula (assembly GCA_034769895.1). NCBI lineage: Eukaryota > Metazoa > Arthropoda > Insecta > Hemiptera > Cicadidae > Magicicada > Magicicada septendecula. The sequence goes on from CM068367.1 coordinate 1,394,752,718, forward strand.
CTTATTTTTTTTGTTTGTTTCTTCCAATTCTTGGATCATCATCATTAATTTTGTTTGTGACATTTTAATATGTTGGTAGTTGCCGGGCTTGTTCCGTCTTTTTCAAGCCTCACTAGTTGGGCTGCCAATTTATAACAAATAGAAATGATTGGGTGTTGTAATTGTAAATGTTTGTGTTGTGTCGGGCGTTACCTCCGCGCACTTTTGTTACTTACTCTATTGACTGGATCCTCTGCAGTGATGTAGTCCTGTAACACAATTTAAAACTATGCTTTTTGTGGGCGCCACTTGGAAACGTTTGTTCCAAGAAAAAATTAAATGTGATTGATAAAATTTTTAAATCTACGAAAAAAATTTAAACAAGTCAGTTTAGCTTTGAAAAATCAGTTATGTTTAATGATTCTTTAAAAAACAACAAACAAATCGTCTGAAGGACTATCATTCATAAAAATTATAAAATTGCAGAGAAAAAATTTTACAAGTTATTATTATTGACAATTTTTTATAGGTCCAATCAAGTATCGGCTAGTATAATTCAGATTCTGACTCAGTTGACAAGCATGAGTTTAATATGTGAAAAAACTTTTGTCTCAGGACGTGACTCCTTTGAACTACCAAAACATATCAATTAGATGCCTCACAAGAAAAAAAACTAAGTGATTTGAAGGTGTATGTGTGGCGTGTAAAGTACAACTGTGTGATAAATGTAACCAGGTAACAACTAACTTTAATTTTGGTAACTCACGTTCCAACGGTCGTTTATTCTCTCACTGGACACTTCCTTCGGGTAGTTTCTCGATCTCGCCTCTTCGGGTGTACACTGAATCTATTTAAAGTCAATTTTTGCGATCGTTACTTTTTCCGCACTTTTTGTCAAAACGTTTGGCAGTAAAATCTCGTTCAAACGCCGCCACTACGAATCATCTGTTTAGCGTTGATTCAGAAATCTGCCACCGCAGCGCTGACTCCCATGCAGTTTTGAGGAAGGCTCAGTGTATTGTTTTGTTTACGTTCGGGGGAATTATTTGTCACGTTAGTCAGTCAATGCGAACACAGCAGAATTCGTTCTCTATTAAATGTTTGGGACCCTCCTGGGCCGTCGACGTTCTGGCTGCGTGCTTTCTATTAAAATTTGCCGTATCGCTGCTCTATTTCAGCGATACTTTTTGGCGTATACTCTCGTTGAGGTTAAGTCAGTCGGTTATGTCTATGTACGGGAAAAGCCTTCCTGCCGTGTCTTGTCGATTTTTCGCCTCTCGGTTTCGCCTTAGCTGCGTTGATCAGTGTTGTGTGAGATGCATCAGCTCTGGAGTTCAATCTTCAAGTGTTTTCTCGTCAAATTTTGTCTCGCTTTTATACTAAATCGGGATGACTGTTTTCGTCGACTTCCGGTATATTTGTGTAAAAATTCTTTCTAGATTGTTCGAGAATAAACGAAATGGAATGTCATAGAACAATTTTCACTTCCGTAGAAGCTTTTAGAACGAATTTCTTATTCTTCATACAATGGATATTTCAAAATTTACACTGGTATTTATCAAACAGTTTCACATTAGTACTTACAATTTCTATGCCATTAATGTATTTAAATTCCTTGTTTTTTACTGAATCTAGCGATACTAAATATGATTGGTATCTAATTAACTTAAGTCTAAAAAACATTACAATTTACAACCCTCACCTTGAGTTGTAGTCATTAAAAACACAATATTTATAATAAAAATTGTTGTGGAGTTATAAAGTTCCCTTCACAAGCTGGACATCTACTACTACTACTCTCCTACAACAAAATAAACAAATTTTAACATCAATAGAACACAAATAAATACAATTTTATATGGCCTCTGCTCATGGCCTAGGTTCTTGTCAGTTTTCTAATACAATGATTAGTCTTTTTCCTTAATATATGTATTATTTCACCACTATACACACAGAGTTTATTATTTTGTCTATCTTTTGTGATACCTGGTTACTTTGTACATATTTTATATTTATCACAAGATGACATAGCATCATTGATTGTCTTGAGATGTCATTTTTTATGGTGTGACAAATCTCACTCTAAATAGTTAAATTCTTTTAGAATTGATTTTACTTTCAACTGAGTTTATTTCTTATTAAGGTATTTTGATGTATTGTACCTTTCTATCTTATTTTTGTTAGTATTATGTAAGTATTTTAGCCAGATATGATTCTTTTTGTACTGGATAATTGGCTTCAGCCATACATGGTATAAGTAAATATTTTGCTGACTTGACTATTACAATGTTAAAGTTGGTCAGGTATATTAGTATAGTTGCATTATATCATATTACAGCTTTCTAATACAGTTTGGTTGCATTTTGGCAACATTAAATTCATAAATTATACAATATTAGATGCCTGTTACATGTTTTTAGTTAACACTGTTTTTGGCTATTTTGGCTGCTTTTTATTCATTTGACAGCTTCCTTTATTTAAGATAAATTGTTCACTATTGTCTGCTTGACAATTACATATAGTTTTTATTTAAATCTGATAATAATTAATTTTTTCATGAAATCTTGGTGTATGGTCTCAAATCCAACACATTAATATTTTTTTGTCATTGCAAATATACAATCTTTATTTTAACTTAAACTCTTTCTAATAATGTATTTAAGTCATTTAATACATTTATTCTATTTACATCACATAATATAATGATGGATCATGTCCATTTATTCACAAAAAATAGTTTTTAATACTATATTCATAGTTATAAAACTTAATAATTATTGACTTCATTCTGGTGGATTCTGACATTATTTCTCTCTCTTATAGTGTCTTATGGTTTTTTTTCACTCTTATTCACTTTAATAATATGTATGGGGTTTTGTCTTAGTCATAGTTTGGTCGTTTTTTTTCAAGTTGATAGAAATAATTATTATACAAAATTACACAATTTTTTTGGGACTACTTGGGTTCGATACTGTTCACTTCACTTTCCTCTTATGCTAACTTACTATATAAATGATTTCTTTTTATGGAACGTTCTGTGACGTTACAGTCTGTGTCTGTGTGTCTGTAGATTTTTTTCTATGGCAAACGATAACAGCCGCAAATTCAAACAGAATCAAATAATTTTTTGCATACAGCCCTGATTTGTAGAGTACTCGCGACCTGTTGTTGTTGGTGAAGATCGGTTGAGGGAAAGGGGTAGTTTACCTGCAAAGGTTTTTTTTTATCAAGGGTAATTTTGTTTGTTTGGCAAACGATAACAGCCGCAAATTCAAACAGAATCAAATAATGTTTCGCATGCAGCCCTGAATTGTAGGGTTCTCAAGATCTGTTGATTTTGGTAAAGATCGGTTAAGGGAAAGGGGTAGTTTACCGGCAACGTTTTATGTTTTAACAAGGGTATTTTCTATGGCAAACGATAACAGCCGCAAATTCAAACATAATCAAATACGTTTTTGCATACAGCCCTGATTTCTTGATTACTAAAGACCTATTGTTTTTGGTGAAGATCGTTTAAGGGAAAGGGGTAGTTTACCAGCCACGTTTTTTGTTTTATCAAGGGTATTTTGTATGGCAAACGATAACAGCCGCAAATTCAAACAGAATCAAATGATGTTTTGCATACAGCCCTGTACTGTAGAGTTCTCAATACCTATTGGTGTTGGTGAAGATCGGTTAAGGGAAAGGGGTAGTTTACCTGCAACGTTTTATGTTTTAAAAGTGTATTTTCTATGGCTAACGATAAGAGCCGCAAATTCAAACAGAATCAAATACGTTTTTGCATACAGTCCTGTTTTGTAGAGTACTAAAGACCTATTGTTTTTGGTGAAGATCGGTTAAGGGAAAGGGGTAGTTTACCTGCAACGTTTTATGTTTTAACAAGGGTATTTTTTCTATGACGAACGATAACTGCCGTAAATTCAAAGAGAATCAACTAATGTTTTGCATACAGCCCTGAATTGTAGAGTTCTCAAGACCTATTGTTATTGGTGAAGATCGGTTAATGGAATAGGGTAGTTTACCAGCAACGTTTTATGTTTTATCAAGGGTGTTTTCTATGGCAAACGATAACAGCCGCAAATTCAAACAGAATGTAATATTTGTTTGCATACAAGCCTGAATTGTAGAGTACCCAAGACCTGTCGTTTTTGGTGAAGATCGGTTAAGGGAAAGGGGTAGTTTACCAGCAACATTTTATGTTTTAACAAGGGTAATTTTTTATATGACGAACGACAACTGCCGTAAATTCAAACAGAATCAACTAGGTTTTTGCATACCTTTTTGAACTAAGGAGAACTCAAGGTCTGTTGATTTTGTAGGGGTAGTTTATCAGCAACGTTTTATGTTTTAAAAAGGGTAATTTTTTTATGATGAACGATAACTGCCGAAAATTCAATGAGAATCAAATAATTTTTTGCACTCTTTCCTGAGTTGCAGAGAGCTCAAGGTCTATTGACTTTGGTGAAGATCAGTTAAGGGAAAGGGGTAGTTTACCTGCAACATTTTATGTTGTAACAAGAGAAATGTTTCCATGACGAACGATAACTGCCGCACATTCAAACAGAATCAAATATTTGTTTGCATGCTTCCCTGAATTGTAGAGGACGGAAGGTCTGTTGATTTTGGAGAAGATCGGTTAAGATAAACGGGTAGTTTACCAGAAACATTTTATGATTTAACAAGAGTGAAGTACTTAATTTTTATTAATAAAGTATCCTGATAAGAAGCTCATAGTAATCCACTGTAGAAACGTAGATGAAATATCTATAAATGAACAGGTTAGGTGAACGGGGCGGGGGTAATTTTCTATTATTAAAAATTATAGTTGAAGGTGGAGGGCAGAATTTTTTATATGTGTAGTACGTTATCGGCAACAAAGAAGTAGTTTTTTGTTAAAATTGCTTCCCGGGCTCTTTAGCCGTAGTTCAATGTTTTCTGCAAAACCAGACTTTTCGGCAGTGCCATCGACTGCCATCATCGGTGAAAATCGAGTGCGAAAACGTGAGGTGGTATACGTTAGTGACCACAGTACTGTGGTTAATGCTGAAGCAATAAGTAGAAAGACGTAGTTTCTATGGAAATATTTCATTTCGAATATGATTTTAAATATAAATCTTAGAACATGGAAGTCATGTAAGGTTCTCCATACCGATATTTAGTATATGTTAACATTTAATATAGTACTGTATATTAGGTTGGATGTCTGCACAGTAAATGTGTGACAAAATTGTTGGCCAATAAAAGCTAATTGGATCTATGAAATATTATTTTTTGTTTAATTAAATGTATATCAAGGACATTAATAAACCTTAACCTGTCACTGCTCACAGTATTTGGTGAGAAGGTAATTCCTAGGGTTGTGAATATAATGAACATTGTACACTGTAATAATAGGAATAAAGCTGTTAAAAAAAACCCATACCTGCTCCAAACAGTAGTCGTCTACAACTACTTTGACCCGCGCTGGATAACTATACAGTAGTCATCACAATAATCTTCACTCCAAAGACAAGGCCCTAGTTAATCTTTTACAGAATCCCTACCAGCATCAACAACAAGATCATATTCATACTGCTAGTCTGTTGCTTTCCTTGAGGTCAACTGTTCACAACATCTCCTGCTCTTCCTGCTCTACTGTCTTTAACCTTCTTCAGCAAAGATTTTATTTTATACTAGCTGTTACCCGCGGCTTCGCACGCGAATATTTGATTTTTAATAAGTTTTTTTAATGTAATTTTTATTGTCTATATTTATATAGCGTTCTGTCAGATCGTTAGAAGCATTCTATAACACATTAAACGTTATGTTTTCCTCAACCATGGCTTTTATTTATTTCTGCAGTAAACTAAAACCAAAAACCGTTGTCACCTAACCTCACAAATGAAAACAACACGTATTTTCGCTTTACATTTAGTAATAGGTCAATTTACCATTAGTACACTTCTTTTTTTCACATCGTAATATATCGATACAATCGCATATTATATAAAACATCGAAACTGTACTGCAGGAATGGATAAATGTACAGTTCCGATGCCGCTAAATAGATTTTGTTTATTTACTTGTTACTATGGTAATTATTTCTGGTCTCCATGGTGTTGACATCTTTAGTAGTAATATTTAACATATTTCATTACTTGTTCATTGCATCATCAGAAATACGTATAAACATAAATCTTATAATCGTTTAAGACAATTAAAAAATATATATAGACGTATCTGTATACAAAATTACAAAATATATCGATAAAATCGCATATTAAAAACATTAAAAACTGCAGGAACGGATAAAGGTACAGTTCCGATGCCGCTTAATATCATTTGTTTATTTACTTATTACTATGGTAATTAATTCTGGTCTCCATGGTGTCGTTGACATCTTTACATGCGTCAACGGAAAGGCATAATTAAAGGGCTTAAATTGTGCGAACGGGGCAAAATATTAAATTTCAAGTTAGACAGTGTTTTTCGCCTTGTGTCAAAGGTTACCTGTGCAAAATTTGGTGGCAATCGGTGTAACGGTGTGGATTTGTTTTCAGTACCCATAAATCCTCAGACTTTGAGTTTTATATATATATATATAGATTACCTTTACTCTAGGAGGGAATACCATAGATTCTTTTAAAAATTCTTCCCAACACCTTGGATTTTCTTTTCTTTCTTTTCACTTGTATACTCGTAGGGTAATGTGAGAGTAGCTACCATTTTTTTTTTAAACTCATTCGTGTATCCTTTCCATTTTATAATTTTTATTTATTTTTTTTTAATTTTCCGTGGAGTAGTGTCCCGACTTTATTATACCAGTCAGTGTAGTTTTTACATGATAGACATATATCACATTCCAGCAGTTAATTAAAATGACAATTTTGCTGTAAAATTTGAATGTTTACGACTATTTTTATTTATTCCAAGATTCCTGGTCATTTACAGGTACATTAATACCATAGTCTTTAATTTCTTAGGCAGCGACCATTAGTAATTTTGTAGTACTTTATTAACAGTGAATATCTCTCTCTCTCTCTCTCTCTCTCTCTCTCTCTCTCTATATATATATATATATATATATATATATATATGTATTGATTTTTTTTCATTATTATTAGAAAAAACTAAAACTAAGGTAGTTATTTTATACTTCTTTGTAGGGTATGATTCTTTTACTCATATTTATTAGTGTGCATGCGTATGTGTTGTATCACTCCGGTTTGTTTACACCTGGTCCCGAACAAACTTTAGTTATCCAGCGGTCAGTAAGTACTGATGCCCAGAGAAAACGAAGAAGAAGAAGAAGAAGAAGAAGAAGAAGAAGAAGAAGAAGAAGAAGAAGAAGAAGAAGAAGAAGAAGAAGAAGAAGAAGAAGAATATAACGGTCAGATTATTTTCGCTGTTGAATCCACATTTGTTGTCTGTCTCACTAAGCATTGTGCATACAATATCCTCTGGGGTTATAGCAAGGTACAGTATTGTAATATGAGAGTGTTATGCATCGAGCGTATTGTTATGGGCGAGATGGCAAACAGTATTACGGGCAAATAAAGTAGTAACATCACACTGTGACTGTCCACTGACCTAAATACATACCTCATAGTGCATCCCTCGGAGTTACATCACATAACACATACACAATCCTTGGTCTCCTGTCGCTACAATAGAGAGCACGTCGTAATATGTTGTCTTTAGTGTCTCCCCCCCCCCCACTTGACAACTGTTTTCATACCTATTTCTCTACGTTGACAACTTCTTCGTCGCAAACGCGCGTCATGAGTTTATTGTCTTTGTCCTCTAAATAGCCTAATATCGTACATATTAGTATATATAGTATGTATAGGCCTACTATATATTGTAAAGTAACAAAATTGTAGTTACATATAAATAATATCCAATACCTAGAATAAGAATCTACCACGTACATGTCTAAGCCAAAATGAGAAAAAACCTCTAAAGTATTAAAACCAATCGTGTATCCATATACGAATAATGTCAAAGCAAGTCAACACAGGAGAAGGAAGAATTATAATGAAAGCATCATCAATGTGATAAGAAGAGGAGAGTATAAAAACCAAACAAATACATTAGCAACCAGGACCCAATAGATCATACAAGTGAGGGGACATATCAAATAAATGAAACAATTTATTATACAAGTGAGACAAAATATCATATATGTGACATATAATACAAGTGAGGGAAAATACCCTATAAGTGAAAAAACCTATATATAAGAAGAAAAAGAAATCCGAATACAAGAAGAGGAAAGGTGTATATAATTAAGAAGAAGAAAAATGTATAATAAACCATGAAGAATATTTAACGAGGACAAGACCATAACATTCCCAGTGTGAGGAATACACTACGACAAGGAAGATAATAAGGCATGTGTGAAGAATGACCAAACAAGTGAATTATAATACCCCCCAACAAGTAAGAACATGAAGAAGAAAAGGTGACCAAGAACCAAGTGTCGACAAACTAATAAGTAGCCACAAACAATAATAGTGAGTGTCTTATATAAGTGCATCGATTAATATTAAAATAACACAACCCCAAGTAAACACCACAAACATTAAAGTGCAATGTTTATGGAAGAGGAAGATAAGAAGTGTTAACAAAGAGAAACAGTAAATCCCAAATAAACAACACAAACATTTAGTGCATGATTTATGAAACAAGATTATGACAAAATACAAACGTAGAAAGACCACAAATGTACTGATATTAAAGAGAGAAATAATTGCTCAATAATAACTGAAACTGAATATAAAATCCTTAATAAGATATATGTTTAAATATCAAAAGAATAGAGAGTAAAACATATATATAATGTAATAATTAATGTACTGAGAATAAGACAACCTGCTATAGAAAGACAAGGCAGTTTGCCCAAACCAAAATATAAACACATAATATGTACAACAATAACAAGTAAGAATTAAGTAATAATGTGTAAACAAATAGTATATAATGTATATAAAATAGTGAGAATATTGTAAAAAATTATAGTAATATCATATCATATTAAAATTATAATAATTAAGCAAGACGATGAACAAATTAGGATGAGTATTGTTGTCAACTCAGTAAGAGACACACAACCTCAACTGAACAGAATCTGCAACACAGAACCACATTTAATAATTAGAAAAATGCAGAAAAAAGTAATTATTCAAATCAACAACCAAAATAGGATAAATGAGTAACATAACGAACCCAATATGAATTGAGAAACACTATTATACAATCTATAATATTTAAACAAACAATAGCCAGATTAACAAAACACAAGATGACTATCAAAGTTACACAAAATACTCACTTAAACTTGATAAAGGAGAGGAAAATAGTTTGACAGTAGCAACTAGAATATTCAATACCTCTATGAGAACCTCTGACAAACATTAAATACATAAATGTATATGAAAACAATAATAAACAAACATACATGACCAATGAGACTAGATGTAAATAGCAATATTACTGAAATTTATGAATGTAGAACACAACAAAAAAGTACTACACACAATAGACAAACAATGTACAAGGTCTAGATACACATTAATGGATAAAAATACATCCATTAAGTACAAATAATGATAAAATATGTATATCAAAGTGACACAATTATGACATGGTGTATTAAAGCCATCCAATATAAATAAATGAAGCACAATAAATGGAAACAAAGCTTCACTAAAGGTGTAAAAATATTTAAGGTACAACCTAAACACCTAAGAGATATATTATTATGAAATATGTATTAGAAATAGTGAGTACAAATGCAAGGACATGTAGGGCTTATACGCTTGAAAAGCATTTGACAAGAATTGTAAATATTTTAGTATTTAGAAATAATTATTAAGAGAAATGGACTCTAAACAATTAAAATAAGCATTAAAATTAGAATATATTATAATAAATTGGAAAGGAATTAAATGTGACTAAGAACCACAAAAAGTGCATTATCGAAAAGTGATTTAGGTTAATTATGGACGGATTTATAGATTGTGTAGACTCTAAATAAAGAGCCAAGCATCCGCAAGATGATAATACCATTCACTTCTTAATTCGAAATGTAATAAGAAAGATATAAACAATAGAAAGTTTTCCTTCAATTCCAAAAAGAATTATTCCAATATGAACGCGTCATAGCATACTCTTGAACCCAAAGACCGATGCTAAGAAATAAAATTTCTGACTTTATTAAGGCATATGGGGTCGAGATTACCAGATTATCAACCAATAGGAAGAGCTGATTTCAAAAGACGCCGACAGCAACTTCGAAGGAAAGCATTACTAGTTCTTTGACCATCAGAGTGAACGGGACGCGTATCCGTCGGGAGCAAATTTTAAAAATGTGCGCGCCCCCTGTATAAACGAGTGAATGTAACCTCACTAAAGGTCCATAACCCCTTACGTGAGAAATGCGTCGAGTGATGTGTAATAACTATCCATCCATCGCCAGTGTATAATAAAGGCGATGATGAGTGGGAAATTAAGGGAGTACATATTATTAACAATATTGTAATAAAAACTAATGTTTACCAACAAAAATTTTCACGTTGGTACTACTTTAGTCAAGTACAGTCGTACATGGCTAAACTAATTTATGAATGTTAATTAACCAGTATTTGAACAAAAGGTCTCGATCTTATTAATTTAAATAAGATATTATTAATTTTTTTAGAAGAAAATGACAAATGAATATAATATTATAATGAATATCGATGTAAACAATATCGAATATAGATGCTAACTTGATTATTATTAGTACGAAATCAGATCATTTATCAAATAATAACAGAGAACAATCATTACAGTTAATGAACAACATACTTACCACGAATAAATGTTATGTATAGTTTTAAGATTTTAATGCGATAAATTGAAATAGTTTATTGACTCACTTTGAGTAAAAGGCAATCTAACATATATGTTACGAGAATTGTAACAATCATACTGAGTTGTGTTTTAACTTTATACACACTTGAATATACTCAGTTAAAATGAATTTATGAATCAATCATAACATATATCATTATTAGTAACCATCCAAGTAATATTATTCTGACACACAGCATTTGTAATCGTGTCATACGCTTCACTGTTTAGCTGGTGAATTGACACCAGGTGGACTAAAATACGATAATTTCCAATATCGTAATTAAACTTGTTTTCTTGATTTTTAATTACTCTCTGTAATGTATTATTGTTATATTTCAGCATTTTTGTACCCTATATCATGTTAACTAAAAGAACACACGAATTTTGGTAATTTTAAACCAAACTAACCAAACTAGGTTAACAGCTATACGATATACAATAATCAGTGTTACCAGCCCTGAGCTGTAAGAATCTCAATAATTATTTAAATTATTTTTTGATGACTATTGATTGCTTTAAAGGATGCTAATTTTAAATTAACTTATTGTTAATAAAAATAATAATTTTCTTACCTTTGAATCAGTTTTTTTATTTCAAAGTAGGCAAAAGAAAAAATTATTTACAGAGCAATTATTTTCAAAGTGGCAGTACGACAAACGAGCGGCCAATATTTGAACTTCAAAGCAGTATCAAATATATAAAGTCATTTTATTTACTGTACATACACAAATACACCTGTGACATATTATAAACTGTGTTGTAACATTTCAGTGTATTACAGGGCCTATTTTGGAAGACTGACAACAATCACCATTGGTAAGTGAAACGGTAAATCTACCAGTGCTTCAAGAGGATTTTAACACTCCTTTTAAACAATTGTTTTGAACTTTATTTTTGAACAAACTTAATAATAATAATTAAACACAAAACAAATCAGTCTCATCACTATAAAAGAATAGTTATAATATATATCGTATAATATCGTATCTAATAGTAATATTAGATATATAATATATTTAATATTTACAATAAACTTACCTCAAGATGTTTTCTCCTTATTTGGAACATGTTTCGGGAAGCCTTGTGTTCCCATCTTCAGCCTTCCTGATTTTGAGTCTTGTGAAGTACTTCTGTGTTGGTTGGTTATTGTTGTGGTTTTCTGTTGACCTTTGGCAATTTAAATTGGCATTATTGTGTGGTACTATATTATATATTATGTATTACATATGTATAGTCAAATATAACTTCTTCTGCAATTAGTTGCATTATACGAGTATTTTTATCGTTTTAATTCACCTGACGTACATTTCACTGAATATATTAGTAATTTTAAAATAATTATTAAAATCAAATTATTTCGATTATTTGTTAATTAATTTACAAACCTGCGAAGATACTGATGTATTAATTGAAACGTACGTCAGGTGAATTGAAATGATAAAAAAAGTAAAATACAAGTACTTGCAGAAGAAATTATATTTGATAATATATATAATATTTAATATCTTCAAATAAATACCCTGCAAGTAGGTTTATTTTCACTTTACGCACGTTTCACACAAATTGTTCTGTATCTTCAGAGGTTTGTGTGAATTGTATTGGAATTCATTAAAATCGCTCAGATTGTAAGCGAAACATTCAATTATACAAATCAAACAAACCTCTGAAGAAACAGAATAATTTCTGTGAAACGTGCGTCAGGTGAAAATAAACCAACTTGCAGTGTATTTATTTGAAGATATTACATGGGAGACCTGCAGGAAACTCAACGACTTACTTACAAAGGAATAATATAGAATATTATAAAATATCAGAATTGCAATATGTAATACACATATGCAATATTCTGTTGTCAAGGATTGGGTAACGTGCCTATTTCAGTCCTTAAAATTCCCTTCCGAATATTTTTGTCTTGGCAGCTATAGCAGGATGACTGTGAATGTGGGGGGGGGGTTAAAAATAACTTCGCTTGGCATTTAAGAGAATTTATTATTATTAAATTGGTCTAAATGCAGTTATAATTCTAATGTTTTTACTTTATTTGAAAGAAAACTATTTAGTTTAAAATAATTATAAAATAAATAACAATTTTCGAAATAACTTTGCAACTACTTGATATAATTTTAATTAATATTTAGTTGTGATGTGAACTTTTTAGTTATATAGCTTTTCTCAGAAACTTTTATACTTAACGTAGACTTTCTTACTCTTTCTGCCCAAGCTGCCTTACGGAAGTTTCTGCCTTCCATTCTGCCTTTATTTCAACTTTTTTTCAATTATCCTGTAACTCTACTCGATTTTTTTATAAACTGGTGATTGGACAACAGAAAGGCAAGAAGATGCTTTCTTCAGTCTTTGGACGACTTGTCTGTAGATATGAGTACCCGGAAGATCTTCCTGAGGTAAGTAGTATTGCTGGCCACACTACCTACTCTGTATGCCCAAAGACTCACATAAGACTGCCTACCCTGCCTCAATCCTGGACTGCATTTAGGCGGTAAAAGTAGGCGGGAAGGAATAACTATTGTTATAAGAAGAAACCGAAGAAGTGGGGAGGAAGAAGGAGGAGGAGGAGGACAAGGTGAAGAAGGAGGAGGAGGAGGAGGAGGAGGAGGAGGAGGAGGAGGAGGAGGAGGAGGAGAAGGAGGAGAAGGAGGAGAAGGAGAAGGAGGAGAAGGAGAAGAAGGAGAAGGAAAGGAGAAGGAGAAGGAGAAGGAGAAGGAGAAGGAGAAGGAGAAGGAGAAGGAGAAGGAGAAGGAGAAGGTGAAGGAGAAGGAGAAGGAGAAGGAGAAGGAGAAGGAGAAGGAGGAGAAGAAGAAGAAGAAGAAGAAGAAGAAGAAGAAGAAGAAGAAGAAGAAGAAGAAGAAGAAGAAGAAGAAGAAGAAGAAGAAGAAGATACATTTTATACGCGTGATAGTTTTGTGTTTGAAATTGTTTTACTCATTTATGCTTTGGTTACCGGTTTAAGTCTGAAGACGAATCGTTCATACAAATTAAATCATCATCATCATCATCTTCACACACGGCATAACCAAGGTGCTGTCTGTTCCTCCTTCAAAAATCCTCCAGCCATTATTTCCAGGGTCTACCTGTGTTCTGTAGGTTTGTGTTTCCAAACAGGTTTGGCCAGTCTGGAATCTTACATTCAAGTTAAAAACTTGTAATCTTCTCATTTGGCGACATTCCTTAAATGGTAAAATTTAGAACACTTTTTAGCTCCTCGTAAAATTAAATATTGAAAATATGTGAAAAAGCAAGAAAAAAATGTGATCTCCCTATGATGAAAAATTACTACAGGAAATGGAAAGAAGTCTTCAAGAGAGTAATGAGGTGTAAAACGATGATAGTTTGGAGGGGCTCAAAATAAATTTGCTGGATTTGAGGATTCTTTAATAATTATTAAATTGACCAAAGATTGAATTAATCCTTATTATCATTTCTTTTATATTAAGAAAAAGATAATTAGTTATGAAATCTAATTATAAAATACGCAATATATTAAATATAATTTTGCAATTACATAACACAATTTTAGCTGTTTCTTCTTAATTTACTTTTGTTATTTATATTTTTATTACATTAAATTACTTTAAGAGAGAACACCCCTTTGAAAATTTTATATATTTAACATAACTTTTCTTACATTTTTTGTGGCGTCCGTGCTGTTGACAATCTGAGCCCTCCCCCAAACACACACACACACACACACACACACACACACATACACACCATCCTTCACCTTTCAATTTTCAGAAACTCCTTTCCTTTGTTGATAAATTGTGATCCCGGGCTGTTTGGTCGTAGTCCAGTGCTAAAATCTCTAGCAAACGTTTCGGCCGACGATCGTCAGTGCAAATTATGAGCTTGCGCTAACGTTAGTCACCTTACGTTAGCTCATAATAGCTCATAGCTCGTCACCTTATATTAGCTCATAATTTGCACTAATTTGTACTGACGATGCCGTCAAAGGTACAGCCAAAACGTTTGCTAGAGATTTTAGCATCGGACCACGGCCAAAGAGCCCAAGATCGCAATTTAACAATATTGACTCCGCCCGTGATTGCCTTCCAAGTAATTTACTCCTTTCCATTTTTCTGGAAAACTCTTATTTATTAACTCGTTTCCCTCACCTTTTGGCTCTTCCCTCCATTTTCTTTAAGTTATTGGCTGGTTGTTAGACAAAGTAAGCAGCAAGGAAAGGTGTTTTGATTCAAGGTTTCCGCACGTGTAAAGCAATAGATGCTAGTATGTAGGTTCCCCTGACAATTTCTCTGACTATTCTCGCAGATGGTGGAGCCCATTAGTTTATCTACTAATATTACTATCCGACTTTAGCAGACAAAGTGTAAAACAGAAGATGCTGACATGTAGTAAGTTCCCCTGAGAAATTCTCTACTGTAGGTGATGGAAGATTCCTGTTATTTTGTTGTTCTTTTTTTTTTTCTGTTAATGTTTCTTTCCGTAGTTTAGCAGACCAGTGTAATAGCGCATGAGTTTGGTTTTCAATTTTTGACACTTCATAGTTTTTTTTTTGTAACTTCTTCACTGTCTTAGAAGAAAGGATACTGTGTATCTGATATACAATTGTATAAATATATTTTATATATATATATATATAATATACATACAAAACTATGTATATACATAATGTACATATACATTATAAATGCATAGACTATGTATGTATATACATAGACTATACATATACTGCGTGCGTGCGTGCGTGCGTGTGTGTGTGTGTGTGTGTGTGTGTGTGTGTCACTGATATTTTTCATCAACCTCTAATGACACTGATATTTTTCAGTGAAACGTGGGTCAGGTGTTAAAAAGAAAATACGAAATTCACACTGTTTGCAGAAGAAACAATTTTAATAACATTTTTTTTTTACATTGAAGAACAGATTCAAATAAAAAAAACATTACGATATATTTAAAGTTATAATTTATTATAATTAATAAAATACATACATTAAATGCTTGCAAAATAACTGTCAACACAATTGAACACACAGACAAACTTACACAACCATCGAAAATCTAAACCTATGTAAACAAAATGGATTACTTGTTAATTTATATTGGATCGAAATAAAATCCATTATTCGTTAATTTATACAATACAGATTAATTCTGAACAATGTGCGTCAGGTAGAATTATAACGATAATATATTACCAAAATATACTTGCAAGATTATTGATTATTTAAAGATACATAGAATAATATTATATACTTTCAAACTATAATTACTTCTGCAAGTCGTTGATATTCGTATATTATTTATAATATATTTATGTATATAATATAATTATTATAATATATTGTTATATATAATATTATTAATAATAATAATACAACTTTTTGTACACGAACGTATTTTTTATTATTTTGTGAATATTTTTTAATATTAAAATGTTTCAATAGTAGTAACTATCATCATCAGATATAAATTATATTTTATATTTATTAATTATATAAGCAATTTATATCTGATAATGATAGCTAATACTATTGAAACATTGTAATATTCACAAAATAATAAAAAATATATTCGTGTACAAAAAGTTTTATTGTTATTAATGATATTATAAAAAATGGGTATACAAGAAAAACGAGCATATATCAATGTAATATTCACACACACACACACACACACACACACACACACACACACACACACACACACACACACACACACACACACACACACACAAAACAAATTATTAATGTTATATATATATAAATTATACAAATCCTTTAAGAGACAATGAAGTGTTACCTACAAAGAAGTGATGAATAAACATGTTTGTATTTGATGTTAACTTCAATAATATTATCTTTAAAGGTGTAAAAGAAATAAGGCGATATTGAAGAAATGAACTGAAGAAGAAAGATGACTCAGTACGTTACAAACTAACACACAACTTGAGCAAGTAATGAATAAAATCAACGTTGATAACAAAAATAAAACTGGCGCTTCTGGCAGTAGCGTAGGAAAAGTTACTGAAGTCATAATATATAAAGCTGAGCTAACCCAGTTTGAGCTCAATCAATCATCCTGTATGTTTCGGAACGAATATTATTGATATTGCTGTTTTAAACTTCTCTGCAAAACGTACAGAGTCAGCAGGAAGTACGTATTCAGTTTTTATTGATTGCATATTTCATAAAAGAGAACAGATTAAACTCTAATAGTTCACTCAGATGCTGCAGTAGTTTTTAGAACTGCAGAAACAACTAGAAGTAAAAAATAGTTTTGCAATATGATGGAACTAGCGACGTTACTAAGAGCTGCTCCTGGTGGGGGGGGGGGTGAGACTTGGATGGACCAATAAATTTCGGTTAATGTCCACTGTTCCCGACAAAATTCGTAACTTGAGAAATCAAGTCAGCTCCGCCAGCAAAGCCTACTTTCACGTCCTCCAGGGCAAAAGCCGCGTGGCCCCTGGAAAGCATGGCGTACAATGGAGTGCGTTATGTAACTGTCGGAAGAGGCTGAAAGGCGAGTTTCCAGCGCCTCAATACTGGAACCTTCGGCTAGGGGAGATAACCCCAACAGAAAACAGGCCTGTTGGGAGACCTGAAGGTAACAGCCTCACCACCTAACTACTTAGCCAGAGGTTGGTAACTTTTACTAAGAAAACTAAAACATACTCAAAATCTTCACGAAAAGACGGACGGGTCTCTACGGAAATTATACTGCGCGATTATATTCTATGGCCAGGAGAATAAGAGAAGTACAAATATATAATAAGGGGGTGGCAGCATATCAAGAGAATGGAAGATATGAGACTACCTAAACAAATAAAAAGCTACAGGTCTCAAGGAAGACGAGACATAGGTAGGCCAAGGAACAGATAGCTTCAGTGAAGGCGGAACAGGCTGTAAGCGTACACCTCGACGTGGAGAAGAAGAAGAAGATGAAACTAACTTGAAGATTGGACTTCCAACCTCCAATTTCCAGAGAACAAATGTAAATTCAAGATTCTTTTCAATTAAGAGTTGAAAAAATATTAAAAAACGCTGATTGAAAATACCCTACCTTAATTAATAGCTATTCAAAATAAAGGTCTCTAATCGGTTTATTAGGAGATGTTAATATTCAGTAAGACAGGTTTTGGGTTAATTGATAAGACATCTATAAAGCCAAAGACATACGTTTCCCGCGAGAACTTACTCTGAGAAGTAAGTTTCCTATTGTTAAAATTTTTTTGTTAATATTACATTTCTGGTAAAGAACGCAGGCTTTCACTGCCTCTGTCCGATTGGTGAACAATTGCCGGGCAGTTTTGTTGTGATGAGAGCTCTCGAAAAGAACTTAAATATGACCAGATAATAATTAGAGTTTTAAAGTTAACAGTAGTTACAGTAGATAAGAGAGTGTAATATAACAACAACTTGTAGAAAAGAAATACTAATCTTTTGTTGTATTTTTGGGTGTGTCAGTATAAATCAATAATAGATTGGAAGTAAATATAATATCATTTTTATTTGTTTATAGCAACAATAAATTCATTCTTGAATCTTAATATTATTTTGATGGTAAATGAGTTGCTATCATTAATTAAAATTTGAGTTAATTTCAGACACACAAATAAAAAGAATTTAAATAACTTGTTTAACATGTTTGGTTAGTTAGTAAGATTATATGGATGTTTATTTTTGTTGTATGTTATGAATAGCATAGCATGTTACAGTATATTTGTAAAGCCTATAAAGGTGAATATTTATTTGTTTAACGTTTGAAATTTTAATATTTGAATATTTTCTAAAAATGAATAAATCTTAGAATGATTATTTTGAAACGGGTATAATTGATTATTTCATGTCAACAACATTTCAATCCTCTTTAAAAAATTATTTAATTATTGTGCAACTACATATACTTGACGCAACGAGAAACAAAATCCTGCGACCTGGCCGGTGTAATACATATTATAGTTGCGTTGAGAATATGATAATATAATTGTTGTAACGTTGCACTATATGACATGCTTAACAGGTTTCATAATGAAACAAAAATCAGACGTTTCGGGCGTGCCCACGACGATCGTCTTCAGTAGTGCTGGAATGACGTAACCTCAGTCTTGAGGTAATGAAAAGGTTACAATCTAAGACTCTAGTGGATTGGGTGACAAAAGTTCCAATCCAAAAGCTCCAAGACAAAAGTTCAAATTCGAAAGTTCCAACTTTATTTTTCCAAATGCACAAAGTTCCATTAGCATAAAGTTTAAAAAGTACAAAATTTCAAAATAAATTTAAAAATGTAAATAATAGCCTATAGCTTTTAGGTAATCTATGATTGTATCATTTTCAACGTATTCTTGATGTCGCTGAACAATGTTGAAAATTCTTTCTTCAAAATTTCGTCGACGAGCTGACGTTGGATTTTGTATTTTTTGTCCTAGACTGAGTTGTCGTATCATGCTTTCTGTGTCACCTTGTTCATATTGTAGCTCGTTCAGAAAATTATATAAGCTTGGATGGCACCGTCCCACCACTACCTGAAAGCGATTATGCCACCCTTCAGATGAATTATTGGTTCGTGCCATTCTTTGAAGAACAGCATCATATTGATTCCACAGTTCTGGGAGATAACGTACAGGAATCGCTCTCCTTCTACCTCTGCCTGGTCTACCACGTACATATGTCACTTCGAAATATTCGGCATAGATGAAATAAACACGCGCGAACATTTCCAATGTGAGTTTGAGCCGCATTAATGATGGCCAATTCAAAATCGGACGTTACAGTTCGTGGCTCGGAAACAATTTAGTAATGAAAACAAATATTTGAAATTGGTACTTAAACTTTTTGAAACTTTTGTATTGGCACTTTTGGATCGGAACTTATGTCCTATTTCCCTCTAGTGGGACAAGTTACCTCCTTCCGGCGCCACTGAGGAAGACTGTCGTTGGTACAGCCGAAACGTCTTGGTTTCGTTTCATTGTGAATCTTCTGAAGCATTTGCTGTATAGTTTATGGAGAGTGTTCTCGTCGTGGACCAACTTTTAGATAAGAAGCGTGATGTTAGTGACGACGGATCAGAATCTAACTGTCCGTAGTGTTCTACTTTTAAGCTTCATCGAATTTCCAAGCAATCAATATGAAAATGTCCACAATAAAACATAGGTAATGGTATTTCAAGGCAAGGAACCAATAAGAACAAAAATAATGATTATTTTGGAAAAGATATTGACTATGAAAGGAATTATTTTATCGGTGTTAAATTAGGTAAGTTCCAGACGATCTGTGGGACAATCAATCGTATTTTCAGAAACAAGGTAAGTCGAGATGCAAAATTAAAATTCTTTAAAGTTATGGCAGTCCCTGTATAGGTGTGAATCATGGAGAACAACTAAGAAACAAGACAATAAGGTACAGGCCTCTTTGTTAGAGGAGTTAAAAGGTGTTCTAAACTTGACTGTATAAAGAATGATAAACCGTGTAAAGTTTCTAACGTGAACGAAAAATTAAAAGATTACAAACAACGGTGGAAAACACACATAGAAAGAATGTAATATTCCAGACTGCCAAACAATTCTGGAAATACAAACGTATAGGACACAGGTGTGTGGGTAGACCCAGGAAGATATGGCTGGAAGATCTTTGAAGGCGGATCATACAGCACCTTGCCTATGCCTTGTTGTGAAGATGATGACGAAGTGTACTGGAACGTATGCCTGATCTTGAATTTCAGATCTTCACAGTGTTTTGTTCAGAATTTATGACTGTCTTAAAATTGAAGTCAATTATATTGTTTTGCTTTGACGTCGCTGTAAAAGTGTTTCCTTCTGCTGTTCTCACTTTGTGGAATAGATTGCAGCAGCTTTGTGGTCTTCTGAAAACCTCTTCTTGGCCGTGTAGCTGTAGCAGCGAGTCTCCTCCAATTTTTGGTCTATGTAATTCAGCCTCGGACTGTCCTCCACCGTACCCTCAACGACAGACTTGTCCGTGTAGCTGTAGCAGTGAGTGTCCTCCAATTTTTTGTCTATGTACTTCAGCCTCGGGCTGTCCTTGGCGTTCTTGCCCTCCACCGTACCCGCAACGATAGACTGTCCGTGCAGCTGTAGCAGTGAGTGTCCTCCAATTTTTGGTCTATGTACTTCAGCCTCGGACTGTCCTTGGCGTTCTTGCCCTCCACCGTACCCGCAACGATAGACTGTCCGTGCAGCTGTAGCAGTGAGTGTCCTCCAATTTTTGGTCTGTGTACTTCAGCCTCGGACTGTCCTTGGCGTTGTCTGCCCTCCACCGTACCCGCAACGATAGACTTTTGTAGGCTACCCAATTCAGACACCTTGTCTCCTCTGTAACGGTCACGTCTTTGGCTCCTCATCCTCTTCAACGCCTTTTCTTTCGTCACTTTGTCCGTCAAGGAAATCTTCAGCGTTCGTCGGTAACATCGAAACTGGAACACCACTACCGTGCTTTTTACCTTTTCCCCGAGCCGTGTGTCATGGCATGTGTCACTACCATATTATAATTTTCAGAAGGGTTAGATTGGACAATAACCTACAAAATTAAACACAGTTAAAGAAAAACTATATAAAAAAGCACGGCTGCTTACCCTCCAAGTCCGCTGGACAGAACCGGGAAGTACAAGCACAGTGACGCAAGTTTAACAACAAACAATTACAGAAACTAGAAACGACCTGTTGGAATACAAAACTAAGCACCCTGGACGCATCCTCGGTTGACCCCGCCACCATTGACACAATAGCACAATTCGCACAAAGATTTTTCACCAAGTGTTTCGTGAGGTGAATTTCAATTTCGTTAGAGGTATAGAGATTCCGTTAAGCCAGACTTGGGCTCGGTAGATGCGGCCAGTGATTACTGTCTTTGATCTACTCGGGGGTCGAGGAAATTTGGAGAGGTAGTACCTTTATACCGGGATGACTGAGGACTGGTCCTTACAAATTCCCAGGGTCGGATAAACTGATGTGTTAGCTGTCTCCAGCTAAGACCGTACTGCGTGGTGAAGAGCCACATCGTACAAGAGGCGACCCTGTTGATGAAGAACAGTACGGATCTAGACCGGAAGGTCGTATCCGAAGTATTCCTGGTGGAGGGCAGCAGTAGCCACTAGTATCAAGATAGGGCGTAAGGGAATCGATTCTGGACCGGCTTGTATTTGGAGTATTACAGGCGCCAATCTAGTTGGGTTTAGACGCCTGTAATACCGCGTCCTATTGTTAGAGGATTATATTTTGTTGCTGCCTTGCAGTTGGATGTTGGTGCATCAAAGGCTAGGGGAAGACAACCTTGAATAAAAATTACCGGAAGTGATGGTACGTATGGAGAGAGTCCCGCCACACGACTCACACATCAATAGACTGGTACCGTATAATGGTGAATTAATTTAATTCACTCGCAACTTTCAAAGAAAGACGTTCGGAGATGATGGCTGGATTTTTGAAGGTGAAACAGGCAGCACCTTGCCTATGCCATGTTGTGAAGATGATGATGATCTACCAACAGATGTTATTTCAAATAGAGTAACAAACAACCAATTAATTAACTACTAAACAACACTGCAAATAAATACGATTAAGTAATAGTTATATTTACTTCTCTTATAACTTAACATAGTAGTTAAAATTTCAATTATTCATAGTGTTAACCAGCAAACAGTATTCGAAAAACAAATTCTTATTTATGTCCAAACGATTCTAAAGCCAGAAGGCAACGTCGCGACTCATAACATTACAAACAACGATGCACTTAACATGTTTACAACTACGTTACTTATTGCGTCTGCAGTACCTGTTGATTTCTCAACTTTAATAATAATGTAAAAGTCGGATGAAGTGACGTCCACATGCTCATTTCATTTGCTGCAAGCTCTTTCTAGACGTTTCCCTTTATTACAAATTAGTGTTTCTATGTTAACTGAATGATAACAGTATCTGTTCTGATGACGTGAATGCTGGTCTGACTTCCGTGTTCATACCAATTACTTTTTCATTGAACATAACCTACATGTGTAATCGTTGTGAATATTGTCTGCCACTCCACTGATAGCTACAAGCCCTTCTTCTTCTTCTTCTTCTTCTTCTTCTTCTTCTTCTTCTTCTTCTTCTTCTTCTTCTTCTTCTTCTTCTTCTTCTTCTTCTTCTTCTCCTTCTCCTTCTCCTTCTCCTTCTCCTTCTCCTTCTTCTTCTTCTTCTTCTTCTTCTTCTTCTTCTCCTTCTTCTCCTCCTCCTCCACCTCCTCCTCCTTCTCTCCTCCTCCCCCTCCTTTTTCTCATCCTCATCCTCATCAAGTTAACGAATAATCGAATTTGTATCGATTACAATTTTTGATTGTTGCTATTTTTTATGTAGTCAGCTGATTTGATGTTAGATTTAAATATTTACTGTTTATATACACTTTTTAGTTTAACAAACATATAATTTTAAATAAATCTTCTTTTTGTTTCTTTTTGTTCGTTGTTCTTTAATTAGTGTTTTATTATTATTATTATTATTATTATTATTATTATTGTTGTTATAATTGTTATTATTGTGTTTGTACATGTACAGATTTTCCAAAATATTCATTTTGTCACATTTTTGTATGTTTTTTATTCATTTAACATTTTGAATGTCTGGAAATTGATATTTATTATTTAGACAGTATGTGGCTAAATTAGATTTATACACATGAGGCTTTAGAAACGATATGCGGTGTTCAAGGAATTTATCAACTATCTTTCTTTTGTTTGGCCTAACTAAAATTTATTACAATCTGTACATTTTATTTTGCATATTCTATTGTTGTTTTGAACGTTAGTTTTGGTTTGATTTTATTAAAAACTACGCTATCTGCGTTATAAGATATTTAATAAATTTTATCTTTAAATACTTTAGTCAGTTTTTCAATTATACTTCCGTAGTAAATAAGGGTTGTATATTTTATATTATTAATAATAGTTGTAGATGTAGGTTTGTAAGGTATTTGCTTTGCGAGTTTATGTTTTATTTTATGTTATAATTTACCAATAGATTTTACTTTGTATCCATTACCTATTGCTATTTGTTTAATAATATTTCTTTCAGTTTTTCTTTCTTTGTCATTTAATCGGATTCTCAGCATTCTGTATATTAATGAATTGAATACAGTCATTTCATGTTAGGTTGGATGGTTAGAATTGCTTGGAATTATTACATACGTTTGGTTATATAAGGTTACATAGGTTACATAAGGTTTCCTATATATTCAACATTGAAAATTCGTTTTATTATTTATTGTAATCATAATTATAATTTAGACGATCGAAAGTTTTATTCAAAATAAAATAAATTATTTTTATTTATATTAACAACGAATGAAAATCGATAATTGGAACCTTGAATATACAAAAGAATGCTCCGTGAAATGTGCGTCAGTTTTTTATATGTAATAATAATACCAAAGACGTGTTTATGCTTCGGTTAAAGAAGACGACGAATAGAGAATCAGAAATAACCAGGAGACAGATGAGCTATTGAATCACGAAAACATTATAAATGATTCATAAAGGCTCAACGAATACAATAGTTAGGTCACCTAGAGCGGATGGATGATCAGGGTATGCCAAAGAAATTTGTGAGGGTGCAGGTATATAAAAGCAGACAAAGCGGCCGACCTAGACCTAGGATAAGATTGTTGGATGATGTGCTAGAAGATATCCCAAGGATTGGTGTAAGGAGTTACACTGAGATGGCAATGGAGAGGAGACTTTGGAGAAGTCTCCAATTTGCTGTTGGAAGTTTACGTTGTAGTTTTGAAGAAGAAGGTTTTGGGTTCAACGGTAACACGTCTACAAAACCAAAGACATAAGTTCCCGCGAGAACTTACTCTGAGATGTAAGTTTCCTGTTATTTAAATTTTGTTCTGTCAATATTTCATTTCTGGTAAAGAACGCAGGCTTTCACGGCCTCTATCTGATTGGTGAACAATTGGCGGCCAGTTAGAACCCGGTCCATCGTCAATAAAATTACGGTTGTTATAGTAAAGTTGGTCCACGTTATAAACACTCTGCGTAAACTGTATAGCAAAATTAACAAGATTCACAAAAAAACAAAAACAAAAAAAAAAACGTTTCGGCCGTGCCAGCGACTGCGTTCTTCAGTGGGAAAGACGTAACAAGTCAGTCTACAGATAACGAACAGGTAACAAAGACGTTCACAATCTCAGTCCCTCGCAAAACTTCTTAATCTTATAGAAGAAACTTATAATTCTCATAGGAAAACTGTAAGGCACTATAATAACTAGAATTACTGGAAAAGAAAATACAGCGAAGCTTCACTTATACGTTTTCCTTTAGGGGACTTCGAAAAAAAATCTGATAAGCGTGAAAAACGTATAAATGAAATGGAAAACAAATAGTAACTTATAATTAAATCGTATGGTACTGAATAAAAATTACAGATAATTTACAATTTGGAATAATAAAATATAAACTTATAAGAAACAGCATATTGAGAGAGAATAACTACACGGATTAGATTAATCTCTTCCTCTCCAAAATCCGTTATCTTCCCCTGTTTTTAATTTTCTGCGGCTTTAGAATAAACTATGACTTCAAATTTTCACAACGCGCGATAACTTCGTCCGATACATTACGGCGTGTTACAAACAGTTTAATTGTCTCAAGGGCATTAATGACGTCACTAAAACATATGGAAGGGGGGCCTGAGTAGGTACCTCTTCATCGTCTTCCTTCCACTCACGATGTTGCCTCTAATAGAAACAGTAACGAACTGATGTCGACGAAGCGACGGAGCTTTATGAGCAATGATCAAATATGTAAGTTTCTATTTAACCAAAGATACAGCTCAAAGGTTACTCAACAACTGCTAACTCAGCCTAACAGAACTAATTGATGATTGCCTAGAAATATGCAGTCTGTCCAAAATAGTTTCGTTCGAACATTCATTTTGTGATATACGCGACGTAAATCAGAGAAAATGTTTAAACGTATAAATAAAGTTTCTTTTCTTTTATAAAATTGCTAAACTGCTATAATTGTTTTTATTATTTAGACAAAGCTTTTCGTCATTACTGACATCTTCAGGTCTTAAACAACCTGATCTTAGGTTGTTTAAGACCTGAAGATGTCAGTAATGACGAAAAGCTTTGTCTAAATAATAAAAACAATTATAGCAGTTTAGCAATTTTATAAAAGAAAAGTAAGGATGGCTGCTAATTTAAACAATACGAAGAAATGAAGTTTCGTATTTCCAGGGACCTAAGAATGTCATCGCATAAGTGTAAGAAACGAATAAACGAAGAAAGTGTTACCGAAATCAAATAACGCGGGAAGTATAGGAATTTCGGCGGGACCTTGAAGGAAAAACGAATAAGTGTGGAAAACGTATAAATGCGAAACGTATAAAAGAAGTTTCGTATTTCCAGGGACCTAAGAATGTCATCGCATAAGTGTAAGAAACGAATAAACGAAGAACGTGTTACCGAAATCAAATAACGCGGGAAGTACAGGAATTTTGGCGGGACCTTGAAGGAAAAACGAATAAGTGTGAAAAACGTATAAATGCGAAACGTATAAATGAAGTTTTACTGTAGTAATAACATAATATAATAATATAATTCATTATTCTGTTTACTATATATCCGGTATGTAGCAAAAGCGAATTGTCAGATCAGATGTCTAGTGTTTAATTTCAGACAGCTGAATTTTTCCACTGTTTTATAGTAGGCTACACAGTAAAGTGCTGAAACACGGGGAAAAAATATATAGAAACTCAATTTCATTTTGGTCACACTACCTACACACTTGATGTGCTGTGAAAATGGATTGCCACGCGAGGCGATAGGGAGGGGGGTGAAAATATTAAAGTATGGGGCGGTGGCCGACGCGGCGCGGCGTCTGCAACCATCATCAGTCACTCGCCACCGTTGCTGCAAAAACTTTCATAACGTAACACCACTAGCAATCCCCCTCCCCCCCCCCGCAACACCACATCGTAGAGCTGCGGCGATAGTTTGGAAATAAAACACAGCCCCTTGAAAGTACTACAGTGACACCAATGCTGTATCGCTTACGGACAGGTAACATTGTGTGAATCTTTTTGGGTGTATCTGTTTATAATTTGAATTGTGTAACACTAAGCAGTTTGAAGACGCACCTATCGCAAAATGGAAATATCTGTCAATGACAGAAAGCTCACGATTTGTTTGCAATTCTAAATACAGAATGTGCTTTACAAAAATCCTATATAACACAACAAGAAGAGCTGTTGAAAATAATTGTAGAATATGTCAATAAATGTCTGTACATCACAGCGTTAGACAAGTGTGTAGTATATCACCTTCTCTTTTTAACATTTATATTGACGATCTGATAAGTAAATGGTAACATCTAGTGAACTCTCATACTAAGTTATCACAACACAGATATTTGAATGTGATGTTGTTTGTGACGACTTTCTTGTACTCCTTCGTACAGCATCTGATTTACAAAAATCTGTTTTTTAAGCTTCATCAGATTTGCAAACAATACAGTATGAAAGTCTCCATACAAAAAAAGTTAATGGCATTTCGAGGCTAGAAACCAATATGAACAAAAATAATGATTAATCATCAAATTGTAGAAAAAATGAGCTATTTCAACAATTTGGAACACTATATTGGCTACGATGGGATTATTATATTGATGTTAAGTTAGGTAAGTTCCAGACGATCTGTGGGACAATCAACCGTACTTTTTGGAAACAAGGTACGTCAAGTTACATTCAAGTTCTAAAAAGTTATGGCAGCCCTCCACTGTTCTATGGGTGCGAATTTCGGACAACAACCGTGAAACAAAACAGTAAAATACAGACCTCGAAAATGGCGTTCTTAACAGGAGTTAAAACGTGTTGAAAAATTGGCCGTATAAAAATGAGGCCATACGAATACGATTACAAGTTTTTAACTTGAATAAAAGAACACTTAGAAAGAATGCCAGATTGAATACTAGCCAGACGAGTCTGAAAATAAAAACCTACAGGACACAGGTGTGTGGACTGGCCCAGGAAGAGATGATGGTTAGAGGATCTTTGAAGGTGAAACAGGCAGCACCTTGCCTATGGCGTGTTGTGAAGATGATTATGATGATGATGATGATGATGGCAAAAACCTCTTCACTTTGCACATTGGGGACGATAAAGTTATTATAGCTGAAGATGAGGACTTCATTCATCATTAGCTTGGACTGAAAATATTGCCTTCGAAATATTACCACGGTACTGAGATTCTGCTACAGTACTGTGGTTAACTGATGAAGCCCGTGTCAGTTAGCGAATCGTTTTGCACACTGGAGATGGCGTCCAGCGGAGAGGTCGAAACGTCTGTTAGTAGAGGCAGGACGATGTAAATTGAACACTCGGGTCTCGATACGCAGTAGACAAACACCTCTCTGCGAGGCTAACAAAATTTTCATTCACTTCGCACATGCGCAGAACAGTTTTGTGCAGTGTTTCATAGCGTGAACATCGGCTGCAACAAGACTGGCGAGGTCAACGGAAGCGTGTGTGTGACAGAAAGGGAAATCATATGCAAGTGAGACAGTGAACGTTTTAGCGTTGTCTCCCCGCTCTTCTCTCTAGTTAACTTAGCTATACTTGAAAGTGGGGGTAATTCGTCCATTGGGAGGGCGTAGATGACTGTCCAGAAAGGCTGCCGGGCCTATAACCACAGGACTGGACTACGTTCCAGTAGCCCGTAGTTTAGTCAATTTGTTTCCAACACTGAGAGCAGAGGTTTTTTTTTTGTGGGGGGGGGTTGATTCATAACTTAGATTCGTTAGCAGAAGAACATCGTTGCAATGGATAACAAAGCGTTATGGATAACAGAGATTCTGCTCTATCTCAAACTGTATTTTTGTTTTCTAATTATGTAAATTCCGACTGTTAAACTATTGTTTAGTAATAAAAAACTTAAAGATTAAATAGTATAGTGGTACAATATATGTTGATATCGTCACACACAAGTGATGTGAAGTGCGCAGAGTAGTAGGCCCAATCTTTACGAGGGGCGGTATGATAAGTACCTGTGTTTGACCACTTAGAGCACACCAGTAGTCTTCTCCAGCCGCTTAAGGCTCCCCGACAGAATATACATAGGTGATACTCGGTTGCCCTGGTCTCGAGAGGTCAAGTACCTCGGGGTCTACCTTGACCGTCGTCATACCTGGCGGACACACTCCGCACAAGTAGCCCGCAAGACCGCCAATCGCATATATCAACTCCGTCCTCTGCTATGCACCAACGCCATGACCCGCCGCCTAGGGAAGCTTATCGTCTCCACCTATGTGATGCCGATGGTTACCTACGCGATCCCCGTATCTACTTGGCCAAGACCCATAAGCGAAAGCTTCAGTCTCTCCTTGACCGAGGATTGCAAAGCCCACTATCTGACATCAAATAAAACCATTCGAGAAGCGCTGCGTGTCCGTTCCCTGGACGCCACTATACGGACACTGTCCCGCAAATTTTATTGCCGCTCCGCCCGATTCCAGGGCAACCACCTCATTAGCGCCCTCGGTCGCTACCAATCTGTGCCAGGAGAATCTTGGACCCGGCCTCGGCGTACACTCACCCTCAATTAATTAATTGAACACCCACGGCCGGTAGCAGGCCACACCCTAAATCCAGCCCCTATCAATCGTCCCTGCGGCAGGAGCTCTATCTGAAGCTTGGGACGCAGTATACGAGCGGGCGACCGGCATACCCTTCGCCTCGCACAGCCCCACTGGTCGGTCGACGACTGAGGGCGCTAGCGACTCAGATCTACATTATCGTCTGTTAGTACAAAATGCAAACGACATATTTTAAAATTGAAAACAGATTCATTGAGTACTTTGTTTTAAAGCTGTTGAAAGTGGGCACGTTTTTGTATTTTTCCAGCCATGGAAAAAGAGCAATATCTGTCAGTGATTCGATTTCTTTTTTACATAAAAAGAACGTGTGACAATATCAAAGATAAGTTGAATGCAAAGTATAACGATCATGCACTTCGATTACTACAATCACATATTGGTTCAATGAATTCAAGCGCGGACGAACATCCGCCTTTGGTGAAGAGCGCCCAGGCCGTCCAATTGAGGCGACTACGGAGGATATGGTCAGCAAAATTCATGATATCGTGTTAGCAGACCGCTGGGTAAAGATCAGAGAGATTGCTGCTAGTGTAAACATCTCAATTGAACGCATAGAAAATATCCTTTACGAAAAATTGGTCATGAGAAAGCTATCGGCCAGATGGGTGCCGCGTTTGCTAACGAATGACCAAAAACGGAATCGCGTGACAACTTCGAAGCAATGTTTGGCCATGTTTAAGCGTAATCCGAGTGAGTTTCTGCGGCGTTATGTGACCGTTGATGAGACACTTTATCACTACACACCGGAAATGAGTTCAGTCAGCACAATGGGGTTTTTCCGGCGAACGTGCACCAAAGAAGGCGAGAACGATTCCATCAGCCGGAAAGGTCATGGCCGTCATTTTTTGGGATTCGCAAGGTATAATCTTCGATTTGGAGAAGGGAATGACAATCACAGGACAGTACTACGCTGATTTATTAGACCGATTCTACGCTGAACTGAAGAGAAAACGGCCCCATGTAGCGAAGAAAAAAGTGCTCTTCCACAATGGCAACGCACCAGCTCACTGGTCAGCAATCACCACAGCAAAACTGGTTGAATTACGCTACGAATTGTTGCCTCATCCATCGTATTCTCTATATTTGGCCCCCTGCGATTCTTTTTTGTTTCCACACATGACAAAATGGATTGGCGGAAAGCAGTTCACATCAAAAGAAGAGGTCACCGCTGAAACAGAGGCCTATTTGGCATACTTCGACATATCATATTCTTTGGAAGGCTTAAAAAGTTGGAATATCGCTGGACTAAGTGTATCGAGCTGAAAGGGGACTATGTTGAAAATAAATATTAAAATATTTTGCGTTTTCTTTCCTAACACGGGTGTTTATCATACCGCCCTCATATTTACTGTAGCGATTAGTGAAAATAGTCACAGACCACAATGCGACGCCTGCATTATAATGTCACCAGCTGCGCCTGATTCATGACTACCTTTAAAGCTTTTACGTCACACGTAACAGACTCAACATAAATCCCTTGCAGCATTTTCACTAGGTCAGAGAAGTCGTTTAAGTTATTAAAAAAAATGTAAAAATGTATTTTTAACCATTGTAAAGTGTTAAAAAAAATGTCATAATATACTTTAGCAAATCTATAATTTAGTCTTGGGGGGAGGCGGTAGAGTGGGTTTCGATAAAATAAAAAAACAAGTTAAGACTAATCAATATTACAGTCTTTAAAGTGGCTAAAAACGTGTACTGACATACTAAAATCAATCCCATTAAAATAATAACACAATAAAAATAAGCGCTATAGAAACATTGCTTATAAGGTATTTATTGACTTTATTGATTTTCGTATACTTCATATTTCAAAAGTATCCAAGAAGCCATCAGTAACTGGAGAAATAAAAACATCAGAAATGGGAATTCAAATGGATGAGCAGTGCCTAACAACTCTCATATACGCCGACGATCAAGTAATTATAGCGTGTGACGAGGACGACACAGACTATATATTCAGAAAATTGAAAGAGGAGTACGAGAAATGGGGTCTAAACATAAACACTACTAAAACAGAATATCTGAAAATAGGAGACATGCAAGAAGAAGACCCAGATCTGCAAATCCATAGAATCGCAAAGTGTAGCGAATTCAAATATTTGGGAAGCATTATTTTGGAAGATGGAACAACAAAAAATGACATCAAAAATAGGATACAACAGGGAAAAAAGGCTATTCGTTTGTTAAACTCGTTACTTTGGTCGAACAAAATGAAACTTCAAACTAAACTGACAATCTACAAAACTATTGTGGAGCCCATTTTAACGAATGCAGGCAACTTTCAGATAAAGAGAAAAGGATGATAGAAACTGTGGAAATGGACTTCATAAGAAGAGCGTGTAATATTTCTAGAATGTAACATGTTAGAAACGAAGCTATAAGAAGGAAAACAGGGCGCGTATTTACAACAGCAGAAAGAATAGAAACCAGACAGTTGCTATGGTATGGTTACGTAATGAGGATGGAGGAGAAGCGATGGCCAAAAAAAGCATTGACTTACACACCACAAAACAGGAGAATAAAAGGAAGGCTGACAACACAATGGAGAACAGGAATTAGGAAAAGCATGAAATATCGAGCTATTGAAGATGATGACTGGAAGGATAGGGAGAAATGGCGGTCGAAATGCGGGATGCGACATATACTGTAGGACCCCCCGTAATAAAAAAACAAAAGAATTTCAAAAGTGTGCCCTAATGGTGAGCAATAATACTGTTTGCATATTTAAAAAAGAACTGTTACTACATCTACACAGCTGAAAAAAAAATAGCTAAAAAATTAAGAGATTAACAATATACGTGAATTTTTTTGACCCTATGGGGGGTCCTGTTTGCCCCCCATCCGTAAATACCCACCTGCTATTGGCGTACACAGTTGAGAAATTAACAAATAAGAGATTAATAACATTTCTTGTCAACTTTCCATCCTCTGGAGGGGGGAGTCTCGTTCCTCCCCTGATAATACATCAAATATAACTAGCTTCTAAATCTAAAATATGCGTCCAATTGGTCAACACATTTTTACAACTGATATACACAGGTGCATCAATATTAAAAAAAAATGAAACAAATATTTTTAGTGCAGAAATTTCTAAAATTAAACAATTAAAATCTCGTAACTTTTAATTTTCCGTTAAATATCGTTCCTTTAATAATTAACATTGAAATACTTTTCGAATGGACAAAATGGATCGTATCGCATACGTAAAGATTATTTACGGCCGAAGCACACAAAACATTAGAAACATTAATGGCGAGCATTCTCCATTAGTGACGAAGAGAGGGGAAGAGAGAGTGCCATAATGTACCCAGTACTCGTAAACGAACCTGTGGCTAAATAAATTGGTCCGATGTTCCTGCCTGTCGGATCAGCAAAATGTCTTCCGCCTCCTCGTACGGGTTCATCACACTGTTTTTCTGCTGTTTGTTGTGGGTTTTTTTTACGGCCGTCGTCTGTGACACAAATTTCGTGCTCCTCATAACCGATTTCACGTCACACACACACACACACACACACACACACACACGCACACACACACACACACACACACACGTCAGATTCTTTGTTTAGTTTCCGATAGAACGTGTGCGGCATATGAGAACAAGAAAGGAATCCTTGTCGCTCTTAGAGAAAACCGAGCGCTGAACAAAAACAGTTTAATGGTTTTCTGTGTGTGTTTGTTTTAGTGAGTGACAGAGAGACAAACTGAGAATGTTGTAACAGCAAAATCTCTGTTTATATTGGGCACTACGAATTACTTTATCTGCTAACAAATATCACGTAAAAAATTTAAATTTAGATTGTGATAATCTAAATGAGCTTAGGCTGACGATGTTGTGATAGTAGTCAGATAAAGACAACGGCTAGTTGAGGAGCTGAATTAGAAATCCGCTGGATTAGGAGTCAATGTAAATATCCGAAAAACTAAATTTTTATTAAACTGAATATCAGCATTCTTCTTTCTACATGTTAATTTGTGCATTAGAAATGACAAGAAATCTATATAATTTATTAGCAGAGGATAATTCATTTTTAATGTAGTTAATAAGTACAGTCATCTAGGTAGCATGATAGAGAATGAAGTGTCCATATACACGACGGTACATGAGAGAATACAAATAGAAAATAGGGCATATTATGCCAACACTAGACTATCGAGAAGCAAACTCATTAGTCGTAACACAAAAATAAAAATATTGCAATAGAACATTGCAGTAAGGGAAGTGTAGCCAGGACTACATGCTGTTATAACAGGTTATGACGTTATAGACATGTTAATATTTGATTTTTGTCTGAATATGTAAATTAGATGTAAGTATTGAAATAAGAATTGGGTAAAAGACTATTATGTATTAAAATGCCCATAAATGTATTTGTGATCATGTCATGTGCGAGTTAAAGGTGCGAGTGCGCGTGTCAGTCGTATTTTTTATGAATACCTCAAGTATAAATGAACGTACCGAACTGAGATTTGGACAGCGCACGCATCTTAAATAGCGCTGATTTTCTGGGTGTCAGAGACTTGCTACGTAGTTTGTAAATAGGGATTTTGTTAGTAAAAAGAAGTTTCTATAAAGTCCTTATCTTTTGAAGGCAGAAAATTCATAGATAAAATCTATACCTGCTTCTGCATAAATCTGCAAATCGTTTCAAGAAACGTCTATCAGTGGTAGCCATCAATCGCGTGATAGCTGTTTCGACCTATCAGCGGCCGCAATTTCCATTAAGATTGGGTCTCCGCCGAAGAATATCTAGTTAGTTCCATCCTGCTGCTCGAATATTACAGACGTACTGTCTGTGCGAGTTTTTCGAACAGAAACGTGCTTTTGTACGAGTGATCAGGGTCAATTTAGCGACGAGTTACCCGTTGCTGATACCTTGACCGGGTACGAACTCGTTATTTAAAAAAAATAAGCTATTTAATATTGTTAAACAGTGCTAGTATCGCGTGAGTCAAGATTTCCGCATAGGGAAGGTTTATCCATCCGGGATACTCCTATGTGATCGCGAGGACACCTCAAGACGCGGGAAGGTGCACGCTTAAAGCACCAAAAATAAGCAAGATTAAAGTAATACCCAATTTGTGCCCTGAGATAAGATTAGACTGATTACCGGTGTGACGGCGTGCGCGCGTACAAGAGGAGCTCCAGCGAGGCGGGAGTGTGCTGAACGGAGGAGACGAGAGAGGAGCAGATTGCGGCGATTCTCAGGACTGGCAGTAGACGAATCAACCCACGAAAACAACATCCAAGTAACAAATTGACGTTTCTTTTTAAAATCAGATCAATCTGATTTCAGAGGCAATTTTGCAATAAAATAAATATTTTGTAAACTACAAACCATGTAAAATTTTGTCTTAAAATATACAACCTTGCTGCAGATAACTGACTATATTATTCCATTATTACTATGCCTAATATATGTTTTGTCGCAATATATAAGACACTTATCAGACCGGTTGTTACTTATGCAGGCGAGACATGGACATTAACAAAAAAGGAACAAGAAACACTAAGAAGATTTGAAGACAAAGATCGTACGACGTGTTTATGGCCCGGTTGAAGAAAACGATGAATGGAGAATAAGAAATAAACAGGAGACAGATGAGGTATCGAAGCACGAGGACATTGTAACATTCGTAAAGGCTCAACGAATACAGTGGGTAGGTCACCTAGAGCGGATGGACGACCAGTGTTTGCCAAAGAAAATCCTGAGGGCCCAAGTCCATAAAAGCAGAAAGAGGAGCCCACCTAGGATTAGATGGTTAGATAATGTACTGGAAGATCAAGGAAGAATTGATGTGAGGGGTTACGCTGAGATGGCAACGGATAGGAAACACTGGAGAAAACTGGTGTTGGAAACCAGAGCTCACGTTGGGCTGTAGTTCGAAACAAGAACGAATTTAGATTTTAGATTGAATCTTTATTCCATCGGCAAGAACTGAATATTTCGAGTGTGATCTCACAAGAGTTCTCAAAAAATTTTTGTAGATGATCAGCAGTTTTGAATATCTGAGCTGTAGGCCTAATTTATCTTACATTACAAACAATGAAGTGGTGACGAGTTCGACCGTGTATGTAGGAGACCTCTACAGTCAACGAATAAAGAAACACGCCTGAAGTTCTACAATGCCCTGCCCCTAGCCACACTTCTCTACGGGTCTGAGAATTGCACTTTAACGAAATCTCAGACCAGTAGTATTCAAGCGGCCGAAATAAGATTTCTGAGGCACGTGGCAGACTATACTCACAAATGAGATGTCGATGTACGGCAGGAACTGAGCGTTATGAGTATGCTCGATAGGATTGCCAAATATCGGCTAAATGGTTGGAACATCTTAAGCGAATGGATGACTGCCGCATCCCTAAACAACAACTGAACTTATAAGCCGAATGAACGGAGAGGTGTGGGACACGCGAAGAAATGCTGAACGACCAGCTCTAGTCTATCTGCTTGACACCGGAACAAACCGTTTTTGACTTAATCCTTACTGAAGATGATCGTGGTCTTGATTGCATATTACACAAAAATACAAAAGGAGACACAACATACAAAAAGAAAAGTACAATTTGTTAGGACTACATAATACCTCAGGGGCGTTTTTTGGGGGGGGGGACGAACGGGACCGGAGGCCGGTCGACGACCGGGTGCCTCCCCGGAGGATCCGAAAAAG
This sequence comes from Magicicada septendecula, assembly GCA_034769895.1. Taxonomy (NCBI): domain Eukaryota; kingdom Metazoa; phylum Arthropoda; class Insecta; order Hemiptera; family Cicadidae; genus Magicicada; species Magicicada septendecula. The sequence continues at coordinate 1,394,788,875 of CM068367.1, forward strand.
TTGACGAATTTTCTTAATTTCTTAATGTTTAGGCTGTTTTATTGTTTTTCAGCTGTGAACACTAATATAGTAGGAACTCCTCTTTAAATAAACAAACACATTTACTACATAGCATTAGCGTACACGCATTTGAAGTATAGGAAAATCAATTCAGTCAATAAGTATCTTGTAAACAATGTTTCAGTAACGCTTATTTTTAATGTATAATTACCGTTTAATTTAGTGGGATTGATTTCACCCACTTTAAAGATAGTAATGTTGATCAGTTTTAACTTGTACTTTTTTTTCTATTGTATGAAGCCCCCTCCCCTCAAAGGTCAAATTGTAGATACGCCACTATAATACATAGCAGATTATACTGTTCTATGTTAAAAATATCGATCGGTATGGAGAACCATACATGACTTCCATGTTCTAATATTTATATTTAAAATCATTTTCGAAATGAAATATTTCCGTAAAAACTACTTCTTTCTTCAGCCTTAAACACAGTACTGTGGTCACTAACGTATACCATCTCACGTTAGCGCACTCGATTTTCACTGATGATTGCAGTCGATGGCACTGCTGAAACGTCCGGTTTTGCAGAAAACATTGGACCACGGCCAAACAGCTCGGGAAGGAATTTTAACAACAAACTACTTCTTTGTTGCCGATAACGTAGTACACATATAAAAAAGTATCCCCTCCCCCTTCAACTATAAGAATATTACCCTCTTCCCCTTCAACTACTCTTTTTATTTACAGATATTTTATCTACCTTCCTAGAGTGGATTATTATGACCTTCTTTTCAGGATACTTTAATTATCAAATTTAAGTACTTTACTCTTGTTAAAACATAAAACATTGCAGGTAAACTACCCCTTCCCCTTAACCGATCTTCACCAAAATCAATAGACCTTGAGTCCTCTACAATTGAGGCATATATGCAAAACATTATTTGATTCTGTTTCAATTTGCTACAGTTATCGTTCGCCATTGAAAAACTACTCTTTTAAAATATAAAATAGTGCAGGTAAACTACCCCTTCCCCTTAACCGATCTTTACTAAAATCAATACGCCTTGAATCCTCTAAAACTCGGGCACATATGGAAAAAATTATTTGATTCTGTTTGAATTTGCGGTAGTTATCGTTCGCCATAGAAAAAATTCTACACATAGACGCACAGACACTTTTTAGAGAATGACTTTTCTTCATGTTTTGAAGGTAGAACGATGAGAATCAGCCCTTATCTCGAACACGATTTTTTTTCGCCATCACCATACTTCCATTTCCTGATAGAACATGCAAGTAATAAATTTCCATTTGGAGTGTACCAGTAGGTCTGTGTGTGTGAACGTTCATGTTATTTCAGACATTTAAGAAAACGACGTGCAATCGACCGTTGCAATTAAGCTTATCAGCCGTTTTATATACGACCGGCTTATCTACCGCCTCAGAAGTAGTGTTTTATTGTATTGTTATCACTGATAACAGTGTCAAAGTATTTATGCATAACTTTTGTGTCACTCCCCCGAAGTACAATTTACTGGCGCCCGCACACGTATACAACACACACACACACACACACACACACACACACACACACACACACACACACACACAAAGAACACTCTTATCACTGGCGGTCGGTTAACATTGCAATGTCGATGCGATAATGCGGCGCGGATTGTTCTGTGTTCCGTCTCCCACGTGTTTGTGTTGGTGTGGTAATCGTGAGTCAGTTTACCTATTTAGAATCGATAAGACGAGCAGCACGATAGCGACTGCCGCCCGCGTATATAAACGGCCGTGGAAGGCGCCGACAGCTGACTCGACGCACGGATGCTTCTGAGCGGTAATCGCGAAAGATCCGTGGTTCGAGTCCGGCAAATAATTTGAGCATAAAGGGCGGGCTAGGTTAGACTGTCAGTACAGTTAATTGTTTTTTGTTTATTTTTTTTAATTCTTATGTTATATCAGCAATCAGAGCATTACATATATTTATTTATTATTCCTTTGTAAGTAACTCTTGAGTTTCCTGCAGGTCTACCATGTAGTGGTGGGGGTTTTAGTTGTTTTAGGAAAACAAAAACGAACTGTTCGTTTAAAAACAAAAAACAACTGTTTTTAAAAACAGTTGGAAAAAACAGGTTGAATTAATGAACTGTTGCTATTTACATTTACTGATTTTACCATTATGTTGTTAAAACGTTTTGTTTTGAGCAATTCAATAACTGTTCATTTTGGTATTTTTCTTAAATGAATGGTTATGCAACTTAATCAATGGCATTAAGTCAATATTTCTCTTATTTACTAGTATCTTAAAAGACATTTTTTATTTTAAATTGTTTCATCAAAACTCATGGGAAATCACTGAACAATATTGTTATAGTAACTGAAATAAAACTGAATATAGTCTAATTCTGCGCTAAACAGAACGAGGACAGTACAATAATCGAACGCAAGTCAATGAACGTTGCAGTAAAAATCAACAGTTTACTCCAAACAGTTTACGCCACACAACTCAACGAAAACAGCTCCTCTGAAAACGAACTGTTTATTCCGAACAGAGAACTGTACTAGAACAGTTGCTTTGCCAATACTGCTGTCAACGCCATGTTCGTTTTTTAAACGGAGAACAGTTTGTCTCGGCGGAAAAGAACAGTTTTTCGTTTCTTAGAAAACTGTTTTTTCAAACAGTTTCCGTTTTTGTTCCCAGCACTAAAGGGCGGGCCAGGTTGGACTGTCAGCCCAATTGTTTTCTTGTTTTTTTTTTTTTTTTAATCTTATGTTTTATCTTTAATCAGAGAATTACATATATTTATTTACTATTTCTTTGTGAGTAACTCGTTGAGTTTCCTGCAGGTCTCCCATGTAATATCTTCAAATAAATACGACTGCAGTCAGGTTTATTTACACCTGACGCACGATTCACAGAAATTATTCTGTATCTTCAGAGATTTTTTATAAATTCTAATTTACTGTTTCGATTATAATATAGTTATAGGGTAATCGATTTACTTCGATTCATGTTTTTGTTTGTTGTATGTTTACGTAGTCGGCTAATAAATATTTAATGTTTTATTTTTATTATTCTATAAATGTCTAATTTTAAATAAATCTTGTTTTGTTTTCATTTGAATTTGTTCTTTAATTAGTAGATTATCGTGTTTGTAAATATTAAGATTTTCACAGATATCCATTTGGTTAAATGTTTGTACGTTTTTAATTAATTTGACAAGTTTAATATGTGGAAATTTTTTATTTATTATTTGAGCAGTGTGTGGTTAAATTAGACTTGTAAATATGAGGTTTAAAAAACGCATTGCGATGTTGAATGAATCTCTCGGAAAGGTTTTTCCTTCGTCTGGCCTACGTAAAATTTATTGTAATCTGGACATTTTATTTTGTAAACTCCGTTTTTATTGTAAATGTTGAAGTTAGTTTAACGTTTAATTTTAATAAAAACAATATTATGTTTAAAAGGAATAATTCCAAATATTTAGTACCAAGCCACGTGTTGTTAAATAAAATATATTGCAACTTACCGTCTGCGGCTTCCAGAAACAACGTCTTCACAAAGTTGACATGTTTCGGGACACTTGTCCCATCATCAGAACTTAAAATAATCGTGTATCATTTAAGTTGATACATTTGTCAATTAATTAAAATATTAAAATCCAACATGAAATAAATAATTTAAAACAATATGAATACTTAAATGTCTAAAAGCGAGCGCGAAGGTTTAACGATGTACATCGTACGGAGATTGACCGCGCACTGAATTACGTTTTGCTTCTACCACGACAATAGCCCAAGGCAGTGTCGTACAATAAACTGCTTTTCAAATCAAATTTTGTGTAGCTTTTATGATAAAGGGGTTGATACTAGTTGATCTTAAAGTTGTCCACAGGTTGGCTAACTGTACATTGACATAGGCTTTTTCAGTGTTAATAAAAAATGAACGAAGAGGTTGTGATAGAACTGTTTTCTTTTCAATTATTTGCTGTAAGGAGAAAATATGATCTATAGTTGATCTATCAACTCTGAAATCTGCTTGTTCTTCAGCCTCCATTTCCTTATACTCAGCTTCTAAAAAATGTTTTTGAGTACTCTTCCATAAAGCCTACTTAGTGTGCTATTAACAAATATTGCTATATAAAACACAAATGATATAAATACATAACACACAGAAAAATATAATTTACAAATAATAATAATAATAAATACTAATTAATACATAAGTGTATATCCCCAGTGGCGTAACAGATGGTCCCGGCGGGGGGGGGGGCTACTAGGGATCACTCGCAGAGATTTCCCTTAATCTTTTACGAATGTGTCTAACCATTAAACTGAAGTAAAACCAGATTTTCCCGTACATATTTAACATAAACAAACAAATACACTTATTTTTTACTGTTATTTACCAGTACCTAATGACGCAATTTGAGAGTACAAATTATTTGGTTCCAATAGAACGGTGACTCCAGTTGAGAATGCACCGAGGGCAATTAAGAATTGCATTTCAAGTACTGTTATGAAATACAAAAATCCTATTTTGTGAAATAAAACGTGCTCATTCCATTGCCAATATTAGTGATCTACAGACAATATAAAGCTATAAGCAGATGACAGACAGTTAAAGGTGAAATAGATTTTTGGTTTGTATAAGAAATACGAAATAAATAAATAAAGTGTACACAATAAAATTGAATATAAATATTCACTGCCTTCGTGAATTTAAATTTAAATAAATTTGTACTTTTTCAGGATGCACTAAGTTTAGTAATGACAAAGTTGTAATTACAAACAGAATTATCACTGTTGCACACCACTATAGAAAAATTATTCCGATTAGCGCTTTCAAGCTTCTCAGCTCATCGTCAGATCGGAAATAACAACAAAAACAGAATAAAATAAACTCTTCACACCCGATGAATTGAATAATCGGAATAATTTTTCTATAGTCGTGTGCAACAGTGATAATTCTGTTTTAGATTATAACCACTAAACCAACTTTCTTAATTAAAGTTGTAATTGGTTACTAGTGACATGTCTCTAAAATAATTAGCATTTTTTTACATTGCTCAAAGACATAAACATTACTAAATAACAAACAAAACTGTTCATTTTGTTGAAACAAAATTAATATTTTATTAATTGTGTATACATCGCAAGAGAATAGTCATTCTGTTTACGTTATGTAACTTTAGTAGTTGTCACAGCTATAAGAAGGGGTTAGTATTCAATAGGAAACAATGGCATGAGTTTAGTGAGGGTAGTAGGAGGGGCCCGCAAAGGATTCCTGTGAAGGGGCCCAGAAAATAATATCGCTACATTGGAGCAGACGTAGTCTATGCTAAGAAATACAACTTTTTAGGAAACCATCAACAGTCATCAAGATCAAACCATCAAGATTAACTTATCAACAGTTTTTCCAAGAAACATCACTAAATGTTATATACTCACTTTTCAATAGTCTTATACACATCTTTTTTATATTTATTTATTTATAAAGTTGCTGCAACAGTATCGATCATTAGCGACCACAAAAATTATAAAAATGAATTTGTAAATCATACAGAAATTCTCATATGGATGCAGTAAAATATATTAAACTAGAAGGTACTTAGTGAAGACAAACACTGCAACAATATACACAGGAACTGGTACGATGTAAAAACTACATTATATATTTGTTTAAATATCAGCAATAATGCAAAATAAAATGATAAATATTATTGCCCCCCACACAACACAAACATTATAAATACACAGCATGCAGATATATAATTATTAAATAATAACACATTAAGCGAATATGTAATAATAAATATAACACGTAATAATATATTCAACAGCAAACAATATATAACAATAAGTTCAAACAATTTTTGCTACAGTCTGTTTCTTGATGTATATAATATATATTTTATAATGACTTTACCTCAAGATGTTTTCTCCTTATTTGAAACATGTTTCGGGAAGCCTTGTGTTCCCATCTTCAGCCTTCCTGATTTTTAGCCTTGTGAGGTATTTGTGTGTTGGCTGGTTGTTGCTGTGGTTTCCTGTTGGTCTCTGGTGCTTTAAATTGGTATTATTGTGTGTGATTGTGGTGTATATATTAGTATTTTGTGTATTTTCTATGTTGAGTGCTTTTAAATCATAAAATTTAAAGCACCAGAGACCAACAGGAGTCCACAGCAACAACTAGCCAACACACAAATACCTCACAAGGCTCAAAATCAGGAAGGCTGAAGATGGAAACACAAGGCCTCCCGAAACATGTTCCAAATAAGGAGAAAACATCTTGAGGTAAAGTTATTATAAAATATATATAACAATAAATGTACAACAAATAAACACATCTTAGTTTTTAGGCTATATTAATAAATTTTAAGACATTTTTTAAAAATTATGTGTACATAGGCTAGTTCTGCAGCAAGTCCATTAATGATGATGGGCACAGGCTAATTCCGTTCTATGCTAAATAAATTGTTATTTTTTTAAATTGGGCTTACAATAATTCTGCTCTCAGTAGATACATAATGACAGAATATAATGCCCCGCCCCCCAAAAAAAGAAGAAATTCTTGAATTTGGACATAGGCTAGTTCTGCTGTAAGGTACGATATGTATAAATAAATATAATACATAATGCAATAATAAATAATATATATATTATTTTTTCGGTGAAAGGGTTTGTGAGGATCGGTCAAAAATATAACACAAATTTTAACTTATTTGTGCCGACGTTTCGACAATGTTTATTGTCATCAGCAGGACCTGTGTATGCATACAAAAGAAGCGTCAAACACAACAGAACAATTATTTGAGTATTTCCTGCGCATATAGATGCAATGTTCAACTGTAAACGTCGAACCATGGAACAACAGGTGTATAATAGTGTTATGAACAGTGCGAATAGATTTAAAAGAGACTACCTTAATAGTGAAATCAAAATTTCCATCAAAAATCTTAACTTCATAAAAAAAATAGGATACATCAAACTATTGTCGAAACGTTGACACAAATAAGTTAAAATTTGTGTTATATTTGTTAGCAATCTTCACAAACCCTTCACCGAAAAATTCATTGATCGACGGTCACTACGTCTTTAAAGATTTTATATATATAGTAATAATCATCTTGGTTACATATTAGTTCATTATTTAAACAGTTTTGACAGTACATGAGCTTTATGTATTTACATAAGGGCCTGGTAGTTATAATTTTGTAGTCAACTGTATCTCCTTTGTGAGGAGAAGTATGCCAGCGGCTGCAGTCTTGTCGTTCAAACGTCTTCTAACGTCCGAAGGGCTATTATATTTGGTACGTAGATGATGCAGAACGGGACACTGTGAAACAAGATGAAATATCAAAGTCTTGATTGAGTCTTGAAAAGTCAATATGTTTTGATTTTATGTGAGTGTGAAGTGTACGTGTTTAAAATGTTGGAACATACTAGTACAAATTTTATTTCTAATTTATATTCTGAGATATTTCCTTTGGTCAGTTCTTGTGTTTTGCAATTCGTATGTTAAAATATAATTTAATTTTAAATGCGCTGTTTCCGTAGATATTATCTACACAAAAAATCTCTCTTCTATTTATATTGCTATTGTCGCGTTTTTTGTGTGCAATTACGACGAATTGTGGCGCAAGTTGATTTATCGTCCAATATTGAATTAACCTAAATTCAAACTTTTACCCCATAGTCTGCAGGTACTAAGTTAAAAAAACCCAAAACGTTTGTTGTATATATTTTTTCTTCTATCGCTTGCTCGTTCGTCTGCTTACATGTATATAATTCAGGTTATAACAAGAACAAGAAGAAGGAATCCGTTAATCGTTGCAGTGACGACACAAATTACGTGTTCCGCATCCGTGTTCCATTATTCACAACGGCCGCGGCTACGACTCCTGCTGCTGCTGCTGCTGCTTACTACGTACAAAGGTATCATTTGGCCACGTTCGAAACGACATCCGCACACAACAACGGCTACTGACACAAATTCTCCACTAATATTTTTTTTTATAGTTCCCAACGTGTAAAACACCCGAGTTGATACATAAGTAGGGAAGCGCTACCAAATCGAGCTTTTGTGCCCGCATTCGCGTTCAATAGATTTTCCACAAACAATGAACGAAGAATAATGATGATGATAATAATAATATTAATAATAATAATAGTAGTAGTAGTAGTAGTAGTAGTAGTAGTAGTAGTAGTAGTAATAAAATAATAATAATTTTTATAGAGGGGGGAGAAAATGCTTTATGCACCGTCAGAGGAGACCATGATTCCCCTGGTGTGTGGGTGTCCCACCCACTGAAAACCGACCTCTAATTCAGGCATTCACATCCATCATGGAACCACTTAGCGTATTACTTCAGGATGGAGCCTATTGCGCCTTTATCGGGCTCCTTCTATTTATTCCTCATCTTCTACTGCCCGTTGGGTGCAAGCTGGGACTGTCTTTTTTCTAGTAGGACTCACTGAATAAATGCATTGATGCGGTCCCATTCCGCCTTACCACGAAGTATAAGTCCAACTCTCGGGCGTAAACTCCCCGAGCTCCATTTCCAGTCCCATCCTTTCTCTTGCGAATCTGCAGCACTTGAAAAACGTGTACAAGGCATCTTCGTAGGAAGAGTCTCTGTATTGGCATGCTGGGCTTTGCAACTTTCCCATTCTGTGAAGAAAGACATCAAAATTGTCGTGACCACTGACCAACTGGGTCAGATGGTAGCTGATCGCACCGTGTTGGCGGTCGATACATTCCTTCAAGTTTGGTATGAGCCATGCGGTCCATCTTTCTCTATCCTCTCTATCCCAACGCTCTTGCCAGTGCCGGAGAGTGAGTTCTCTGGCTTCATGCTCTGCGGCATCCCTTCAAATTTCCTCTCTTCTTTCGAATAAATGCTTCCGCTCTAGAGCCAACAGGTATATGGGAATCACTCTCGCTATCACCAGGACTACTGGCTCTGGTCCTGTCCGGTAAGAGGACTCTACTCTGAGGGCTCCTCTTCTCTGCACCGATGCCATACGTTTTCTGTACTTCTCCATCTTTAGTGCATCGCCCCAGATTTCGCAACCGTACTGAAGGATGGTAATAATAATAATAATAATAATAACTAATAAGCTCCCTGAACTACAGGACTCGTGTACCATTTTAAATAATATACGTTTATTATCGGATAAATTTTATAATTTATTCAACAATAAATATGATATTAACTAACTTACGATATACTAAAAATTACAAAATTCCCGATGACCGTACTATTTTTCTGTTTAGTAAAGTAACAATTGTAGACCAGTCATACGATAAACACTAAAAATTCCAATCGGTTTAGTGTTAAAATTCCCTTTAGTCTAACACCCATTGTATTTGTATTATTTAAAAATTTTTTGATCCCATTATTGCATCCTGGGGGCAATGAAATTTGAAATTTTATAAATGTGTACGCTTTATTCAGACGTTGGTTAAAATTCTCTTTAATTTGATATCTCACGTGAAATTTGCAATTATTAAAACCTTTGCCCCACTTTTTAGGCCCTGACGACTAAAAAGTTTGAAATTTTAAAACATTAAAACTTCAAATAAAATAATTGACTATAATAAAAACATTCAGATTTTAGTAAAAAAAAATTCTTTTAGTTTGATTCAGCACATGAATTCTTGCGATTTTATCAAAATTTTCATCCACTTCGTGGTCCCCCAGGGGGGATCGATTACAGAGTTCCTTACGTAAGACACAGAAGGTATACTTGCGGCACAGTGTGTTGACGAGATCAATCAAAATGACGAACAGAGATTGTGACAGTGAGGGCGTTGTCTGTTTTAAACAGAATATTACTGCCTGTAGGAAGGAACGTTATGAAGATACTGGAGTGAGACTTTGATTAGGATATCTAATCATTTTAGAATCGTATGTTGTGCACAAATTCATGTTACTTATTGTGTTTGATTTTATATAATATGTGTGTTGTGTATTTCCATTTCTTGTAAGATATATTGACGTTCGCCCTTGAAATACGTCTCAGTTAGGCAGCGTCCATACACTTAAGGTATTAGGTATTAATACTATTCTATGCACTCTCTTCACATCAGAATACAGTCATTCTGGTTCCCTGTTAGATACGAATCGTCAAGGAGGTTGGGTTGGCTGTAAAGGAAGTTATGGAGCTACAAATTAGAAATTAGAAATTTCTAAATAAATAAATGTTTGGCAAAATAATAAATTAGAAATTATTGTTATTATTATTATTGTTGTTGTTTTTTGTTAATCGTTATTGCTTTAATTATTATTATTCCGGCTGTATAATGTTTACAGATTTTCCGAAACCAAAGATTACAGAAGTGATTGATTCTCATCTTCCACTGCTGCTTGTCCATCCAAAGATCTTTGACAATTTCTCGTTCCCTCAATACAGTCTGAATTTCTTCTATCCAGGTGATAGGTGGTCTTCCTCTTTTCCTTCTTCCTGGTGGGGTCCATTCGATAACTCTCCTTGGCAATCTTTCATGTGCCATTCTTTTCGTGTGTCCATACCATTGTAAATTTTTTGTTTGGATAAAATCAACAATTGAATTGTCCTTAATAACTTCGTTTATAATTTTCTCACGTGTGGATACTTTTCCGAACGTCCTCAAAAGTCCACCTCTGCTGTCATTAATTTTGTTCTTGTGTGTTTATTAGTAGTCGAAACTTCTGAGCCGTCAGTCATGATACTTCTCATCAACTTCTTAACAATGGTTTTAAATATTTTGGTGTTAGTTTCTGCTATATTATTATTTTAGTAATTAATAATATTAAGAAGACTTTTGATGGCACCTGTCCAGTCAGTTCTACTGTAGGGAGCAGAAGTGTGAGTAGACTCCTTGAATTGTAAGATTCACCGGAATAAAACTAGTCCAGGTCCAAAGAAGGTAGATTTGGACAATACAACATAAAAGAACAACAAATTAGATGTGATCCATACGGCTGAAGAACAATAGGCCTAGCCCTAAGTAGTATGTCAAACTGTTGTAGGTTAGTGCCCTAGAATGAGAAAGGGATGTGTTTTTTTAATGAATAGAGTATAATACCAAACCTACCGACCTCAGACGTGTGCACCCTTCTGGGCATTTGTACAGAACATTTTTTCACCTGCCCTCGTTTAAAAGAAATACTAAAATGCTATGAACTATTAATACTTCTCAGGCACGTGGCAGGGTATACTCTCCATGATCATAGAAGGAACACAGATGTACGGTAGGAACTGAATATTATGAGTATACTCGACAGGATCACCCAATATCGGCTGAATTGGTGGGAACATCTTTGCCGAATGGATGACTGCCGCATCCCCAAACAACTATGGAACTATAAGCCGAGGGGACGGAGAGGTGTGGTACGTCCGAGGAAGCGCTGGAGTGACAAGCTGTAATATTTGCCTATTTGAGACCGAAACAAACCATCTTTAGTTTAATTATCCTTGAAGATGATGATGATGACTATTAATACTGTGTTTATATGATAGCACAAATAATCTACCTTTTATTTGTCAGAGTAAAAAATTATTAAAACATTCCACGACAAAAGTTTAGTTTTCGAGCCAATAAAAATACGGATAATCGTGGTAGATTCAAATATGGTAATAATTCAAATATAGATATGGCGAACTTAGACCAGAAAGAGAACATTAAAATTTATTTGTTATAATTTAGTACGATGTGATCGCCCTTGTCACGTTGTCGCGTCGAGGAGGATTTAACGCTAAAAATTTTTCATAATTTTCGCAGTTTTTTTTTTTTTTTGAGCTGCTAACTAAGGGCGGCGGACGAGACAGAGATCATTAATAATACTCTTGCTGTTGTTGTTGTTGTTGATTGTGGACGACGCAAGTTTCTGGTAACAACCGTACGACGCTTTGGTGGTGCGGCGAATAACCCCTAGATGGGGTGCAGTATATTCCAAGCCGGCAGTCGGCATAGTAAGACATGCGCCCCGCGCCGGCCGCCTCGCCACTGCCTCCCCCGGCTGCAGTCGCGCCCCAGTGCTCGTCCGCCAGTCGACGTAAACGCCGACGTCGCTTATCCGCGCGCATACAACGGCCGGCGACTTGAATCGTCGTTGTTGTTGTTGTTATTGTTATTATAATATTATTATTATTACACTGACGAAAAAATTATCATTATTCTATATTATAATAATTCTAAATCCATGTTATCAAATTATATTATAATAATAAACATTTTAATATCTTATATCAAATAATTATTAATATTAATGTGTGCTTGTGTAATTTATAAAATGTATTTATAGTATACAAAATGTTAAAAACTTTTTAAAAATATTAACATAATATTGAAGATAATATATTCAAATCACAGTTGACGTTTATCTTCTTCAACGGAGGTATATTTTAAACAATTTTTAAATCGATTAGTTTTTTTTTCTTAATTCAAAGTGATTTTAAATGTGTCAGTGAGTGTTTAGTCAGCAGTTAAATTATAGTTAAGAAGTTACAAACATTTTTTTGGGAGAAATATTATAACGTAATGACTGTATTATAGCGGGGCAGGTATGTGTGTTTGCCAGCGGTTAATCGAGGTTTCTGATAAATAAGAGCCTGACCACAGAGCAACGACCGGATCTCAGAGCAACCGGATATTTTTCACAAAGTATGTAGAAAAATTTATTGTTATGATTTTTTAACTAATTTGTATGTAATTTTAGAATTCTTTTTTGACGTACAGTGGTTTAGAAAAACATGACGTTTTTCAGAATTCCGAAGAGCCCTCAATTTTTAATGGATAAGATCAACGTTTTATAAAACAAAATTTAACTAACTTTCACAAAAGTGTCAAAACAAACTGAACTTTTAAATTTCATATTCATACTTCCTCACTACAAAATCCTGTTACATGTACATGTACACGTATCAAGCTGCTTTAGTCAGAAATTAAAAAAAAAATTGTTTAAATTAACATCTATCGAGGCCATTATTTTAAACCCCTGGTAAACGTAACAATTATAACTTGAGATTCTTAGTCTGCGATCTCAGCAAACCTCTCCGTCTAACATAGGTTGTTCGTTTAACAGTTTTTTTTTGTAAATAACTCTTTGTTTAAAGTTTATAACCTAGAAGTTTGATTTAAATTTGATTTAAAAAAGAAAATTTCTAATGAATAAAAAATTTAATGTCGACATTGTAAACTCTGCCTCGAGATGCATTCAACGAACTTATTTTAATCGCAAAGTTTGTTTTACTATTATTGAGGGCTCTAGAGGATTTTGAACAACAAAAAACTATTTTTTTGTTGGCGACTGTACAATACCATTTGTGCGTATAAGTGTGGTTTTATTCATACATTGTTTGGCTTTTTAATACATTGTTGAATATACTTGTTCTTAGTAATGACCAGTCATCACTTACTTTTACGACGTAAACAAATCATAAAAGGTTTGGGAAGGTTTACACGTTAGTGCGGTCGTCACAGGATCTCGTTTACAATTGTTGTCTTTAAACTGACAATGGGTTTTGTCGAAACACCGACAAATCAGAGTTTAAATTGTTTCTAGTTACACAGAAAAATATTGCTAAAATTAAGCAACGAGCTAAAATGTTTCTTATTTAAATAAATCGAGTTCGATTGCTTACATGTTTTTTATTAAGAGTCACATAGAAAGAACATGAATTTAACCTATAGATAGACATATACTTAGTCTGATCCGGTGTGAGTGGGTCACCATGGCAATGCTCGCAAGCATGATTATATATTTATAAAAAATAATTATTTTAGTTTGCGAGTGTTCCAATTGTCTTCGAAAACTCAGCGTTTTAACAAGTAGATGATTTGTATTGAACTCGGTTATTATAAGATCGCTTGTAAAATTTTTAACATCACATAAAGAAACAATTATTACATGTATAATTACCAAAGAAAAGTTGAGTTTAACCAAATTCACAGACGCAGTGTTCGCGCACGCACACACACACAAATATGAATACTTATTCATTTATTTTAATATAATGAAAAATATCGATGAACATAATATTTTTTTTTAAATTTATAACGTACATTAAATTGTACAAATTTGTTCTGAGTCATAGAGATAATATACTTATTATTCACAAAATTAAAGTGAAACAAACTTATGCGTCGAAATTCTATTTTAGAATATAATAATAATAAGAATAGTAATTTCACTCACACGCACACAAACAAACAAATATCAGAATTTAACAAATTGATATGTAATTTAAATATAATTAATTATTATATTTAATATATCATAAGTAATGATATATATACATACACACACACATACACACGCAATACACTATATATGTATATACATTTTGTGTGTCTGTGTGTGTGTGTGTGCGTGTGCGTTATGTTTAGATATAACTTAAATATAGTGCCTAGATGTATTATGTTAAAGACAAAGAGAGAAACGTATTTTCTATTCATCGTAGGGAAATATATTCGCACAATCATTTTAATTAAACAAGTAATATTTTATTAATGGAACTGAAACAAATGAACAAAATGTGTGTGTGTTTGTGTGTTAGAAACAGTATATGGATTCTGTAAAACGTGTATAAACCATAATGCAAGTACACTCGTACGCTCGTAGAAAAATTAAATATTATTGTAACATATGCAAGTATTATATGCGTATAATATATGTATATGTGTAGGTCTGTACAGCATACATATAAATATTATACAATATTATATTTTATAAGATAATATAAGATCTTATATTAGTGTATTATATATATGTGTATGTAATCATATAATATTTATATAATGGATCGTTGAATAATTTTATGAAATATTATAACTTAATATACTGTGGGCGCGTGGCAGTTTATACACTCTTCACGATCGTAAAAAGAATGTATCACGATCGTACGGCAGGAACTGAATATTTTGGCGGTATACTCAATAGAATCGGCCGATGTCGGCTAAAATGGTTGGAACATCTTAACCTAATGTTTGACTGCCGCATCCCCAAAGAACTATGGAATTACATTAGCCTACACCGATGGGTCGGAGAGGTGTGGGACGCCCGAAGAAGGGTTGGAGATGCAGGCTCTAGTCTGTCTGCTTAGGACCGGAACAAACCATTTTTGGTTTAATCCATGCAGAAGACAACGATGATGATGATTTTGAATAGAATATAATAATCTTCTTTTTCTTCTTCTATTTTGGAGTAGTGTAGACTTCTCTTTCAATTCCACAACACTTATAAACAATGCGAATATACGTAAATTGATATTATTTACAAATATTATGAGTTCAATTAAAAATCAGACCACCGTTTTCTGGCCCTTTCTACGTTACGCCTACCCCGTGAAGCATAAAAATTAGTATACCTTTAGTAGGCCTATAGAGTTCCTTCCTATGAGAAGATCATGTTCTCTCCATCTATTCTTATACTTATGAACTTGTCCAACCAACGGGGACACCTTAAGACAGTGGTTCCCAAACTTTTCAGTCCGCGGACCCCCTCCAAAAAAATTAAAAATTTCACGGACCCCGTCTGAGTTATGAAATAAAACAAACAGTAAATATGATACAAACTCTTATATTTAATTAAAATATATTAGAATCAAATTTTTTTTTTCATTTGCGAAATAATAATATTAATGATATTAAACATAGTTTAGTGTGAACAATGAACGTGTTTATGAACAATGAGCTCTGCAATATTGGGTTTAATGTCTGATCATTTCAATATTAGTCACTCTCGACACCTAGTTTATTTCTTAACTTCGCCAACCTCGGCTGTATCTTTCCAGCCACACATGTCGAAATCCAGCTACTTAGGCGTAAAACCAGCTACATGGAAAAACGTTTAGCTTAGATACAGTAATTATATATATGTGGATTAGATCAGCGCGATCAGTTCTGCGTTGGTGCGGCGCTCTAGTCAGTTCGGCTGACAAAAAGAACTGCGACATGATTTTTTAAAGACATTATTAAAGCCATTAGTTTGAAATTACTTTTACAATTACAATTAGTTTGCACCAAAAAAACTGGAATCTTCTACTAATTGTTTTAAGATTCTAAAATTTAGATGTTACACTACAAAAAGTCGGATAAAATTACGATATATTCTATTTTTTCTTAAAATTGTCCGCGGAGCCCACATTGGGAACCACTCCCTTAAGATCATTCCGTATGTCCTCATTACGAAACATATCTAAGCGTAAGACTCCTGTCACCATTCATAAAAACCTCAATTACATCGTGGTCACTTTATTTACATCATAAAAAAAGTAATGTAATAATCTTTTGCACTGTCCCAGACTGCATTATCCAACAGATTTAAAGGTAAAATATAATAATAATACAGTAAAAGTAAGTTTACACACGCGCTCGCTCGCATTATAACAAGCTTATGTTATATCCAAAATTTAATTCTGATTTCTGGTCTAACTTTATTTTTTAATTTCCTTTGTATCGTCCTGCAGGTGGATCTAAACATAACTTGCTCTCCGCATCTCTGTCTAGATCCCACGAAATATTACATACAAAATACAGGAAATCCCGTACCTGCTGCAAGCTGTAGTCGTCTACCACTATTTTTGTCCACACTGGATAACAATGTAATAGTCATCACAGTAATCTTCACTTGAAAGATAACATCCTAGTTAACCTGTTGCAAAACTCGTCTTCTCCTCTGACAACTGGCATCTCTGTTAACAACAAGATCATATTACAACAAATGCTGTTGTTAGTAGTCTGTTATTTTTTATGGGGTCAAAACATTTACGCCATCACCTGCTATTGGCTCTACTTCTTCAGCAGATACTCGATTTTAAATTACCTTTTAAAATAAGAGGGAATACCCTAGCATTTTTAATAAATTACTTCTAACACTTCTCCTTCTTCATCTTCTTCTTCTTCTCCTCTACAAGGATTAGGTTATAAAAATCTGTTCCGGCACCCATCTCATCCTCGGACGACCCACGTCTCTTCTACCAATGGCTTTATAGTTTAGTGCCGCTTTCGGCAATCGATCATCTGTCATCCTTTGCAAATGAGCTCACCATTGTCTTCTGTAAATTGAAATAATTTCATTCATGTCGTTTACTTTGAGTGCTTACTGGTCTAGCATCTTTATTCCTTATTCAGTCTTGCAATATATAATTTAAAGTATTTCGATGAAACTGCATTTCAGCACTCCGAATCATGCCGCGTTCCTTTTTTGTCATGATCCTCGCCTCACTCGCATAAATCAATGTGGGTATTGCAATTGTCTTATAAAATTTAATCCTTGTGCTGTGTCTTGTTTTATTTCTAAGACTTCTATGAATTGCACCAAAAATATTCTTCTTCTTCTTCTTCTGCACTACAAGGATTAGGCATTTGCCTGTTCCGTCCTCACAAACTTACGACCACCGTTTTCGTGGTCTTCCTATATCTCTTTTTCCTCTAGGGTTGTAGTTAAGCATTTTTTTTGGGTATTCTCCGATTTCCCATTCTATTTACGTAGTGTTTCTATCTTTCTTTATATTCAGTTATTTTTTCATTTTTTACATTCAGTTCATTTCGCACGTCTTCATTTCTTACTAAATCTCATCTTGTGCAGCCGCTGACCCGTCTCAAGAATCTCATTTCTGCTGCCTGTATTTTGCTGTCTCCTTTTTTGGTATTTATCCAACTTTCACTCTCATACATAAGTACAGGTACAGCCATCGTTTTATAAAATTTTATCCTTGTGTCTTTTTGTGTTTTGTTATTTAATGTTCTATTTATTGTGCCACATATTGCCTGGAACTTATTTATTTTATTTTCCATGTCATTGTCATAATTGTAGCTTGAACAAATATTCCTAAATTTATTTATCTTCTCTCTTATATCATATTCAGACTTCTAACACCTAGGGGTTTTTTCTTCCATTTTACACAGGGCTCACGTTTTCACAAGCATACAATAATGTGGGGATATCTATTATTTTTTTTTATTTTTAACTAGTTACAGATAGACTAACGTAAATTTTGCCGACTTTGTTATCCCAGTTAGTGTCGTTTTCATATGATATATCACATTTCAGAAGTTAACTAAAATGACAATTTTTTGTAAAATTTGAATGTCCACGACTACGAAGAATGTTCCAATCGCCTGGTTAGTTACACACATATTAATACCATAGTCTTTTATTTTGTAGTTAGAGATCTTTAGCCCGTAATTTTGTATTACTTTATTAGCTGTATATATAGCTATATTTAATAGTTTTTTTAATTATTATTAATTTACTTTATGATATAATAATAATAATAATTATTATTATTATATATCAGGAATATTATTATTAATAATAAAACAAACTTTTAACATGAACATATATTTTCAATTTAAAAAAACTTTAAATTGAATAATTTTATGAAATAATATAACTTAATATACTGTGGGCGCGTGGCAGTTTATACTCTTCACGATCGTAAAGAGAATGTGGATGTACGGCAGGAACTGAATATTTTGGCGGTATACTCAATACAATCGGCCGATATCGGCTAAAATGGTTGGAACATCTTAACCTAATATTTGACTGCCGCATCCCCAAAGAACTATGGAATTATATAGCCTACACCGATGGGTCGGAGAGGTGTGGGATAAAACAAGTGTTGGGGTGACAGGGTCTAGTCTGTCAGCTTGGGACCGGAACAAACCATTTTTGGTTTAATCCATGCTGAAGACGATGATGATGATGATGATTTTGAATATAATATAATAATCTTATTTTTCTTCTTCCATTTTGGAGTAGTGTAGACGTCTCTTTCAATTCCACAACCCTTATAAACAGTGGGAATTCAATAATAAAACAAACTTTTAACAAGAATATATTTTATTTTGTAAATTGAAAATATATGTTCTTGTTAAAAGTTTGTTTTATTATTAATAATACTGTAAAATAACAAGAAAAATTTGAGCAATTATGAATATATTAGGAATAGTCCATATAATAATGAAAAGTACGTAGTCTATTAATAATATATGATTTTAATATATATAAGTAAATATATAATAAATGTGTGTATGTGGGTGTGTGTATTTTTTTTTTGTAGGTAATTCTTGGTTGTTTCTTGCAGGATTTCTATACTGTCTATATGTTTTCAAGCAATAAGCACTTCTACAGGTATATATTGTTAAATTATTATCGTTGTATTTTTACCTCACGAACGTTTTACAGAATAAATCTCTACCATTATAAATTATAAAATTATAATACGCCTATTATAAAATTTTACTCATATAAAACCTCTGATGATAGTGATTTATTCTGTAAAACGTAGGTTCAACTGGAAATTCAACTGTAATAATTTAAAAAGTATACTTGCAGAATACTTATCACACACACGCACACACGTACACACACATGCACACACATACACGCACACACACATATATAATATTATGTATACTATCAAATATTTCTTCTGCAAACTAGTTGTATTATATTTTTATCGTTTCAAAAATGTAAAAATATAATATAATTACTTGTAAAGAAAGTTATACTTAATAATATTCATAATATTATTAAATTACTGCAAGAAACGTTCGTGTTACTTATATAGAAATGATGAATATTGTAAATATATATATATAAAATTTTCGCAGCTATTTTATCTGCGCTAGCAGTCTTCATAACAACTTTGTCGTATTTTGTTGCTTCTCTGCTATGTACAATTTTCCCTCGAACGAGGCCTTTCGGTTTCGCAACCATTATCAAGTTCTTCCTACAACCTAGGAAGAACTTGATAATGGTTGCAAAACCGAAAGGCCTCGTTCGAGGGAAAATTGTACATAACAGAGAAGCAACAAAATACGACAAAGTTATAAAATTTTCTATATAGGTAACTCGAAGTTTCTTGCAGCAATTATTAATATTGCGATGTTATTCAATTTGTTTCTTCTGCAAGTAGTGTAATTTCGTATTTTCTTTTTAACACCTAAAAATGGCGAACGCTTCACGATCTTGCGTGTCATCCTTGCGCAGGTCTTAAAAAAAATACGAAATTACAATAATTGCAGAAGAAACAAATTGAATAACCACATAATATTATATATATATAAGTAACTCGACGTTTCTTGCAGTAATTATATAAATTTGTGATGTTATTCAAATTGTTTCTTCTGCAAGTAGTATAATTCGTATATTCTTTTTAACACCTGACGCACGTTTCACTGAAAAATATCAGTATCATCAGAGGTTTCTAAGTAAATTAATAGACTAACAATCGAAATAATTGTATTAATATAAAATTAACGAATAATTGAATTTGTATCGATTTTAATGTAAAATAACTGATAATCGATTTAGGTCGATTAGTTAACGATTTTTTTAATGTTTATTTTCTTCAGCAGCTGTTTTCTCGGTTATATTTGAAAATTTTTGTTGTTTATATTTTATTCGCCTTTATTTTTTCGTAAATTTATAATTTTAAATAGATCATCTTGTTTTGTTTTTATTGGGTTAGTTCTTTAATTAATAAATTATTATTATTGTGTTTGCAAATGTTAAGATTCTCCCAAATATTCATTTTTTGACCTTTTTGTATGTTTTTAATTAATTTTATATTTTCAATGTTTGGAAATTGGTGGTTATTATTTAGACAATGTGTGGCTAAATTAGATTTATAAATATTTGGTTTCAAATATGCATTGCGGTGTTGAAGGAATCTATCTAGTAGTTTTATCTTTGTCTGGCCCACGTAAAATTTATTGCAATACATTCTATTTTATATATTCCATTTTTATTGTGAGTATTGGATTTTAGTTTTAGGTTTTATTTTATTAAAAATTATATTATCTGTATTATAAGATATTTTTAAATTAGTATCTTTAAATATTTTATTTAATTTTTGAGTTATATTTCCGTAATAAGTGAAGGTTGTATATTTTATAATATTAATTATTTCTATTAATAAATTAGAAAATAAAATTAAACATAAAATCGCTAATAAAATTCCCAAGAACACTACATTTAAAAATTCACCTATTAATAATAATTCTCATCACACTTACAAACACTCCCACACAGACACAGACACACTAACTCGCGCGCACGCGTTTTTGACCTTATAAAAAAAAATAACTATTTTTATACGTAAAAACAACTGTTTTTTACTGACGATCGAGGTACTCATTTGGATGATATCAAAAGCGCTGAATGCTTCAATCGTTATACCGGACAGTAATGTTTTTATCACGTCAATACATTCAGTATCTGATGATGAACAGGGAAATACCTTGGGATTCCCTGTTTTTGAAAATACAGAGATTACCATTTAGTACAAAGCGACACACACACACACACACACACACACGTATATTTCATTGTGTCATCGACAATAGTGAATCTGTCCTGAAACAGGTTCCAGCTGAACTGTACTCACTAAGTTCTTCTATCCTGTGTATCTCACTTCAGTTGTTCATGACTCCTCCACGTCATCAAATCTGACAACACTTCATATTTTCTTGTTCCCCTCCCTCTTATACCTTCTTTCTTTTAACCAATTAGAAGAAAAGTCATTTTCCGAAAAGTGTCTGTGCGCGCGCGCGCGTGTATACTTTTTTCTATGGCCAACGATAACTGACACAAAGTCAAACGGAATTAAATAATTTTTTGCATATGTCACTGGGTTGTAGAGGACTCAAGGCCTATTGATTTTGGTAAAGACCGGTTAAGGCGAAGGAGTAGGCCCGCAACGGAGTAGGCCTGCAACGGAGTAGGCCGGTTAAGGCCTGCAACGTTATACGTTTTAACAAGAGTAAAGTACTTAATTGCGATAAATAAAGTATCCTGAAAAGAAGGTCATAATAATCCACTGTAGAAAGGTAGATAAACTATTTATAAATGCAAAGGGTAGTTGAAGGGTAAGGGGGTAATTTTCTATATGTGTACTCCGTTATCGGCAACAAAGAAGTAGTTTCTATGGAAGTGTTTCATTTCAATTTGTCAAACATAAAACTCGATTTACAAGGAACACACCTACTTGTTAGAAATTATCTAACCGAACTGAAGTAAATTATTTTAAATATACATTTTAGAACGTGGAAATCACGTATGGTTCTCCATACCGATATTTTTTATTTGCTGCCTTTTCTTTCCAGCTAGTCTATTTCAGTTTTCGCCCCAACCACATTTTAAAGTTTTCCAGATACTTATGTCTCTCTCTTTCTAATCGTCCGTGTCTCCCGATACGTAGATTGCGATGCTCCTTATAAATGACTTTGCAAATCCCTTCTATAACTTCACGTCAATTCCTGCTGTAACCACTACTCGACTAAACGGTGTCTGTCCAATGAATTCTACTTCTAATGTCTCTGTATACGACTTTCGTGTATACGTATATGATGATAATTTTTTCGGATGTAGTTTGACGTCTTGTTTTGTATTGAGTCCTCCCCTTTTGCTACTTTCCTCTCCCCCTTTCCTCTAAGGATTTTTCAAAACCTATAGGCAGATCTTAAAATAAAATCGATTATTCGTTATTTTATATTGAAAACGAAAAAATCGATTATTCGTTAATCAATTTAGACACATCAAATGATACATATCTATTCTGTAATACGTAAAATGAATTCTGTACTCTGTTTAAAATGAAACGAAAAAATAAGAACATTCAACTTGCAGAAGTAATTACGCATTATATTATGTGATTTTATGTTTTATTTTTGAATATATCTGTGCCCCAGCGGCATACGAAACCGTCTCCATTTTTTATAAAATAGAGGTTTTTATATCGTGTTAATGTACAGAGTGCCCTCCTTCTAGTAGTATGTGGCACTATCTCCTAGTTATTTTTATGCAGCCGCCAATACGCGCGTTTAAAATAACACTATCTCACGTTGCTTCTTGAAGCAAACAAAATGTTTTTTAGCTGACCTGTAAAGTAATGTGTATGGTGTATGTGATATGGTGTCTTATGGCTCTGGTGACAGATATTACGCATGTAAATCGGTTAGTCGTTAATATTATTTGTAGTATTTTTTTTGCTTGGGCATTTTTGAAATTAAGAATTTACGACATTAGTATTGGCGTAATTTACCTGATCAAACAGTCTTCAATCTATTATTTACTGTTATTGAAATGGTTGAATAACTATTTTTGTCGTTTTTTTAAAATACAAACGTGATACTTTTTAGACAAAATGACACCCACACACACGCACGCACGTACACACACATTTCCTCTGAGAATACTAGTTTGTATATGAAACGTGAATAGTTGCAAAAGCCTTGAATAGTTTTTGTAATAACTTTGTCCACGCCAAAAGGTTTTCCGCGAAATTTCTGCATAGTCAACTGCACTGTTCTTGGGCTGTAGACTTCTCTTTTATGTTTATTTTTCAGTTTGATAACAAGAAGAGCGTAAAGACAAAAATTGCTACAATGTACTAGGGGCCTAATTCTAAAACACTAAGGAGCTGTTTACAACCGGAGCACATGACAATCCGTTTTAACGGTTAAAATTCTTTCTTGGATGCTTTCCGGTATTTTCCAAAATTCTGATCTGAGCACTGTGACTGGCTGAACATTTGTTTAATATAATCTATTTAAGACTCAGGTTATATACATCGATATTATCTAAATACTTTATACCAGTGATAAGACATTATCAGTTTACAGTGGATAATATTGTGTGTCCTTTCATTTCACCGTATAATAATAGATGTATACGTTTGCGCTGATATTTTTAGCACTAAAGAAAATAGTTTTTCCAACAAAAAACTGGGCGTGCATATTAGTGAATAATATTGCGCGTATACTATTTAAATCACTCTCCACGTTTTTGGTTTTATTAGTCAATTCCACAGCTTAGTAGTCGAATGTTATGCTAATAAATCTCAAAAATATATTCAATGTACAGAATAATATACGCTAAGTATATGTTATCACGAAATGTACCTGGCCCGCACTCTATCGGTGTGTTAATTTTTTCTTTCTCTTGTCGAAAAAACGACGTGGCGGCTGATTTAAATAATACATTAAACGTATTATTATATATTACACGAATACAAAGTAATAATAAATTAGCTGAATACACCGATACAAGTTGCTGAGCAGTAAAAAAAAAAAATTAATTAAGATGATTTATGATTGGTTAATAAGTGAAAAAAATATTCACATTCATCCGTTTCTTTTGTGCTACAACGTTTATTAATTCTCTTCTATGCGTGTTTTTTTTTACATTTTTTTACATCGAAGGATATAGTGTTAATTTCGACTTACCACAAACACGCGAGCGCGCGCACGCGCGAGTATATAATCAAATTATACGTAATTACTTCTGCAAATAGAATGTTTTTATTGTGTATCGTTTCACATAATATATCGTGGAATTATTGGTAAAACTGCCCAAGTCCATTCATGCGAATTTACGGAAAATGAAATTAAAGGTGTTCAAGTGCAATGCTAAATCATAAAACTGATTTTCATGGTTAACTTTTATTATTAATGGAGATCTTTATTGATTACGTAGCTCTTAAAAATAAGAAGAAAAGGAGAAATGCATAAAAAAGTCGTTTCTGAAACATCATTAAAACTTGGACTTAGGTAGTTTTACCACTAACCCACGATAAGAAAACAAACTGATTACAAAAAATTAAAAATTGAAAGGTTTCAAACAAAAATCTAAAAACTAAATTGAAAAGTATTAAGGTATACTTAATAGTACTGTATAGTACTGATTAACATTTCCGACGTTAACAATTTATAATCAAAATATTTTATAATTTATTTATATTAATTACATATTATAATGTCAACAACATAAAAGCGCGTATATCAGACCATATATAGGAATAGTAAAATATTATATATATATATATATATAATATTTCTTTTTACAAGAACTTTTTTTTTGGTATTTTTTAAATATTTACAGTGTTTTAACAGTATATGTACAAACTGGCATCGTCAGAATCTACAGAAGGATCGTCAGAATATTTAAAAAATACAAAAATATATTCTTGTAAAACCAAATATTATTTATTTATTATTAAAATAATTAAACAAGAATAGTGTGAGAAGGTATAAGCGTTATATATATATATATATATATATATATATATATATATATATATAAAGCTGTGGTTTCTTACAGACCCGTTATTAACATATTTAGAATATGCGGAGTTAGAGTAAGCCTCTTTGCAATTGTAATTTAACAATGGCGTTTATAGGCTGTTCATAATTGTACCAACAACGTACTCGACTCAGCGCGTTCGTCAGCATTCAACAAATTTACATAAACGAATTTTAAAACTAGACCAGTAGTAAAATATGTGTAATTAATTATAGTCTGTAGTTGGTACTACGATCTTTGTAGAACCTTGATCTTGGTTAAGACAGACAACCTAAATGTTTAAATCACAAGAATAACGTAAATATTAAAAAAAGTTTTAATTATGATAAAGAAAATGTACTCAGATGCTTAAAGTTCGAACTGAATAATTTTTAAATCATTTTCTTGTACATAGTTCATTATTTTTGTTATGTTTAATATAATGAGATGTAATTGCTTAATATTAATTTATTTTCCGTGTTTGTTTAATACATAGAGTCGTCTTCATGTTTGTCGTTACAACGATATCGTTTCGTTTCCAAGAATTCTGTGTAGGGGTCGGTTCCGTGGCCGGTCAACAACCTATGCAATTAATCAGTCCGCGTATTCGACACCAGAGGACTCTTTGTGAAAGCCAGTATTCCAGTGGCAGAGATTTGTGTATTAAACCAACAGACACGTCTGTTCTCGTTTGTGAGACGGTTGAATTTAGTTACGTTTTCGTTTTTTGTTCCAACATTTCATTTAGTTAAGTGAGCAGATTTTCAATGTGATTTGTTGTGACGAAACTTACGGAACAAAGAGAATGTTTCAAGGTTTATTATGTTTATGAAATTATTATAAATATTATAACATTTTAAGTAGGTTTAGTGTTAAGGAAAACTAAAACTCTGTACCTACATATTTTTGTATACGCGATAATGTTTTATACCATATTTTTGTATTTTCCTATTGTTTTGGCTCTCCGCGGTTTAAAATATATATTTTTGTGAGTCTAAATTTTCCGTAGCCTTAGTAATTCATCATGAAATAAATTGTCTTATTTGTTTACATACTCAAAGTACGTCAAGCATACAAATACAATAAAAAACGGTAAATATATGATTTTGAAACTGACTGCACATTTGCTAGTAGTACAGTATTTGTAAAGCAACTGCTTAATGTGCAGTATTTACATAATTTACGTATTCCAGTACAGTTTATTAGCCAGTACAGTTTATTACAGTTTATTATATTTACACAACTTTCCAACTGCTTAATTCATAAAAAGAATTTAAAATCAGTGACACCTATTTTTAATTTATGTACATGTATTTGCAATGTTTGGCCAGCGTTGCACCATTTATATTGAAATTAAACAAAATTTTCTTTACTTGCTTAGGACATTTTTAGTTAGAATAGAAAGTATTTGGTTACCTAATGTATTTCCGATTTGCTATTTATTAAGGTTAATGCAACTAAAAATTCTCTTCACACACTCGGTACTAAGTGGTTAATTAAATATATATGCCAAAAAATTGTTGAAAGTACCGAAAACTTGAATATCGTCTGTTACTATGTATTTGCACTTACTTCCAAAGGTTAATAAAATTTCAGCAACATTTGTATAAATATTTATATTATTATGGATACTATGTTTCCGGCCAATGTCTACAACGTCTATTTAAATACTTTTCTTAAAAGCTACTCCTACTGAAGCCAATGACTGTGGGAATTCTTGTCATGTATTTATTGCATGTGTGGCTAACTTGGACTTATAAATTGTTTGTTTTTTTTTTGTATGAATTTAGGTGTAGAAAGTAACTTTTTTTTTAATTGCTCATTCGTCCGGACTATGTAAAACTTGTTGCAGTCTTTACATTTTATTTTAAATATATTGAATCTATTGCATATCATAGTTTATAGTATCATCTTTGTTGTTTGAGTTATTTGGTATTTAGCCAAACACGCAATCAATATAGGACATATTTTAATTTCAGAATATAATATTTATTATTATATTTTATTGTATTCCCCCAAAAACGTGTAATTCAGTTTATATATGTTTTATCATTAAGTTCAGGTATATTTTTCAATTCGAGTGTTAAAAACAAAAGACATGAAGGGATTTCTTTGTTATCTTAAGAGTGATATCAGCCCTACTTATCAAGCTTCGTGTACATTGTATGCTACTTCACTGTCGTGCCGAGACACAATTTGTGTAATATAACATCCATTGACATTGCGTTTGATAAAAACGTGGCGAATAAAAAACATAACACACTGATTACAAACGACACAAAAGGCGAAAGGTTTCAGATACGGTATATAGGCTCTAAAAAGTATCTTGAGTACTGTATTGACTAACGTTCCCGAAGTTATCAATGTATTCTTACAATATTTTATAATTTATTTATATTACTTGCCAACAACGTAAAAGTGCGTATATCAGACCGCATCTTATATACATATATAACATTCTGAGAAACCACGTTCGCGATATAATCCTTATACATTTTCATAAATTTCCAGATGTAAATGATGTAAACTTAATCAAAAATTTTTCCAAAGGGAAAATATTCATAAAATTTGAGAATGAATATATATATATTTATTTATTTCAATAATGTTATTAATTAACAAATTATTATTTTTTCTGTAAGCCGTTGCTATTATTTTTTAATTGTTCTGGCGTACCTTTCACTTATAGTAGGCCTATCAGTATCTTCAGAGGATTATAAATGAATGAACAATAATAGAAATTATTCGATTTCAATATAAAAACTAACGAATAATCGAATTTGTTTCAACTTTAATATAAATTAATGGATAATCGATTTATTTGCAGACTAATAATTATATCAGTTGTGTATTGTATTAATAATTAAATATTTATTTAATGATATCAACGACTTGCAGAAGTAATGATAATTTGAAAATTAATACTAATATTCAAGAATACTGCAAAAACTCATTGAGTTGCTTATAAAGAAACGATATATTTATTTATTTAAATACAAAAATAATAATTTACTAACAAACGATTTAAATAAAATTAAAACAAACTAATTAAATTTATTTAAAATATAAAGCCAGTTATTAAATACTAGTAGTAAACAGTTATATCAAACTCATGTTATCATAAAATTTGTGCAACTTTTACGGACATAAAAATTAACAAGGAACGTAATTATCACAGAGGTTTGCTCTGGTTTTCGAGCCTTAAGACAGAGATGCCCGGTCAGAGGTGGTCTGAAATCAGACCGCGATGGTGAGATGATATGGATTCAGAGAACTCTGAAGTACTTATAAGCAGCTGGCTTGATCAACTGCTAATAAACAAATTATTCTGGGCAATATATATCACCAACCAAGTGAAGTCCATTGCTTTTCTCTGAATACTAATTGCAGGTTGAGAACCAGAATTGTCGCGCCTAACACTTACAAAAAAAAAGTAGTTACATAATTTTATGGTTTATTCTGCATCTAATTTACAATACCAAAAATTAATATTAAAGATAAGTTATTTTTTATTTATTTATTTATTATCAAAATACCCTTATACCATATTGGTGGGGGGTTACATCAATATATGGTAAGTACATCAACTACACTCTATATACAAATTTTTTCCGTCTTACTCTATCCATTGACAATGTCTTCGCTTCCTCCAGCCCAAGCCTCTTTCTCTCAAAATGTTTCCCATCATTCCATCCCAAGTCAGGCGCGGTCTTCCTCTCTCTTCTTTCTCCCCTCTGATTTTGCCTCCCAAACCTGTTTTACCATTCTATCACTATCCATTCTCTGCATGTGTCCCCACCAGCATAGTTGTCTCTGTTCAATAAAATCCAGAATCGATATCACTTCCAGATCCTCTCTTATTTGTGTATTCCTAACTCTGTTCTTCCTTGTTACTCCTACTACTCTCCTAAGATATTTCATTTCTGCCCCCTGGATTTTACTTTTTTGGCTTTTTGGATAGCACCCACGTCTCACAGCCGTATGTTAAAACCGGT
Organism: Magicicada septendecula; assembly: GCA_034769895.1. Taxonomy (NCBI): domain Eukaryota; kingdom Metazoa; phylum Arthropoda; class Insecta; order Hemiptera; family Cicadidae; genus Magicicada; species Magicicada septendecula. Next base: position 1,394,817,934 of record CM068367.1, read on the forward strand.
CTATAGACTGTTTTATACACACTCATTTTCATTTTCTTGATATCTCCTTCTTATTTATAAATCTATCGTTTAATGCATAGTACACTTTTATTGCCTTTTCAATTCTTTCATTTAATGCGGCTTCTTGTTTCCCATTATTGTCTATTATAACCCCAAGATATTTGAATTGTTTGACTTGTTCTATCTTCACTCCTCCAATCTTTATATTTATTATTTTCTCCCCCATTACCATTACCTTTGTTTTGGGCTTATTTATTTTCATCCCTTTTTCCTGGAGAACTTCATTACATATATTCAAATTACGCTGTAACGCCCTTTCACTTGTAGCCATTAGCACTACATCATCCGCAAAAGCCCCTTCTGCTACTTCTATACTTCGCAAATTCCTGTATCCAACATGCATTTTCTTAACCTTCAGTGAACACTTCTTAAAAATGTCGTCCATATACAAGTTGAATAAGGTCGGACTCAGTTCACCTCCTTGTCTTAATCCATAGTTTGTTGTAAATCCTAACGACCTCATATTTTTTACAAATTACATAATTAACATTATTTTTGTATAACCTCTGTACTACCAAAGATAAGTTATACTGTAAGGAAATAGTGTGTATGTAATATTGTCATAATTCTGAAGTATTATTGTGAGTACCGTAGTTATTAACATTATTTATCATAATCATCATCGTCATCAATCTCAAGGTCTAGGCTCATCGTGAACCTGTTCCGGGACCCACTTCGTCCTACATCTTTCTTCCCCACCGGTCTATATTCCTTTGTAGCACTGGTATCCTGTCACCCGCCATTTTCCCCAAATGATCACACCACCTTCTTTTGTTGCTCCTTAGCTGTTCCGTCCTTATAATGGGTTGAACATTCTTCTTTCTATGGAGTACGGTACCGCCCATAGTGCTCCTCATATACTGCATCTCCGCTGTCTGAATCTTTGCTTTGTCTCTTTCTGCCATAACTATGGCTTCATCTCCGTACATCAAAACTGGTACCGCTACAGTGTTAAAAAATCTTATTCTTGTTTCCTTCTTTGTCTTATTTTTTAAGGTATCTGTGAATTGTTCCACAGAAGATTCCTTAATTTTTTTTTAATTTTTCATCCAGATAAATTTCTGTTTCACATGTAACGTGACATCCCAAGTAGTATTAACATTATAACGTAAATTGAAATCCATACAGCATGCCCTAACTATAATAATTTGTTAATTGAACACTTTATCGGCTAGTTCAACTTCATCAGTTATTTTCTCTATGTTAGCAGTCTTCATAACAACTTTGTCAAATTTTGTTGCTTCCCTGCTTTATACACTTTTTCCTCGAACGAGGCCTTTCGGTTTCGTAACCATTATCAAGTTCTTCCTCAAGGTTATTAAATTGTTATCAATCTACAAGGTTGTTGTACGAAGGACTTGATAATGGTTGCGAAACCGAAAGGCCTCGTTCGAGGAAAAAGTGTATATAGCAGGGAAGCAACACAATTTGACAAAGTAGTTCAACTTCAGTTTCAATATTTTATACAGTTTGTGTTTAGTTGTACACTTATTTACTGTATATTTAAATTAAACAGCACAAATTTGTTTGCTGTGTTTCAAAAATGTTTATTCCATAACTGGAATTTTCTTTATGTCAAATTTTCATTTCAATTCGTTAATAATCTGAGTTACGGAAGTTAAATTGTTTTGTTTAATATATCAGAGTACATATATTACCAATTTATTGAAAGCGTTTTTGTTCAAAATACTTTTATGTAAAACTGCTTTATTTACGGCATAATTAATACTTACTGGAGACAAAACGTATTACAGTTTATTTTGTAAGAAAATTTAGAGTAGTAAAATTCCTAAATTGAAACAATTCAGATCCAAGTAAAGTATACTGATCAACGAATCGATTGAAACTCACAGTCACTGGAGTTACAAATGATAAAAAAAAACATAATCCTTAAAAACGCCTATATTTTACTAAAGTTATTATTATAATAATACTAAGTAGAAAAAAAGAAGGAAAACTGGTATAAACTTTTAAGGAAATTATTTTATCTTGCATGTTTTATAATACACTACTACTTACGTCCAACTTTATCCGATATTTTATTTAAATGCAGACGCGTCGTGAGTTTGATTTAAACGACAGATGAAGCAATTCTTTTTCTTACGCGTGAGAGAATACATTTTCCTATGACGAATGAATATTTAATACGGTGTCTCTTATTTTTAGTTCTTTTTTGAAGACGTTGCATTGTGTAAGAGGATATACTTCATTCAATTTTATTTTGAAATTTGCATAGTTAAAATTGTTTTTATTCAAACAAGTTGAAAATTTTTAATTATTTTGTTTCACGCGTTAATGATATTACAAAATATTATTGTGACTGAGAATGGTTTATTTGATTATGAAATTGAACAAAAAAATCATTTACTTTTCACTCTTGGTTAACAGCAACAACCAATCTTGTCTTGGATAACAATGCAGTTTATCAATAATTGAACGAGCGAAGAGAGTTCTCAGTTTTATCTCGACCGTTTGAAATGTATCTTCTGTAGATCTTAATGTCCGTTAGGGTATGTCTCAAAATAACGTTTGTACTTATTAAACATTTTGTTCCCTACAGAATCCTATTGTCTTTTCGATTGATTCTCCTCAAAATACAAGGCGGGAGGCAAACATGTGAGGGGTTAAAATTGTAAAAAAACCTTAAAAGTCCATATGGATATCAAATTAAAGGGGATTTTAACCACAGTCAGGATTTGGTTTTTGTTTACTTAAAAACCATATTTTATTTTCCATATAATTATCATCACAGTCAGAATATGGTTTTCGTTTACTTAAAAATAATATTTTTTCCCATATTATCATCATCATCATCATCATCATTACCACCACCACCACCAATACGGTTAATTTTCCTACAGATCGTCTGGAACTTACCTATCTTGACACAATTTTTTTTTCAAATAGTAAAAATACCATGATAACTATATAATTATGTTTAGAAAATAATTCTATTTAATTATAATTAAATACATAAGCCACCTGTAGACAGTTGTACCACGTTTATACAATGCTGGGCCCCAAAAACGTGGACACACAATATACATTAGAAACAATTACAATATTTGCTACCACCTATGACACATTACGAACATAAGGTACATCTAAAACACTCATAATAACTAATTTAAATCTTGAGAAGAGCGGTGCGTAAAAAAAATTTGTACAACTAGCTAGTGAGCAGAATTAAAATGAGTTTATTCACTTTGAAACAAAATTAGTCTCTTAATTTTGCGTAATTATGAGTCAGCCAGCAAATAAAGATTAGTAACTGAATAATTAAATACTGAATAAGTTAAGTACTGAATGAGTTGAAAACTGAATAACATGAATACTAAATAAGTTAGGTCCAGAATAATTTGGTTACTAAGTGTCGATTTACGGAGTAAATTAAACGCTGATTCAAATTAATTAAGACTAAATCAGCCACATGATCAATACCAGTTTACAGTTTTAATTGTGGGCAACAGGCATGTCATGATCTGTTAATGAATTTCTAACACTTCTTTATACTATAAAGTCTCTGTAAAATATGTAAGTTCATGTCGCACTAAGCGAGCCATTTACTTCATGTTTCATTTTTTAATACTTGTCTGGAACGTGGAACTATCGCTGGATGTAATTAAAGAAATATATTGTTACTTGAAACTGTACGAAGTGTTTTGTAGCGTCGAGTTTGTCGCTGTTCCGGCATGCGTACATCAGTTATGGGTTCATGTTTCTGCGCTGTCTGCAGCACGTGTCGCCGTAAGTGAAGTGAAGATTTCAGGTGCTGGACCAAAGCTCTGGAGTTCCTGGCCCCGTTCGTGGAACCAAGTTTTACACTGAAAATTCCAGAACCTTTAGTATGGGTAACAACTACTGTACTCGCACATTCAATTACATAATACCTGATCGCCATTTACAAAATTACAGTTCTTATAATTACAAAATTACAGCTCAAATTCCATAACAACATTAAAATTGACATTAAAAAATTACGTATCTTTCCTTCTCTGTAAACTGATTGGCTGGAATTGGTTTCAGTTAAGAGGCTTACAGTTACGAACATGTTACATCATGGTCTGTTACAAATCTTTTACATAAAACACATATGATTCTTTTTACAAAAATGACAAACAAATATAATTTGTTACTAGTACTGATCCATAGTGACTGAAATAATTATAAATACCTTGGTTATCGAGTCTTCCGGACCGAAAGCGCCGGATCGGCGGCGGCCAGCTCTGCTCGCTATCCTGTCAGGTGGTCGACTGAACCGACTTGTCTAGCGAAAAATTTACTAGGAAAGGGACGGGGAGGGGAGTGACGTCAGGCGACGTCGACCAAAGTACGGGTACGATTCCGTAGCGCGACTATTTAATTTATTTTACTCAAATCGCTATTAACCGGGTGTTGCATTCGGCGAAGGGAGCCGACACAATAACTGCAACACAGTGAAAAGATTCTTCTTCTTCTTCTTCTTCTTCTTCTTCTTCTTCTTCTTCTTCTTCTTCTTCTTCTTCTTCTTCTTCTTCTTCTTCTTCTTCTTCTTCTTCTTCTTATTATTATTATTATTATTAATATTATTATTGTTGTTGTTGTTGTTGTTGTGCTCTTCGAGTTGCATCGGCCTGCCGGACGGTTTCCGAGCGGAGTGATACCGAGCATGGTCGTTACCGGAGTGATGCCGATTGACCTTCTCGGAAAGGAACATAAGATCGTCGTTCAGACGAAGAAGGAGGTAGGTGCACACCGAGAGGCCCGAAGTCAGACGCTGGGGTGCTGGCAGAGAGCTTAGGTGCAAGAACAGCGAGGCCGCTGAACAAGAAAGCTCATTAGGCAGGTGCAGCCATGGAAGGAGAGGAGGAAGCATGGCGAGATCGACTACTACCTCGCCCGGTTTCCGACTGGACATGGGTTTTTTTATCGATCTTACTTGAAGAAAGTTGGAAAAGTCGAGTGTCGAGTCGCCGAACTGCGGAACTGTACTGTCCGGGAACTGCGGACGATGTCAGCCATACATTCTTCGTATGTGACAGCTGGGAGCAACATAGAAGATCGTCGCAAGATGATATTAGGCAGGAGATCTCCCCGGATAACATCGTTGAAGCGATTCTTCAAGGGGAGGACACCTGGAATTGTGTAGCACGCTTTGCAGAAGAGATTCTTCGGGGGAAGAAGATAGATTTGGATAATACAACATAGAAGGCTAACATGTCAGATGTGAGCCGGAGGGCTGAAGAACAATAGGTCTAGCCCGAAGTAGTGTGTCAAACAGTTCCAGGTTAGTGTCTTAGAAGAGGAAAGAGAGGTGGTTTTTAGTGAATCGGGTATAATACTCAAACCTACAGACTCCGAAAAAGTGGACCGTTCCGGACATTTGCGGAGAAAGTTTTCCCATCTGCTCTCAATAAAAACAAAAAAATATTATTATCATTATTATAAGAAGTTTTAACGGGCTGTGAGAGATGGAATTTTCTGACTAGACTTCTTTGACCTGCCACATTAATTCTGTGGTGCGACTTGTTAGAGGCGCATTACTGAGAATTTAGTGTCTCCTATTTTTTCTTATCACAGTTGTATTCTTACGTGGCTCAATAAGTACCTTAGATTTATGTCTTTTTCAAGTGTTATATAGCAAGGTTCTATGAACCGTTCTATCATACTTGTCCCCTGTTCCTCGCCTGGGTGCATTTCTGTCCCAGTGGGTGGATCGGCAGGTTGTAATGGTGGGTGGAACCCTGAAGAAAAATTATTATTATTGTTATTACAATGACTGTTCTGTTTATTTTTCTTTTCTCAATTATTTATTAGGAGCAGATTACCTGTTGAGATATTCGTGTCAAGTAAGTAGTAGTTTTCAGTTACAAAACGTCGTCGTTTGCCGTAGCGTAGGGTACGACGTAAATTTGTTAGCGTTAGCGTTAGCGTAGTAAGCTGTTAACGCGACGTGATGGATGTACATTAGCTACGCCAACCACTGAATACCAAACACCTCGCAATGCTGCCAACTTTGTCTCGCAACTCATTACCGTCCTCCGTGGAATCGATTCCCCACTATGTCGTTGTAACAGATTCTTAGAGGAGTCACCTTTTTATGCTCTATCGTTTTTGTATAGCAGCTACTTTCCATTATGTCGTCATCGTTATTGTAGATATTGATAATATCGCCTCTGATCGGTTCCTATTTTACCATCCACCTTTTTATTGGACGCTCAGTATGCTTTTCTTTTTGGGCTTTATTGAACAGTTATTTTTGTGTTTTGTTATTCTCTGTTTGTTGGATGCATTCAAAGTCATCCTCGTCAGTATTATTTAATCGTCTCTCTGACAGTTAATATTCCAAGTTCTTTCCTCACATCTTTGTTTCGGATATGATGGCGTTGACTACAGCTTTTCATCGCCCCTGGAACTCTAGAAATCTCAATTCTGCTGACTGTAGTTTTATTTCATCATCATCCTTGTTTTTGAAAATACGGTTCATTATCCCACAGATCGTCCGGAACTTACCTAACTTATCATCAATATCATAATTCCTCTCACAGCCAATATCATTTCCAAATAATTAAAGTGTCCTAGAAATAAATCACTGATCTTTTTTCTTGTTCTTATTCGAGGCTCCTTGCCTCGAAATGACATTACCTTTATTTTCAGATTTTCATATTTTATTGTTTCCAAATGTCATTAAAATGAAAAATCGATTTTTGCCAATCAGATTCTGTATCTTTCAGTAGAAGCAAGTCGTCAGCAAACAACAGCACATTAAAATATCTTTATCCCGTGATAACCTAATACCAGGCTTCACCAGATGTTTCTATTTCCTTACCAGATCGCCAACATCAATGATAAAAAGAGTAGGTGATACACTGCACCCCTTGTCTAACACCTTGATCGACAGATATTTGTTGAGATATCCTACAATCATTTTTAACAGTATTCTTGTTCCGTTATAAAAAGCTTGTCTAGTTCTTAAAAGTTATCGTGGGCATTCCCGTCTTTCTATTACCTGCCACAGCAAAGTTCTATCGACTCTACCTAAAGCATTCACAAAGCCAATGAAAACTACATGCGCTTCTTTATTGTACTCACGATGTTTCGCAATTATTTGCGTAATAATGAAAGTATTGCTAAAGTACAGTAAATCACAATATTAATTTGCTTAAAGTAAAATATGAAATATTTAGAAATATTTTATACCTTAATATGTTATATTTACAACTGTATATTTAAATTAATAATTTCCCCTTGGTTTTATTAAGTATATACTTGAATACTGACTTAGAACTTTGGGAACAACAAAGTTCGTTATGTTTGGCTGAACGCGTTTCAAAGCTTTAACTTGGCCTCTTCTTCCGCACCACTGACTAAAAGGTTGACTTGACTGAAGGCTCATATTTGAATTTTGCTTCTTTGTTGGTTGTTGGCCTCCTGTTATCTTAGTTCTTTTCGTTTGACTTTCTTAATGTTACTGTTACTTTTATTTAATTACGTACTTAGTATTTTTCCGTCGTTTGCGAATATTGTAATAAAACGTTAATATTACAATGTAAAAAATAAATATTGATGTATGTTAATTGTGCTCTCCTGTAAGCCCCACTGGTTGGGCTAGCCTATTTTGTAATATAACGATTATTTCAATGTAAGAATGTGTGTAGTAGTGACGTTCCGCTCTGGGAAACGTCGATTTGGTAATGTTCCTGGTCTTTGTTGTTATCAAATAAACTCGGTGTATATTGCTGTGGTAGTAATTTGAAATAAAATATAAATTTAAAATTTATATTTATAAAAAAAAATAAATTCTGAAGAAATGTTTTCGGTGTATTTATGTTCTTGAAATTTAGGAATAAATCGAGGTTGTTGATTGTAATTATAATTATGTTGGTATTGTGTTTATTCTGGTAATAATTTTCCGTTCTGTAAATTTGTTAAACAGACAATCCAGTTAACTTCAAGTTTAGGCGAAAACGGCTCTCTTCTTCTTACTCTTGAAAGGTGATAGGTTCACCTATACTGCCTTTAAAGGTTATTTAGTTTTCTTGAGTAATTAACTGTTATGTCCTTTTATAATAAAAAACCAACTCCAAGTTACCAAAAAACAAACACAACGTTTATTAAACAAAAATAATAAAGTTGGTCGATTAATTAATCGAGGTTACAATGCCGCATCGACTCGCTCAGGGCCGGTCGATATTAGAAGTTTATATTCATATTATAAAAGTAGGTTTTTTGAACGGTTATTAATATAAAAGCCAGAGAAGGTCAGGGACATGAAAGTATAACACTTACAATTCAAAAAATGTCTTAAATTTAAACAATATAATGGTAGTTATTAATAATAAAAGTTTATATATAATTTTATTCGAACCAGAATGCAGTCCACAGTCGTGCCTTATAGCGGTGATGATATTGGGTCAAAATGGCCGCCTGACGCATGCGCGTTGATAGCTTCTAATGTTGACGAAGTACTTGTTGGAATTAATATGTCCTTTCTTCGGTTAAATGTTCTTCGCAATTGTATATGATCTTCTGGGGTATAGTTTATTGTCACTGGTGTATGATGGAATAGTTCACTTGGTGTAAAAATGTTGTTAAATGGGTATATCTACTGGTGTTTATGTGTGTCAGTTAACCTCTAATTTTCACTTGGTATTTGGTGCGATTTCAGTGTTATTTCATTTAATTAGTTACATGTGATTCCGTTTATTGGTGTTATGTAGTTCACAGGTCAACTTCACCACTTCACAATAATTAAAATAGTTAAAAAATTTAATTTTACATAAAATGATTCCGAACTCTGTTATAACGTAACAGCCATTAAAGGTTGGTTCTATCAAATATTCACATGAAGTGCTCTCTTCGAGGTATAATAATGAACTGTTTGGATTTCCTTCGTCTCATGAAAATCTTAGCCTATATAATATATCTCATACATTGTTTCAAATCATCTTAACTTCCGACACATTTTAAAACCGTACATTATGTTCATAAAGTAATTTCGTTATTAGTTAACTGTTTGAAATATTAAATACATATTCGTTTTCACTATGCTATTCTACTTATTTTGATAGTAATTAAGTTAGTATTACAAAGTTTTATCTGAAAATTATATTTCTTATAAATTTTTGGGAGGTAGGCCTAAAATTATACTTCCTGTCTTCTAAGTAAATAATAGCCATTTTCCCTAATATAATTATTATTCTATTAAATCTGAAATTGATATAATTATCAATTCTCACTTATTTTATTGCAATTGAGTATATTAATAATGGTTTTTTAATACAATTCATTTGTATATGACTCCCCCTATGATAATGTCAGTGAATCTATTTCAGTTTTAACTGGTATTTTATTAGACCAATAAATAATTTTACTCATATAATGACCATATCTTTAGCAAGCCTTATTTACATAGTATTTAATATGTTGAGTTTATCTTGCCTAAATATTGTCAGTTTGTCTGGCTTATAAGACTAGGTTTGTTAATTATTTGCAGTTTAAATTCATTATATTGCCTAGATTTGATGTGTGGCTATTTGAAAAAATGTTTTATTAATGTAGTTATTTTATGTCCTTCTCTGACTTCTGATTCTTTTATATTTGATTAAAAATTAGTTCTTTGACTGGTATGACAGTAATTATTGATTGTATAAATAACATATAACACCTCTCTACATAAAACTGGTGTTCTGAATAACATTGTTTTGTATATTATCTAATAACATAATTAAAAGTATTCTATAACATCGGAATGATATCTATTTTTAGATAGGGCATTCCTAAATTAAAATGAACAATAAAATAACAAATTATAACACTAATATTTCTTATGAATAATCCTTACTTAATCTAATTATTATATGTAATAGGAACCGAACATCCTGGTTACATATAATGGTTAACATCTTTTACCACTTCAACATTAACAGTTTGTTTTGTAATTCCCCATTTTACAAGATTTATGCCCCCTCTTTAAGTATAACCCTGGCTATCTAAGTTATATTCCATTCTATGGAATGTTCATACAGCTTTAGTAGCTTTTTATTAGTAATATTACTATTTCATTATCAAAGTAGACACTGTTCACAAAACTTAAAGTTTATTACTTTGTACTGTAACTCATGCACCTTTTTAAAGTTTATTAGTTATAATTTGATCACTTACACTTGTCTATGGTGAATTATTAATATATTTACTAGTCTTTTTCTAGTTTTTAACATGAAATATTCAACCATGGGGGGAACTGTGAAGATTTGTTTATACAAACTAAACAATAACTTTTGAATGCACTAATATTTAATACTACTAACACTTTTAGTTTTTTGTCAGTTTTACAGTGATATGGTTTTTTGGGGTGTTATACTTTCTCTTTGGACATTCATTGATTTTGGGTTTTTTTGGGGTTCTTTCCCTATGGGGTTTTTGTTTTATATGGGTCGTCTCACTTCTTTCTTCTTTCTTCTTTAGATTTGGTTATTCTTCCTTCTTCTTTCTTCAGTAGTAGTAGTTTTGGTTTATTCTTCTTTCTTCTTACTTCAGTGGTTTTAATTATTCTTCTTTCTTCCTTCTTCTGTAGTTTTGGTTTTGACTATTCTTCCTTCTTCTGTAGTTTTAATTAGTCTTCTTTCTTCTTTCTTCAGTAGTGATTATTCTTCCTTCTTCTCTCTTCTTTAGATTTGGTTGTTCTTCTTTCTTCTTTAGTTTTGGATTATTCTTCTTTCTTCTTTGAGTTTGGTTATTCTTCCTTTTTCCTTCTTCTGTAGTTTTGGTTTTGATTATTCTTCTTTCTTCTGTAATTTTGATTATTCTTCTTTCTTCTTTCTTCAGTGATTTTAGTTATTCTTCTTTCTTCTCTAGTTTTAATTAGTCTTCTTTCTTCTGTAGTGTTAATTAGTCTTCTTTCTTCTTTGTTCAGTAGTAGTAGTTTTGGTTATTCTTCTTTCTTCTTTCTTCAGTAAATTTGGTTATTCTTCCTTCTTCTGTAGTTTTGGTTATTCTTCTTTCTTCTGTAGATTTAGTTTTGGATTACTCTTCTTTCTTCTCTCTTCAGTAGTTTTGGTTATTCTTCCTTCTTCTTTCTTCAGTATTTTTAATTGTTCTTCTTTCTTCCGTAGTTTTGGTTTTGATTATTCTTCTTTCTTCTTTCTTCAGTAGTTTTAATTGTTCTTCTTTCTTCTTTCTTCAGTAGTTTTAATTGTTCTTCTTTCTTCCTTCTTCAGTAGCTTTAGTTTTTGATTTTTCTTCTTTCTTCTTTCTTCTGTAGTTTTTATTTTGATTATTCTTCTTTCTTCTGTAATTTTGATTCTTCTTCTTTCTTCTTTCTTCAGTGATTTTAATTATTCTTCTTTCTTCCTTCTTCTGTAGTTTTGGTTTTGGCTATTCTGCCTTCTTCTTTCTTCAGTAGCTTTAATTATTCTTCTTTCTTCTGTAGTTTTTCGCTGTGTATGCCTTTGTTTCTTCTGGTCTGGTTTCCTTGTCGGGGTATATTAATTGCCTGCTTCTATCTTACCTGGGTAATTTTGTTATCAACATTTTTAGTCTTCTGGGTTTTCAGATTTGTATTATATTATATTATTTGCAGAAATTTTCTTTATTTAACCTTTCTTGTGAATATATTATTAAATAGTGCATTTTAATTGATTCTCATCTGGATATTCCATATATTAGAGCTTTATTAATGATCATTGAGTAATGTATTTGTGTGGATTATCTGTCACGCTACAATATTATGACAGAATATTATAACTACAAAATTATAATATAATGTAATATATGACTATATATAATAATAATAATAATATAATGTAAAATACAACACAACGTAATACAATATAATATGGTACAAATTTATTATATTACATAATAATAATAAGTATTGAAATAAACTGTTTGGCATTCGCAGATGACTTTGCTATACTTTCTGAACATCTTACATCTGCAGTAACACAAGTTAATTTTTTAGAGGACATAGCCAGTAGATCAGGCTTAAGAATTTCTGCAGAAAAAAACAAATTTCTCACAAACATTAAAACGCGTCAAAATTCCTGGTAACAGATATTGGTCGAATAGAGAGGGTTAGAAAATGTAAATATCAAGGAGAGATAATTCAAGAGAATGGCTTGGAAAAATCTTCTATAGAAGAAAGGATTCATAAGATGGAAAGAGCATATGGTATAACTAAAGATATTTACAATAAAAAGTGCATATCTAAAAATACGAAAATAAGGCATTACAGTACAGTAGTGAAGCTAGAATGCCTATGTGCAAGTGAATGTCTAGCATTGAATTATGATTTAGACAAACTAGAAATACTGGAAAGACGAATTAATAGGAAAATATTAGGCCCATGAAAAACTTCAGAAGGTTGAAAATTAAGAAGTAATGATGAAATATATCAAAGTATAGAAAGTATAACAGAAACAATGAGAAAAAGAAGACTATTATATTTTGGACATTTGTATAGAATGGACGACAATAGGTTGACAAAACAAATCTTCAGATATCTGTGGGGGAAGAAGGCAATGTCAACTTGGATTAAAGAAATCCAAAATGATTTAGAAAAAAATAATATACACTCATAAGAAGCAATTGACAGAGAAGTTTTTCGGCAAAAGTGTTGAAAATGGAGGGAGTCCAGGGTAGGAGAGATAAAAACGCAGGTCCAAAGTGGACTGAAGACAGAAAGAAGAGACACAGTGAGAAGATGAAAGAATATTGGAAAAAAGGAAAGAACAAAGACTAAAGAATGAAAATTGGCATTGGTCCTTAGATGGCCGATACAAAAAAATGATATAATATAACGTAATATTACCGTATAGTATAATATACATTTATTTTAATACTGAAGCGCTGAGGAAATAAATAGTACCGCATCGCTAAGTGTCTAGTGATTCTTGGTACCCGTGACGCGCCAGTCTGTTCCAGTCGTTTGGAGATCATTCTGCTCGGTAGAGTTCCTTAGCGTTCTGGCCTGTTCGAGATTGCCTCTGTAATAATACAGTGTGATTGACACTGTAATATGGTGACATTTATTGTTGTGTGTTGGGCAAAATTTAACTCGAGTTATTGTATAAGACTGCCTTTGTTAATTTCTAACTGTTGCTTGTGCCTAATTAAAATTTGTAATTAGTGACTTCATTGGTGTCAGATATTGACAACAATCTGAACAGCACGACGATCTGAGTGACCATCGTACCAATATAATATTAATACACTAGTTTGTAATATAATTTTAATTTGCTGGTAATATTTCTAGTGAACAGTGATGTCAGAAGAGAATTGAAATCTACAAAGAATATTATGAAGTTTATATTTGTAAGGAACTGGTTTCTAACTTTTTATTCATAATTTACTTTACGCAGGTTATTCCTTTTATAAATCGTCCTTTATATTCACTGATGTGATTATTAACTTTTTCTTTTAACTAATTGTGAAGTGCTTTCGAAATTTTTTTATGTCACAGGCAATAAAGAGATTCCTCTAGTCTCATCATCATCATCATCATTATTAATTTTATACTGTATTAACAGTGTTACGACGCCCTACTGATCGTCGTATGGTACAGTAGAAAACAAAATACAAGACACCAATTTAATCAATAATCACCAGCTTTAATTATCAAAAATAAACAGTTTAATTAACAAGACAGTCTCTTACAACAAATGAAATAAAAATTATTCACACGCAATAAAATGTCAACTAATATAAAACACAATTGTCCCGCCCGATTATAAATCACAACACTTCACCAATAACCGCTTGAACGCACACAGTATCGCCCGATAAATAACTGAACTGAGCGTCCCTGCGTAATTGTATTTATACCCCGCTGAGGTTCCAGAATATTCGCTAATAGGCGTCTAGTAGAAAACACTAGAACGTAATTCATTGCGTCCTTGACACAGTGCGTGCGGCCGCGCGAATTCTGGTACAGTCTAGCAGATGCGCTGAGAATCACGTACGCCACAACATTACAGCCGGATTCCTCTGGAACATTCTATAAACACGTAGATTGTTCTGTAATGTCGTAACAATAGTTTACATCCTTTACTTTTTTACGTATTACATCAAGACTAGGTTGACACTAACCCAATTGCTTAACTAAGGTCAGTAAAAATATATGAAAATAATTTTAATTTATCTAATTACTATAAAAATTTAAATTTGTTAAAAATTACATTATTTATTTTTTCCGTTTCACCACCACCACCATCATCAGCATATTTTGTACCGTTTTAGTAGTTTACGCTATTTAGTTTTTATACGCATTTGATGAAGCGAAGGTTAAACCTAAACTAAATTCTTAACTGAGTTCAGGAAAATGTGTGAAAGTAATTTTAAGTTACCTAATCACTATAAAAATTATATTCGTCAAAAATTACATCATTTAAATTTTCCGTATAAAGGCGTACAGTCACAAAATGGCAGAAATCTACGTTGTTAAATAAAAAGAAAAGAAAAACAAAACCGAGGGGTTGGATAAAAATTTACTTGGCAACATCGGAATTTAATCGGCAATTTCCGGTAACTTCCGCCGTCGGTAACACTGTGTAATTTATTAACGGAGAGTGACTTTAGATAGCGTCCGCTTTGTCGTAAACAATCACAGCAACAATGCGTTGTTGTTGTTTTAAGTTTCGTTTTATATTGTTGTGAGCGTGTAAGCTGAAAACTTTTAGCACGTAATAATAATAATAACAACAACAACAACAACAACAACAACAATAATATCTTTTTCTATTAGATAATTTCCTCAATGCTGCCGGTTTCTTCTACCAATACACTACAAAGACAAAGTACATATATTATACGTTGAAAACATTAAATACATTACGTTATACATTAAACATATGCAAGGAATTTCCCGATACGTCTAGTTATTTTCCTTTGATCACGGTCTCTATCTTCAGGTTCTTCCAACTGGAGGCCATACTGGTCTATATCGTGCCGCATCCTTCTTGCCCATATCCATTTTTTCCTGGGCGTCCCCCTCCTCCCTTTTCCCATGGTTCCCATTCTGACACTGCTTTGGGATTCTACCTTCTTCTGTCCTTGTGAGATATCCTACCACATAATAATAATAATTTTTTTTTTGGGGGGGGAATGCTTTGTGCACCGTCAGAGGAGGCTTGTGCTTCCTCTGGTGTGTGGGACTCTCACCTACCAAAAAACCCACCTCTAATTCAGGCATTCATATCCATCCTGGAACCACTTAGCGCATTACTTCAGGATGGAGCCTCTTGAGCCTGTCTTTTTTTTCTAGTAGGACCCACTGAACAAATGCATTGATGCGGTCCCATTCCGCCTTACCACGAAGCTTAAGCCCAACTACGTTCTCGGGCGTGAATTCCCCTAGCTCTATTTCCAATGCCATCCTCTGTCTTTCGAATCTGCAGCACTTGAAAAACGTGTGCGATGCATCTTCATGGGGAGAGTCTCCGTATTGGCATGCTGGTCTTTGCACCTTTCCCATTCTATGGTGGTAGGCACTAAAATTGCCGTGGCCACTGAGCAACTGGGTCAGATGGTAGTTGACCTCACCGTGTTGGCGGTCGATCCATACCTTCAAGTTTGGTATGCGCCTTGCGGTCCATCTTCCTTTCTCCTCTCTATCCCAAAGATCTTGCCAGTGCTGGAGAGTGAGTTCCCTGGCTTCATGCTTTGCGGCATCTCTTCCAATTTCATCTTTTTTTTTTGAATAAATGCTTCCCCTCTAGAGCCAACAGGTCTATGGGAATCACTCCCACTGTCACCAGGACTACTGGCTCTGGCACTCTCCGGTAAGAGGATGCTACTCTGAGAGCTCCTCTTCTCTGCACCGATGCCATACGTTTTCTGTACTTGTCCATCTTTATTGCATCTGCCCAGATTTCGCAACCGTACAGAAGGATGGATTCTGTGACCGCCATCAACAATCGCCTCTTGCTTGCAGTGGGACCTCCTACGTTGGCCATAAGTCTGCTGATCTTCGTTGTAACGTTAGCCGCCTTATCAGCTGCATACTTTATTTGATCCCAATAGGAAAGCTTAGCGTCTAGTCTCACCCCTAGGTATTTCACAGCCTTCTTTGTAAATACTGTTTCAGCTCCCACTTGCAGCGGTATGATATTGGTTACCCGTCGCCAAGTGAGTAGTACTATTTCGGTCTTAACGGTGGCTAGATCCAGGCCGTGTTCTTCAAGTAAAGAGACCACTCGCCTCATTACCTGATTCAGGTTTCTTTGTGCATCCTCGGCGTTCCGTGCTACAATTACTGCCGCGATATCGTCTGCGAAACCTACCAGGAAAGTGTCTGGCGGCGTCTCCATCCGTAAAATTCCGTCGTAGGATACCTTTCCAAAGGTCAGAGCCCAAAATTAAACTCTGGACAGCCCCGGCGGTGATTTTCTTCCTACGAGGACCGTCTGTCGTATCATAAATATAAGTTCTCTGTCACTCAGGTAGCACTCTATTATCTGCAGGAGATACTGTGGGATCTGGAAGAAGTGTTTCAGAGCCCTAAGCATGTCGTTCCAGCTGGCAGAATTGAAAGCATTCTTAATATCCAGCGTCGCCCATAGGACTACATTTCTTGAGTAATGATTCCCCTGTTGGGCTACGTTGAAAGTTCTTACTACTTTATTATTAAATAATTAAATAATAATAATAACTATTGTTTTTACTTTTATTTTTTTTTTAATAAAGGAATACGCTTACCAGTTTGACTGTTCTGGTGGAATTAAATTTCTCGCCTGTAGAAATGCAACACTCATTTGGGGCGATAAATTAAAATGCAAAATTCATCGAGATAATTTAAAAAAGTAAATAATTAATTAAAATTAAAAAAAAACTATAGGTTCTTTTACTTCCATATTCCTTAAGGAATGGAAGTATGTTTCTAAACGAAATATGTTTTGAGTATTACGCTGTCTCCCAAGTTTGTTAGTCCCATTCTGGGGCAAAGAGTATACGTGATTTAATTGTGTCTCTTCATTAAAAATATCGTTTCCGTATGTTTTTGTGAGTTGACAAGTCTGTAGTTGTTCAAACGTGTCTGAGTTTTGAACGCTTTGTGTTTACATGTAGTATTTGTATGTTGTTGATGTTTGTGTATATGTGATGTGTTTTAGAGAGGCGGTTTGCAAAAGTGTATTTAATGGTGAAGTGTAGTGCTTTTATTTGCTGTTTGTGCCTTTGTTTAAACCTGCGATCTGTCTGACTTGTGTAGAATTTGTTGCATTTAGAGCAGTATATACAAACAAATTGTTACGACGGTCTCCTTGATCGTCGTACGGTACAGTGGAAAAGAAAATACAAGACACCAGTGAAATCACTAATAACCAGCTTTAATTAATCACAAATAACACTTTGTAATCAACAAGTTATTCAACAAGATTATAATCGTACAATAATTAAAATTGTCCACACGCAATAATAATGTCAACTAATAGAGTAACGCACAATAATCAATTTTCACTAATAAGCACTTAAGACGCACAGAGTAAATCGCCCGACGCATACTGAAAACTAAGCCGTTGTGTATTTACACTTTGCAGGGTTCCATAATATACGTCCTTAACAAGCACTCGAAAACACTATAGAGGATTCTTCAGTGCGGCCGTGGAAGAAACACCCACCTTCTGGGCTAAGCGGGAAACGCGTAGAACAACAACACACTACATTGTTCGAGAATGTTCCTAACTGCTGAACAATATATATCCTTTTGTTTATGTGACATACTAGAACATTAGAACATGTATGGTTCAGATTAAAATATCAATAAAAAGTATCTATGTGGAAAACAAAATCTTAAATACAACAAAAATACCGAGGATAAATCCTATTGTAGGCCTGATCGATTATGGAGTACATCATAGGTGCCTATTATCAGCACCTCTTTTTAATTTTGAATATAGACGATGTCATAGACAAGTGGCAGATAAACCTTCAGAACATTTAAGATTGGTAACGCTGCAGTTAACATGTTGTTTTTTGCTGATAACCAAGCTTCCTGTCGAACTCGAAAAGTGGCTTGCCGATGGCTATACTCTCTTTGTATGGAATCTGGAAGGATTTCGGATTGGGGATATCTACAGTGAAGACCAAAGTGATGCCTTGTCAAGGAGCTGAGCTCATGCGACACAAATTGCTGTAAACGATACTGTTCTGGGGTTGGTCAGGAATTTTGAATATGTAGGCTATAATGTGTCCTACAGTACAGACATGACTTGGCAAATAAGCTACATCGCTACATCCAAGATAAGATTGAAAACACACGGACTACAGAGTAAATAACGTACAGTAATTACAACAGTGCGGGCTCGACTTCAACGCGGTGCGCACCGGCCGTATATGTTCCGTTCACGTTTCTGTGTTTTTATGTGTTCGTTTATTTATTTTATTTTAATGTATTGACGACCTCACCTATCGAGTGAAACACCTGACGATGAGACATACGTCTTGAAACGCGTCGTAACGACAAAAAAAAGTAAGTCACTGACGGAACTATTTACGTAAGTTTTTGAATATAATTTCAAGTGACTTGGATACTTGTGAAAAATGAATCTTAAAGCTACATAAGTTCAACCGTACGTGCAGGACCGTCAGGAGAACTCTAAAACCGATGAGTAAAAAATACGCCTGAAATTCTACAAGACGATGGCGCTCCTCACGCTTCTCTGCGGGGCTGAGAACTGGACTTCAACGAGATCGCAGGCCAGTCGTACTCAACCGGCCAAAATGACACGTGACAGGCCATGCTCTTCAAGATCGCAGAAGAAATATCCATGTACGGCGGGAACTGAATATTATGAGTATTGCTACGACAATTACGTAACGCTCTTAATTCGTCAGCAGGTGCAGTACCGTGCACACAAGTAACTTCGAGAATGTTCGAGCACTCTTAATTGTGCAGGCACGCCGCCAAAAGAACGAAAAATTATCGTATTTTAGAAACAGCGCCCGGATTGGTTACTTACATCTGACGACATGGTAGAGTGCGGATGATGTGATTGTTGAGGATTAGTAAAAAATTATTATTGTGTTATAATTAGTGCGGAACTCTAATAGTTGGCGTTATTATTGAGTGTGAACAAATTTAACTTGAATTATTGTATTAGGCATCGGACAACGTCGAAGAAGAAGAAGAAGAAGAAGAAGAAGGAGAAGAAGAAGAAGAAGAAGAAGAAGAAGAAGAAGAAGAAGAAGAAGAAGAAGAAGAAGAGGAAGAAGAAGAAGAAGACAAATAAACTTTTCTCTATTCAAAAGTGTATTTTTAGAACCTTTGTTATGTATGCTTTACATAAAGTCATCTTTGTCTTCACTTGACACCATACTTTTAATATAAAACTTTCAGAAATTAATAATCTCTTTCTGAATAGTACAATACAACAGCTCACGGCTCTTATTGCAACATTACTGGTGGTGTAAAAGAGAAACAATATTAGTCCTCTGGACTTGCGTCGTTTCTCTTTTACGTCAACAAAACAGCAGTTGTATTTTTCATTACTAAATGAATGAACTTATGTTATCTCCTGTGTACAGTTTATATCTTACCTATATAGATTATGAATTTGACAAATACCAGTTTTTACACTTGGAAAACAGACTGCAGATGGGGATAGATTTGTTAAATAGGACCTCCAAAGACTCTGGACTGCAGATATCCACACCTAACACCGAGGTGATGGCTTTTCGTGGAACTGATGCCGTACGGGCAAAAATTGTTTTGTTATAGATGGTACTGTTCCGGAACAAGTTAGCAGTTTTGAATACCTGAGCTACAGTGTATCTTATAACGCAAGCAATGACGTTGTGAATAATTTCCATAAGTTCAACCTTATGTGCGAGACCATTAGGCGGACACTTAAGTCAACAAGTAACGGAACACGCCTAAAATTCTACAATTTGATGGGTCTTCCCACACTTCTTTATGGGTCTATTCTATTGGACTTTAACGAAAGGCCAAGGTCGCTTCCAAGCGGCTGAAATGAGATTTCTCAGGCACGTGGCAGGGTGTACTCTCCATGGTCATTGAAGAAACACAGATATACGGCAGGAACTGAATATTATGAGTATACTCGACAGGATCGCCCAGTGTCGGCTGAATTGGTGGGAACATCTTTGCAGAATGGATGACTCCCGCATCCCCAAGCAACTGTGGAACTATATAAGCCAAGGGGACGGAGAGATGTGGGACGTCCGAGAAGCGCTGGAGTGACCAGCTCTAATCTTAGCCTATTTGAGACTGGAACAAACCATCCTTGGTTTAATCCGTGAAGATGATGTTGATAATGACCAGTCTTTGCAAAACTGTTGTTTCTCAAATACATGGTTTGCTTAGTAGGTTCAATTCTTAAATAGACATGCATTTAAAATCGAGTATCACGTTTGTTGTTTATATTTTAAGTATTTTATCATATAAAAAAATAACACGTTACTCGCTGATAGTAAATCTCTTGGGAAATATGACAATGTACGTTTCGTAAACCGTATGTAGAATTTAATGTAAAATATATTCAGCGATATTCTGTTACATTAAAAAGTTTTAATCAACGGTCAATTCCATTCATACACACGCCCGCGCTCTCTCATACGTAAACCACAACCCGCAAATAAAGCGTAGGCCTATACGTTCGTTACTGCATTCAGCAGTTGTAATTAATTGTCTGGTCTGTTGTGTTCTGGAAAATATTGAATATTCTAGTAATGATGTTAACAGTATTGAGTCGCAATTTAGTAACTACGTAAGTTTCTACGTTTTTATGCGTTAATCTCTTTGGTTACCAGCTACGAGGTATAGTGAAGAACTCTGATGCTGTACTACGTGAGTTCGAGTCCCTTCGAAGGACTTCAGAGTGTCTGCCCATTAACAACGTCTTCTTGTTTTTGTTCTTAGCGCTATCACTTCCGTTGTAAAGGGTCAATTAACGCCGTTTAGTGTGAACTGTCGCGTTCTCCTACGCTGCGCGTCCTACCATTGTCCGATTGATAATCTCATATGCGACATTGATCCATGAGTTGTGGTATTCCCAGTCCTGTGAATGATTTTTAATGATGGGATGATGGTGATGATGATCTGTTTTGAATAACTTAATACATTATGTGAAAATAAGTTTTTTTGATTTCTATAATACCATTTTGTATGCTATTCAACAATAATAACAAAGAAATGACAAATTTCCGTAAATAATGGTTGTCTAATAATTGGGTCAGGACGGAAATATTGTATATTACCGTGTTTATAACATTGGAAATAAATGTTTATAAGGACGTGTCGCACATTTGCGGCCGATCGCTGGTGCGTGATCGAAAATGGGAACCGGTGAGTTTCCATAGAAACTACTTCTTTGTTGTCAATAACGTAGAAAATTTTGAATTTTTTGGTGAGTTTCAGTGCCATATCCCCTTAAATTTATCGTAAGGTAGTACATCAGACAAGAATTTATTACGGAGCGATGGATCAGGAGGAAGCGATTATACATATATATTATATTTATAATTATAAATATATATATATATATATTTTTAGATTTATTGAAGCATTTTCAATGCCCTTCTCTGTGCATTGCATTTGTGCAATGCCTGTAAATTTTTTTGAAGAGAAGGATACTTATATAAGTGTGTCGTAAATGTTTCTCAGGTGTATCTACCGGCCGTGCCGTCGGAACTGTTCAAAGGTTCGTGTGGCAAGGAATAAATTACTGGAAAAATATGCATTAAAAGCAGAGTAAAAGAATCCAACGTTTCTTTACTTACAATTTACTCTAAAAGTTGAAAAGACCGGATTCAAAGAGTCGCTCGCAGAGGCCAGCACAAAGGTAAGAAGAACTCTGCTATTCACAATTACCGTAACAAGGCGCCACGACTGACTCCAGACTCCAACATTTTTTCCACGTAGTTTTTCTTCTATTTAACGTCTCTTTTTGTGTAACCAAACATGCGCTGAGAAGTTTTATTTTGCCCCTTTAAATTCGTACTCGATGACCCCGATTTGTCAGCATTTCTCTCGCCTCGCCCGCCTATCATCGTGATTACTATCTTATTTGACTTTTACGTTAAAAAGTGGTACATGTGGGGCCAACAGGGAGCAATAAAGTAGGAAGGCCAATAGGGAGCAACTGAGTGTGGTGGTAAGTTTTGGAAATTTCAATATTTATAGGACACCAAGGCCTAAACCAAAAACCAAAAATTTGAAAAAAAATTGTAAAAATACGATATCCAGTAGGGTGTCAGACTAAACGGATTTGTTTTTTGATCCAAATGTTTTGATATATTACAAAAAATAGTAGAGTAATCGGGATTTTTGTAATTTTCCTCGTAATTTAAAAATGTTCTGATATCGAAATCTATGTAGGCCTACTTGCTTGTACTTCAAAATACGGAGTCTGATTTTCAAAGGTAAAAACAAAGTATCCAGTATAAAAAACAAAGGTGATAACATTTTTGAGGCATGGAATAGGAACGGAAATAATGATTAGTGTTCGAATTCTAGAACAGGCGGCCACTTTAATTATTTCGGAAATGATATTGGCTATGATCGAAATTATGATATTGATGTTAAGTTAGGAGTTCCAGACAATCGCTGGAACAATCAACCGTATTTTTAGAATACGTCGAGATTAAAAAAATGAAAGTTTTAAAAGTTATGACAATACCTGTACTGTCCTATGGGTGTGAGTTATGGATGACAACCAAAAAACAAGACAGTAAAATAAAAGCCTTGGAAAGGCGTTCTTAAGAGGAGTTAAAAGATATTCTAAACTTGGCCGTATAAGGAACGAGGCCATAAGAGAAGATTTACAAGTTTTTAACTTCAATGAAAAATTAAAAGATTACAAACAACGGTGGAAATAACAGTTAGAAAGTATGTCAGATTCCAGACTGGCCAAACAAGTCTTGAAATACAAACCTATTGGACACAGGTGTGTGGGTATACCCAGGAAGAGATGGCTGGAGGATTTTTGAAGGCGGAACAGGCAGCACCTTATCTATGCCGTATGCTGTGAAGATGATGAAATTCGCAATTGATGACCCAATTAATCAGCATTTCTCTCGCCTCGGCCGCCTATCATCTTGAGTACTATCTTATTTGACTTTCAGATTAAAAAGTGGTACGTATGGGACCAGATTTTCTCAAGTGAACACATAGCGAGCAATAAAACTAAACCCCAGAAGGGCATTTACTATACCTGCCACAGCTGTCGCACAGTCATCGCTGTAAGAAACATATCTAGTTTTGAGCATGCACGCATTGATATTCCGTAACATTTGGAACTAATGATAGTATATTAAAAACACTTAGACTGAATAAGCATACGCCTTTAGGAGAGAAACCAGGCGTCTATAAACTATCATGTAATGACTGTAATTTTATTTACATTGGTCAAACGAGGAGGGTGTCTTAAACGTTCTCTTGAACATACACCTAAGCAATTAAAAAATCTTTACTCCGTCAACATAAAGCCCCCCCCACCAACAATGCTCGCCATTTAGTCTCACACGACCACAATTACACAGATTTCAACAACTTTAAACCACTACATATTTGTGAAAAGGGTTGCATCATGAATGCCTTGAAGAAATTTGAAATTTACAGAGCATACACAACCACAAACAGTCGCAGTTTCGTATTGAATGACCAACTGAACTTTAAATCCAATCTGCTATACGATACCGCTTTGAACCTGCTTTATCAGATAGAGCCGAACAACCGTTCAGAGGTCGACCAAACGTGATTAGATGCGCACCTACTGGACGCGTATACAGTGCATAATGATATTGGATTTTTAACTAATGACGACCCTCTTACGAGGGATATTTTATGATCTGATAATAAAGCATATGCTTTGAAACGCGTCATCTGTATGTGGAAAAGAAGCCACAAGGCGGACTGGGAAAGGTTAGTTTGTCTATTATAGTATTGAGCACTTAGAAATTAGTAGTTCACAAGCCAAGCTCTCGTATATGCACGCGCGTAGTTCATACACATGCGCGCGCACGCGCATTACCTTACTTATTTATTTCGTTTTTGTTTAATATTATTTACACATAAAATACTTTTGTGAACATTAATTCGCGTCATGAAACAACAGATTAACTCAACCGTTTAAGATATACACATTTTGCAGTGTCTGCAAAAGTTTCGAACTCTTAATCAATGTACAGTAGCAAAATCTATAATTTCAACAGATAGACATTACTCAGTTTAAAAGAAATTACTAAGAATAATTGGAGTAGAACATACCGTTAGACTGTACTGTTTATGTGCAGCCACAAGACGAACGAATTCCTCTGTCAGATATTAATTATTTGTATGGTAATAAAATCTTTAGTAAATTTGCTCTAGATAAATAAGCAGAACATCCTGACAAAGTGTTTACGAATTTTGTTATAAATTATGAATGAATTTATCAGAGCGATGTATGAAAGTCGAGAGTGTATCGTAAAGCAGCAAACAAGCAACGGGCCACAATTGAAATAAGTGTTATCCTTTACATGTATATACAGTATTAGGATATTGATGGAGGATAAACATGTGAGAAGTATGCTCTGTATGACGGTGGTTGGCGTGTGTACCCTTGGCCTACCTGCTGCCTCTCCCCCATTGTAATACTTCCGCCCGGGCTCGACAGCAGCTAATTGCCGCGTGAGTCACCTCACTGTGCGTCCAGTATGAAACATTTTTTTTTTTGCCTCGCCCAGTACTGTTAAAATTTTGTTATATTTGAAATCAGCAAAATAATACGATGAAAATGACACCAAACACGACTAAGCAATATTAAAAATTGCTTCGCCTCGCCCAATTTTTAATATTCCTTAGTTTTTCCTTAGTTTAATTAGTAACGTCATTGTTACATTATAACGCCCAATTTTTAATATTCCTTAGTTGTGTTTGGTGTCATTTTCATTGTATTATTTTGCTGATTTCAAATATAACAAAATTTAACCAGTATTGGGCGAGGCAAACAAAAATTGTTTCATACTGGACGCACAGTGAGGTGACTCACGCGGCAATTAGCTGCTGTCGAGCCAGGGCGGAAGTATTACAATGGAGGAGAGGCAGCAGGTAGGCCAAGGGTCCACACGCCAACCACCGTCATACAGAGCATAGTGGATACATTACAGAGAGAGAGAGAGAGAGAGAGAGAGAGAGAGAGAGAGAGAGAGAGAGAGAGAGAGAGAGAGAGAGAGATGTACTCAAGTTTGTGCATCTGAAAACAGCAAAAGTCCGTGTGCGTGTACGCGATTTGAACAATGACTGTACTCAGACTTATCGGTTTAGTATATAAAGAACTAGGTCTTCTGTTTTCAAAACGATCATGAGTGAAAGTACTCACAAGCAATACTGCAACTATACTTGCAGGTTCTGGAGAGGCTGTAAAACTGTTCCCCGAGACTTTTCAAGGGTCACGTTTATAGCATACATCCTGTTCACTCAAGGAACATTTTTCTGGTGAATTCTAAGGAATTCTTACCAGATCATTTAACATGTCTAAATCCACCCTGGCCCTAAATGATCTCAGGTAGGATACCATCAGGTTCGGGGGGTTTTCTTTGCTCCTCCTCCTCCTAAGTCTCTACAGCCCGAAGTCGAGTCTTGGTCTCCTCTACCCTGACCCACTGCCTCTCTCTATCAGTAGCAAAGGACTTCCCCATCATCGCACTCCCCAACATCTCTCTTGCATCAACATCGACAGTATCTTCCCATCTTCTCCTTGGACGGCTTTTTGGTCCTTTGCCATCCATACTCCCCATAAGGACTCTTTTAGGTGTTCGTTTGTCATTCATTGGTACGACATGGCCAGCCCATTGCAGCCTCTTCAGTTTTACGTACACTTCTTCCAATGTTGGGGTTTTTCTTTCTTAGTACCTTTTATCACGTCTTGCAACTCTCTCTCTCTCTCTCTCTCTCTCTCTCTCTCTCTCTCTCTCTCTCTCTCTCTCTCTCTCTCTCTCTCTCTGTAAATAGTTCTACATCTTTTGCAGAGATAAATTTTATTTCTCTCGTAAGTCTTCCTAATTTTCTGGGAACAGATATCTTGCTTTTACCTTCTTTTCTTTATGCTCCAGTTGAACCAGTACCATATTACGTAAACGATCGGTAACAATCTAGTATCTGTCACCCCAAATATCGTTATACAGCTTTCCACAGGTCTCATCCCAGTGTTACATTTTTGAAGATCTGATTAACCTCGTCAGTTGTTTCTTTTTTCTTTGTACCTTTCATTGTTTTTGAGTACTTTTCTCTGCCTAACTTACACTTCTCTTGAAAATACTTCATTCACGTTTCGTCCTAGTACGAGGGTAAGTCAATAAATATCAGCGACTTTGTTATAATCGTCTGTAGGTTGGCAGTACCACTTAGTGCACTTGTACGCCGACAGATGGTGCCGTTTGTCTCCGTTTGTGGACTGTTAAACCGTCTGTTGCATTAGGCAGCTTTGGATTGTTAAACGAGAATCATGGTAAACGTTCTCTGCTCCTGTCTCCGTTTGCTCAGCGTGCAGTTATCCAGTTTTTGTCAGAAATACCAGATTCGTACTGTTTTTAATAATAAATTATAAAATTTCTTGCTGATACTTATTGACTTACCCTCGTGTTAATGTACTCTGCACTTTTTATTTCTATCTTTGTACTCTATGACAATGACATTTTTTTACAATGCACTAGAATAAAAGCAGTATAAAAAAACCATACCATTCTATAAGCTAGACGAGATGATTTTTGTTTTAATATTTAAACCTTCATATCCATACGGACCACTTAGGGTTTCTCGCTGGAACCGCTGATTAAAACGTTTATACAAAGTTTACTATAGAAAATATACAATATTTTCCTTACACTTCATAATGTTTTTTTGAACGCGCAAATAGAGTTCTCAGTTTTCACTCGACCTTTTGCCATTTGCCTGTCTGTCTTTCTATCTGTCTGGTTGGGGTATGTCTCACGGTAACGTTTGAACACTTCAACCGATTTTTGTAAAACTTGTCTTGCGCGTCCACACTTTAACCCTACAGATCGTTATTGTTTTTCAGATGTATCCTTTCGTAAATAAGAGGCGAACGACAAAAATGTGAGGGATTAAAATTGTGAAAAAACCTCATAAGGGTATCTAATTAAATGTAATTTTAACCACAATCTAAATGTAGTGATCTTTTTTGAAGATTTCAATATTTTTGAACGTCAAAAATTAAAATTTTGATAAAATCTGAAATATTTATGCGCAATATCAAATGAAAGAGAATTTTAGTTGACATCTAAATGTAGTGTTTTTTTGTAAATTTTCAATTTTATGGGACACCAGAGCCTAAAAAAAGATTAAAAAGTTGAAAAAAATTGTGAAAATTGAGAAGAGCGTCAGACTAAAAGGCTTTTTATTAAGTAAATAATTACCTTATTTTATCCATTAAGTGATCTTCTTTTTCTTTTTTAATTACTACATGTTTCAGGGCTTATATCCCCATCTTCAGGTAAAAGCAAAATCTACCCTATTGTTAGGGTTTCGTTAACAATTCACAAAGACACAAACACATAACACACTTAAATAAATTAACAGTAATTATGGATTTTTATTATATATTGTGACGGCAGCGGTATGCGAACATCTGCTCTCCGGTACCAGCGGTGGATACAGCGAGCCAATCCAACAACGTGCTCGGAGCGAGCCAACCAGCGATCCCGGTTAGTTGATAAAACCCGGGCCGGCAGAAAATTTTACGCACTCTTCCTCGCCACGCCATCGGACGCACTTCATCTTCTCTCCTCTCTCGGACGACATCGGCGCGGAGTCAGCCGGAAGGAACGGCCGAAGAATAGAACCGGCGTTCTTGCGTCTTCGCCCTCCAGTTCCGCGCCAGCGATGGATTTCGCTGGGCCGGCAGCCGACTCTACAACCGGTGCCGGAAGAAGAGGAGGACTGCAGTACACCACGATCAGCAGGCGCAGCCGCCGAACATCTCAGCGCGGCACGACCAACATCAGCTTTCTCGCCACAAGGTCCTTTTTAGGGCCACCAAAAACGATAGTGTGTACGATTGGCGCCAGTTGTCATGCGGCAAGCCTTTTGTCCGGTGACAAGTGGCGCCCAACGTGGGGCGACGATCATCTTGCGGATGCAAGATCCAGCCACGCCAGCGAGCTACCAGCCGGCACACCAATCAACATGGCGCCCAACAGACACCTCTACAACATCCGGAGAAGAGCAGTAGGCTGGGTACCGGAGAGCATTCAAGACCCGGGGGAGTTGTGACGGTAGCGATATGCGAACATCTGCTCTCCGTTACCAGCGGCCGAGACGTGACCAACTACGTGCTCGGAGCGAGCCAATCCGGCATCAGCAGCCGCCGAGACGTGACCAACTTCGTGTTCGGAGCTAGCCAATCAGCGATGCCGGTTAGTTAATAAAATCCGGGCCGGCAGAAAATTTTACGCACTCTTCATCGCCACGCCATCGAGCGCACTTCATCTCTCCTCTCCTCTCTCGGACGACATCGGGGCGGAGTCAGCCGGAAGGAACAGCCGAAGAATAGAACCGCCGCCGTTCTTGCGTCTTCGCACTCCCGTTCCGCGCCAGCGATGGATTTCGCTGGGCCGGCAGCCGACTCTACAACCGGTGCCGAAAGAAGAGGAGGACTGCAGTACGCCACGATCAGCGGGCGCAGCCGCCGAACACCTCAGCGCGGCACGACCAACATCACAATTCTCGCCACTCGGTCCTTTTTAGGGCCACCAAAATAACTAGAGTGTACGATTGGCGCCATTTGTCATGCGGCAAGCCTTTTGTCCGGTGACAATATATACACAACTTTCACTAGTGAACAAACTAACATTTGGTTTTTTGTCCCAAACGTTTCGACGTGATGTCCGTCTTCCATAGTGGGATTTGAAATACAGAATGTCTGTACAAAGTAACCGTTATGGGTTGTAGGTGTGTGTGGTGGGGGTTGCTGGTGGGAGGGAATTGGCCTCCCACCAGCAACCCCCACCACACACACTTACAACCCATAACGGTTACTTTGTACAGACATTCTGTATTTCAAATCCCACTGAGGAAGACGGACACCACGTCGAAACGTTTGGGACAAAAAACCAAAAGTATGTTTGTTCACTAGTGAAAGTTGTGTATATATATAATATTTAAAAAAGTGAATGAAGAGGATGTATCAACAAGACAAGGATTTTTAACCTAAATCCGAATATTTTGTATTGTTAGTGTTTATTGTACGTTTAAGTGCTCTAAAATTATTATTATATTAATATATTTAATAATTATAATACCTTTACCTCAAGACGTTTTTTCCTTATTTGGAACATGTTTAGAGGCATTTAGTGTTCCCATCTTCAGAATTCTTAATTTTAAATCTTGTCACAATCTTGTCCACAAGATTCAAAATTAAGAAGGCTGAGAATGAGAACACTAAGTGTCCCGCAACATGTTCCAAATAAGCGAAAAACATCTTCAGGTAAAGTTATTATAAATATTAAATGTATTATATACATCAAGAAATAGACTGTAGCAAAACTGATTGAATTATTATATTGCAAACGAAATAGTAAAATAATCGGGACTTTTGTATTTTTTTTTGTAATATTTTTGTAAAATCGAAACTGTGTAGGCCTAATAATAAATATGTATTTCGTGCAGAACAGTGAGCAAGTTCTGCAATTCATTGAGAATACTAATATTAATTTAAATAGAAATTTCCACGTTTTTTTACTCTTACCAAGTTATAGTAAATTGCTACTAATTTATTACTATTTTAAAGCTAGAAAATAAGCCCACACTATTATAATGCTACAAATTTCCCTCTAATGGATGCATAATGTTAATATATGGTGATATCCATTGTTTACCCGAACAATGATTAAAACTAATAATAATGATCAAAATATTCTATTAAGCTAACAACAACAGACCCAGCGCCAACAAAGCAACACTAACTGAGCACCATAACGAACTCAACGAAATGAAATTGTGTTTAATGAATATGTAACAGCCAGCAGCGGCAGTGGTGCCAGCATAAAAATGCAAAATTATCGTGCACACCGCAGCTGGGGAATTATAATAGTGCAGTTGTTGTTGTTGTTATTATTATTTTTTCATTCACGACGTATTAGATTTACTGCAACAGTGTTGGTAAATTTATTCCCAAGTGTCAAATAACTTCTTGAATGAATTACCGTACGTAATAAATAAGGATAGATTAAATTTTTAGAAAATTTTAATTAAATATTTATATTAATTAATTCATGCATACAGAATACACAAGAATGTTATTTGTGGGAAAATTAATTAAAAAAGAGATTGATCTGATTTTAAGTTGGGTGTTTTCGAACTTTTTCTTGTAGCATGAGTCGAGTCCACATCATACTTGAAGCTGTCAGAGTGTGCTGTTAATTGCTTTAGTTTCAAGTCCCTATACCAGTAGTTTCCAACTTTAAAGCGGCTGAGGATCAAAGTTAAGGTCAGGAACACATCGGCGGACCCCATTATAAGAGATCACGCGACAAGTAACGAGAAAATAAAAAGATGGTATTTAATTGTAAATAAGTAAAGACGTAATGTACACATTAACATGTCTTATTATAGGCCTACATATTTGACGTTACAATCTTTATTACGTCTGTATAGTAATAAATCCTTAAATTCGTAGTGACCGTCAATCAATGAATTTTTTCGGCGAAGAGTTTGTGAGGATCGGTCAATTAAATTCGTAGTGACCGTCAATGAATGAATTTTTTCGGTGAAGGGTTTATGAGGGTCGGTCAAAAATATAACACAAATTTTAACTTATTTGTGTCGACGTTTCGACAATGTTTATTGTCGTCTTCAGGACCTGTGTATGAATAAAAAAGAAATGTCAAACACAACAGAACAATTACTTGAGTGAGCGTGTTTGTGTATGTGAGTGTGTGTGCGCGTGGGTATGTATGTCTCATTGTATACGTGAAGGAGTTGAGATAGTCTGTTTTACATCTTCAAATGTTTTCGATAAAGAGAACGAGAAAATTAAATATCACAGATCTTAATTTATACATTATTACAATTTAAATTACTCATAATGTAATGGTATTTTTAAATTAGTTATAAAAGCAACAATCAACAATTAGATATTAGAATTGGAACAGAAAACGTTTATACATATACCAGTCAACATATAGCATATAAAGATATGAACTATATAGTAAACATATACATATAGTAATAAAGATATAGGGAATATATTAAACACTGTATATTTACATAAAATCTTTAATTTGAAAACCGAGGTCGAGCTGGTGTAGCCACTGAAGCAGGAACGTGCACATCAAGCAGATCTTTTGCTAATGTAAGTAGGGGACTGGTGTCCCATTTCACTGACCTCCGTTAAGAATTTAACGGCCGGCAAATCACCCGTTAAGGATTTAACAGGAGATAACCTGTTTCAAGAATTTCCTTAAAGATAACGGTCGTTAAAATCGTCGCATTCATAATGGGAGATAACTAACGGGGCGTTAAAACGCAACTAACGGAAGAGAGGTTGAAATGCAAGTATATGGTTTTTGAAACATGGCAGATATCTTGGGAGCAGAAGCCTCGAGGAAGGTGGACAGCAAGGATCGTCCCAGACATTACGAGACTGATGGATAGAAAGCACGGGGAAGTAGGGTACTACCTCATTCAGTAGGAACGGATATTTCCGCATCTATCTCCAGACGATGGGTAAGGGTGCCGACGTCTGTACTGTCCTGGTGTAAATGACGTTGCGCACCACACCTTTTTCGTCTGCGGTAGATGGGAACAAATGCGGATAGAATCGGAAGCAGGTTTGGGTCTCCCAACACCGGACACCACAGTTCATGCCACGCTCAGGCGGGAAAGCTCCTGCGACTGGGTGTCACATTACGTTGACGGAATTCTACGAGCGAAGAATGTCGCTTTAGATCCAAGCACAAAAGCACATGAAAGGAAATGCACATCAGAAGGAAGCTGTAGGAGCGGAAGGAAAGTCCTAGACTAATGTGACAAACGGTCCCGGGCTAGTGCTAAAGAAGTATGAAGACATGTTTTTAGTCGGTCGTTCAGGACACGAGAGACCGACACTATTAACCGTATAGACTATATAGGCTGTGTATAAATAATATTCTGATCTCCTCCTCACGGAAAAACTACTATTACTACTAAACTTTGCTTCTGTTACATGAACATTATTTCATCCTTTTTGGTATTTGTAGGTTTATATGCAATTTGTTTATAGTATCTTTTGTTACATGTACTGTTGTTAACCATGACGATAACAATTAATTTTTGTTTGAATTAAATTTTAATTAAATAAATATTTACCTTATTTTATCCACTAAGTGATCTTCTTTTTCTTTTTTAATTACTACATGTTTCAGGACTTATATCCCCATCTTCAGGTAAAAACAAAATCTACCCTATTGTTAGGGTTTCGTTAAAAATTCACAATGACACAAACACATAACACACTTAAATAAATAAACATAGAACATTGAATTTGTATCGGAACGCGCTACAAACGAACCAGTGCACTGGCCGAAGTCCGACTTTCAACTGATCCGTACACGCTATTCACGGTTTGTTTTCATAGCTGTGTCGTATAGTTTATTTGATTTGAATGACAACTGTTCATTAAGTACCTGATTTTTATTTCTTCTTAAGGCCTTGTATATTTCAAATTCCTCTAGGGCATCCAGTAGTTGACCCTTTTTACCTATATGTAAAGGTTCCAAATTCTCTTTAAATCCAGTGTATGTATGATTTTCGTTTATTAGGTGTTGTGCGTAATGCGATACATTAGTATTGGGGAACTTCTTAGGTAAATGTTCTTTAAATCTTTCGGAAAATTTTCTCCCCGTCTGGCCTATATAGATTTTATCGCATTCATTACACCGGATCCTATAAACGCCGGAACAATCCTCTAGTAATGCTGTGGTATTAGGCTTAAGTATATTTGTTAATTTGTTCGTGGTCCTGAATGACACAATAATCCCTAGCTTTTTTAATTCATTATGTAGTATATTAGGTAGTATGTTCGTATATCTAGCAGAAACATATTGGGTTTTATCTTTAACTTTGTCCGAACGTTTTAATTTATTAGCGTGTTTATATATTATTTTATCAATGATTTTACTATTGTAACCATTCACTATTGCTATATGTTTTATTATATTAATTTCATCGTTATAGTCTTCTATGTCCATCGGTATATTTGTCAATCTATGTGCCAGTGCGTTAAAACTTGCCATTTTATGTGTCTAAGGATGATTGGAACTAGCATGTATGACTATATCAGTTGTCGTTGGCTTTCTATATATTTTAAAGCTAAGGAGGTTATTACGTTTATATGTGGTTACGTCCAGGAAATTCAACATATTGTTATGCTCTACTTCCATAGTGAATTTAAAATTACTGTTTATGCCGTTCAAAAAAGTAAGCAATCCGTCTATCTGTCTAAGAGTACCACCGAAAATTAAAAATGTGTCGTCTGCGTACCGTGTGTACGAGATGATTTTATTGTATAACTTGTTTTTGTCATAAAGTATGTACTTGTTCTCATAATGATTCATGTAAATTTCCGCTAAAATTCCACTCACCGGTGAACCCATGGCCAGCCCATTTTCTTGGATAAAAAACTTGTTGTCGTGTGTAAAGTAATTCTGTTGTATAACAATTTTCAATAAAAATAGAAGTTCATCAATTTGTATCTGTTTTAAGACATTTGTCTTGATTAAAAGTCTCTCGAGAATATTTTATCGTCTCTAGTACGGGTATGTTCGTATACAAATTCACTATGTCCATAGATATCAGTTTATGGTTAGGCAGTACTTTAATGTTTTTAACTTTGTTTATAAATTCTATTGTATTTTTTAAGCTATGTATGTTGTCCATTACTAAGCTGTTTTTGATAATTATTTGTAGCTTTTTGGCTACATTATAGCTTGGGGCAGTTGTATAATTTATTAAAGGACGTATTGGTATATTAGGTTTGTGTAACTTTGGTAGTCCTCTGAAAGTACGCGCTTTCGGATTTATATTTTTGATACGTCTTCTAGTATGATAATCGAATAAATTAACACATTTATTCACCGCTGAGTTTATGGCTTTTGTATATTTAATGGTGGGGTCATTATTTAGGGTCTTAATATTATTTTCATTCATAAAATCATAGCATTTTTGTGTGTATTCAGTTTTATTAATGATAACTACTGTACTACCTTTAATTAAAAAAGAAAAAGAAGATCACTTAGTGGATAAAATAAGGTAAATATTTATTTAATCATATACAGTGATCTGGAGACCATACAGTAACAATGAAATTTTAATGTATTTATTATTTGGTATGTTTCAGGTAAGACGAATTCAGAATAATTACGCATCAAACCAGGTTGTAGGAACTTGTACAAAATCAGAAAACAAAAGGTATTAATATCGTTGCTAACTACGTAATTGCACTGGCTTTGCTTGTTTTGATATTAAGAACAAACGAAACCGTTGATAGACACGTTGATGTACCCGCGCTGTAATCATTAATACGTCAACATCATCATCATTACCATCACTATCATCTGCAGCAAGGATTAAACTAAAAATGGTTTATTCTAGTCCCACGCAGATAGAATACAGCCACTCCAACGCTTCTTCGGATATCCATTATGCACACCTCTCCGTCCTTACGGCTTATAATCCAATAGTTGTTTAGGGATGCAACAGTAATTCATTCAGTTAAGACGTTCCAAACAATTTAACCGATATTCGGCGATCCTATCAAGTGTGCTCATGATATTCAGTTCCTCTCGTTCATTTCTTTTGCGATCGTGAAGAGTATATCCTGACACGTGTCTGAGTCATCTCATTTCGGCCGTTTGAATGCGATCAACCTGGGACTTTGTCAATTCTCGGACCCATTAAAAAGAGTGAGGAGGTCCACCAGCTTGTAGAGTTTCAGGCGTGTTTTTTTCCTCGTTGATTTTAGAGTTCTCCTTTCACACATCGTTAATATGTCATATCATTCATTCGGAGCGATTAGGGTGTGATTATTCCAGTCCAATGTTTTATAAATCTATCATACGTCCGAAGTCTTCAAATTGACGCGCAGGCATCATCGTCGTCGTAATCATCATCATCAACACCACCGCCCCACCACCATCATCACTTTACCTTTTACTACTAATTTTGTGATTATACTTTTTAGTATTGTTATGACTCACGGTAGCATGGATTGTCATGTTAAAACAGTTGAATTCAAGTAACTGACATCAGAGAAGTCGCTATTTAGAACTTTACAAATATTAAAAATAAACAAAGAAACTCGTATACACCAATTCTTGTACTATTGTCCAACACACACACACACACACACACACACACACACACACACACACACACACACACACACACACACACACACACACACACACACACACACACACACACACACACACACACACACACACACACACACACACACACACACACACACACACACACACACACACACACACACATTAAAACTAGGGTAACACACCACAAATATCACTTTATAAACAGAGCCGTTTTAACTAATGCAAGTTAAAACTTGCATTATAGATGCCTGCAAACTATAACAATTGCAATATATTTACAATATATATATATATATATATATATCCTCTATCACCTACTTACACTAAATTCACAACGAATTTTCTTATTGGAAAACTGACTCTTAGCTGTGGAAACGACGCTTTTATACGTCGCTTGAGAGGTGAATACGTGACAAGATAGGAATGGATGTCAGTAGAATAATCGACTACCGTTTGGAAGGCACGCCTGGAATGTTCCAGAACATTGCGTAATTCCGCCGCCCGTCAAACGTGTGCAAAGCGTCACATAGATACGCTGTCGATGTAATAGACACGTTGTCTATCTTCTCAATGTAGCATATTAAAAGTTTGTTTTATTATTCTTACTGGTAGCCAGCTCAACTGACGTCTAAGTGGTGTGAGTGTTGCATCTCAGATTCTATTTACGTCTTGTATATGGTGGTGATATACGCGCGCGCGCTCGGCCACGAGAGTACAAATAATGTTAACTTCCGTACAGAGCAATACAATCAAATTTCCTGTGGGAAATCATCATACTGGGGTTTCCTTATTTCTGTTGGCTACGTTTACGGAACACATAAAGGGATAGTCACTTTACGCTCCGCATGCTTTCAACACGTTTGTTTGTGCCAGACATTGTTGGAACAACAATCAACGAGATTGCGATTGTCGGATTGTTACATTACATTATTTTGCCCACGCATAGATTTTTATGATTATTTTTAACTATTACTTTTTAAAGTATTATACTTCTAACGTTACATTAAGTTAGTAATATTATTGAAAAATAATATTTTTCCTTAAATAAATGAAAAATATATAATTTATGTATAACCCTATATACTAATGTAGGTATACTACATTAAAAGCTAGTCGTACTAAATAAAGCTTATTAACAAATAAGGTTGTTTTAGTTTCTGAAAGACGAATACTTTGCGAGATACGATATTGAAAATTATTATGGTGGTAAACGTAGCTGACTTTTCTAACCACACATGTCAGAACTGAAATGATGTAAGGAAAGGCGTTGTACCTTTGACCGAAAGACATTTAATTATTTTTTGAATCGATTCAATGTCCTCTTTTTTTTTACGTAGCTCTTTATGTTTGGCCATCATAAGAAAAGTCGATTCAACAAAATTTAGAAATATTGTGCATTTCACTGCTCTCTAAATTTGCAATATTGACTTCTCCGGGTCTCACAATATGTTTAATGTTACGTACGTTCTTAACCAGCAACCTCGAAAAGTTAATTGAACGCATTTACAGAAATTTATTCCAAATAGTTTACTATAAAAAGTTTACTATAACAGTTTCCGGCGTTTGAGGGTGATTTCAACCCCGAAGTGCTAATTTAGTTATACAATTTTTAACATCGTGCCTCTCACTTATGTTTTCCAGCTAAAATTAATTTTTTAATGTCGTCATAAAATAAATTCAAAAAATTCCTAATTTATACAGTTGTTCCCTGTTTGACTCCTTTAAATGCTGTGTCTTATTTCTTAATCAGCGACCTCAAAAAACGTGGCTGTACGTAGTTTTATGAACTTATTTCAAATGGTTTATTAAAAAATAATTTTCCGGCATGTAAGAGTTGTTTCACCCTTTAGGAATACGCGCACCAAAGCTTTTTTCTACTTTTATCTAAACACTGTGACGAAGACATTGCAGAAGGTGTCATGTCGATTCGTTGTGTTCCGTTTTGTTGATAATTATTATTGTTGTTGTCGTTGTTAACGATAGAAAATTTTTTATGTAATTATTTAGATAAACTAATGGAAACTTTTGAAAATCACCGTAGGTCAGCGAAAGGAACGTTTGAAAGTTTAAACTGATATGTTACATGTAATATCTAATAAGGAATTCAGTAGTTAGAAAAAAATGTTTTAAGTTTTCCATATTTTGAGACGTGGGTTGTCCGAGGATGAGATGGGTGCCGGAACAGGTTTATATAACCTAATCTTTGAAGAAGAAGAAGACGAAGTTTTCCATATCTAGAGTTTGATGTATATTTCTTTGATAACAACGCCGACAGCGACGGCAATAATAATAACATTAACAATAGTAATGATGATGATGATGATGATGATAAAAAAATTTTCAACTCGTGCTAAATTAAATGAAAATATTAGCAATTAAAGACAATTAGTGCTTCGATTACCACCAGTCTGGTCTTTGATATTTTTGCCTAATCTTCGATTGAAATAACAATAGGCAGCCATTTAAGGGAACAGAAAAAAAAATTTTCTTTTATAACAAAAGTTTATACTATGTATTTTAATAATTTAGACAATATCTGTATAAAACATTTATTTGAATAGTTTTAATTAATAACATTAATATTATTTTAATTATGAGCGGCTTTTTGATGTGAAAAGTTTGTCGTAACTTGATTTCATACGAAATTATAAGACGCCGCGTCGTGGGACTGACTCTGGTTTCAAGTTTGCGGCAAAAGGCATTTGTACGGCTTTGGAGTCGTTTGTGTGTGAGCGTTACGACAATAAATAGCGCGCTCTGCAGCATTGAGCTTGAAACATCAACATCGAGCGGTGCTGAGCAAACTCCAGCCTTGGAATATCCGAAACACAAACGTAAGACAAGAAACAAATACGATTAAGATAATGCCGTTTGCCTGCTCCATATAGGACCGCATTGTTAAGTGTATTAAATTTATATGCCGAGAAGGAAAAATGGAAGGATTTACAGAATCACTTTCTGTAACTGTTTACTTCGATAAACGTGAATAACATCTATATCTATAAAAATGAATGTTTGTTTCTTTCTTTGTCCCGTATGCGTTCCTATACCATTCATCCGATTGCGATGAAACTTCGGTGAGTTGTTGTGCGCACGCCCGCGAAGGTTTCTGAATTTTTTTCAATGGGGCCCTTTGGGGGGTTCTTGGGGTCTTCCACATCTCCTCCTAAACCACTGGACCGATTTCAACCAAACTTGGCACAAATATTTTATGCAACGGGAGAACCAACATAGGGTAGGTGTTTTTTCGATGGGGTCCTTTGGGGTCTTCCACATCTCCTCCTAAACCACTGGACCGATTTCAACCAAACTTGGCACAAATATTTTACGCAACGGGAGAACCAACATAGGATATGTTTTTTCGATACGATCCTTCGGGGGGTCCTTTGGGGTCTTTCACATCTCCTCCTAAACCACTGGACCGATTTCAACCAAACTTGGCACAAATATTTTACGCAAAGGGAGAACCAACATAGGATAGGTGTTTTTTCAATGGGGTTCTTTTGGGGGTTCTTTGGGGTCTTCCACATCTCCTCCTAAACCACTGGACCGATTTCAACCAAACTTGGCACAAATATTTTACGCAACGGGAGAACCAACATAGGACAGGTGTTTTTTTTCGATACGATCCTCTGGGGGGTCCTTTGGAGTCTTAAAAAACTAACTTATTAGATCTGGTTACTATGGCAACTCAATGGAATAGATTCTGTTCTAAATATATTATCGCATTAAATTGAAGACCACGCGAACGAAGTCTTTATATATTATATATATACAAACACTTTCTTTCTTTGAGTGGCATTGCAACGCATGCCGGGTACTCGCTAGTATTTTATAAAATATATGCGAAAACAACATTGTATTATGCAATAGTTATTGACTAATTTGAAACCAGACGTCGATGAGATTCTTCTGGCAATGGTAGTGAGCTTTATTCAGTGATTGTATGCTGTTTGTGTGTGCGCCAGTTGGAGTCGGTAACAATTGTGACCCCGGTGTGCAGTCGACTGTGAATTGTAAACCGACCGTTTGAGTCGCGTCGTCGTCGCTCAACTTATTGCGTCGCGTCCCATCCGCAACGGCAACAACAGCGACTTCCTCACACCTGTTACACATTTAACAACGCGGCTGTGTTGTAGTTTCCACGTAGTGCACATTCGGGATGTAGAACTATTGTTGTTGTCTGTTGTGAAACTTGTGACTAACGTTTGAACACTTTCACGTCTGTTTTTGTGATCGACAGTTAGTAGAGAGGAATCTGCGTTATGCGTGCGACGATGCACAACAATCTGTACAACATTATTGATAGCTTTATAAAATCGAAGCGACGTTTCAGTTTGTAAAATCTGTAAGCTTCTTCAGGCCAACTAATGCTACACTATAAGCTATCTGCAGTCGTTTAGAACTAAAAGTCGCCTGACTCTCACAACTCAACTAGAAACTTACGGGCGGGCCGCATTATTAGCCGCCAACTTTCTTCATGCACTGTAAAACTAAAGAAAGCCGTATTTAATTGTAAGTAACTAAAAGAGAAATTTACATATTTTACATATCTTAGTAGGCCTACATACATCTGACGATGCAATCTTTGTTACAATGAAGATAATAATGAAGATATAATAAAAATAATATTGGAAACAAAGTGAATAAACTCCGGTTTATTGGGCCGTCATACAATCCTGTTGTTACTAACAGTTGTTTCGGCCTCTTCTGTGGAGACCATCTTCAGTTTGCAAAACGATTCGCCACATTCTTTTGCCACAGTACTGTGGTTGACTGACGAAGACTGTTTCAATTAGCGAATCGTTTTGCGCACAGAAGATGGCCTCCAAGGAGAAGCGAAAACGTCTGTTAGTGCCAACAGGAGTGGACCACGATCCAGTAGCCTACAGTTTAGTCAGTTTGTTTCCAACACTGGTGACGCCGTTAGGTAAGCGTTAGGTAAATAATAAACACTGTATATTTATACAGAATCTTCCTCAGTGTGAAAACTTTTTTTTTTTTTTTTTAATTTATTGGAGATCTGTAATCTGTTCGACTAAGCGAACATTTAACAAATTGGCTGACAACACTCATACAACATTATGAAAAGCTGACCATTGACAGCTCTTCTTGTATTTTATAATAGATTAAAGAGGTACACAAAATACAAAAGCAGTGTGAAAACCGAGGTCTATTTGCTGAAGCCACTAGATCAGTAAATGCTCACATCGAGTTAAGTTGTTGCTAATCTGTGAGGCGACCTCTGCTGTAGTTCTTCATTGACCGTTCTCGTATTGTGGAGAACACTCTTTCAAGCATGCGTGTACTTGCAAATATTGACGACATTTTCTGTCAAGAATTTCGCGGATTTTGTAATCGTTCACGAGTTAACAGATTAAAGAAATCTGGCCTATTTTTGTTGTCTCCTGGTTTGCAGTAGGCTTGTGAATTACACAATTTTATTTGAAAGTTGGTTGTTTTTTTATGACAGTACTAAAAGGATTATTAAATAGCCATCCATTGTTTTTTAATATTTCAAATTTTTTTAATCTTACGTTATCCTCGTCTATAATTTCACGGATATTTGTACCAATTTTTTAAAAATGATGTAGCCAACTTTTCATTTTTAAATTCTTATTGCAGAAGAATTTTCCCTGTCAACAGCTTGCAAAACGAGCCAAATAAATTTTTCCAAAGATTGTTTGAAAACTTTTTAAAAAATTTTAATGTCATTAAGGTAAAGTAATTTTTAAAACTTGAACAACAGTGTAATAATTAAACTGGTTTCTCAAGATAAGGTCACGGGGCTTATAAAAAAGGTTTCATGAGCCGCCGCCAGTCATACAATGAGTCACGTAAAAATTCAAATACCAAATAATACGTTGTGCACTTTTGTGACTTTGAGCACTAATTTTTAGATAACGTTTTTTACAAAATGTTTCCTCTGCATAACCTAGCTGTCGGTTGAATAACAACTTCGTCAACAATTCGGATAATAGTTAATAATTCATTTAACAACTTGGTTAATTTGAATCAGAAGGGCATAAAATTTGAATTAGAAAAATAAATAGGCCAACGGCTGCACACATGTGCTACGTTAGTTAGTCTACTGCGATCGGGAAGAGAGACCTCGTCAGCTGAGGTGAAAGCAACTCTCGTAGAGTAGCCCAAAATCAAAGTTGCTGGTCCTCCAGGTTGGACGTTTTACAGCAGGCCAGTAACCTGCTCAAGTAAAAAAATATTTACTTACAGAACTCATACGAGGTCGGTAGACCAAGGAGGAGATGGGTTCCGGAACAGGTCTAGGACCTGGACTGGTGATGATGATGTAAATACATTCTATAATATGGCCCTTCGGCTATGTTATGGTAACCTTAACAGAAGAGCCTCTGGACCTCTTTAAGGATGTTGTGCAACAGGCTGGAAACCTGCTCGCCTAAAACAATTTGATACAGTATCCAGGCCAGCCTGGGTATACACATTGTAAATAGGTACAAGTGAGCCGTTTTAAAATATCTCGGATGTGAAGCTGAAACTGATATAAAAGACAATATTAATGAATTTACAAACATTTATAAAACGATTCATAGAAATTTTAGAAATAAAGACAAGACACCACGCAAGAATTAAATTTGATAAGACAATTGCAACACCCACATTGACGTATGCGAGTGAGGCGTGGGCCACTACGAAAGGGAATGCGGCAAGATTTACAATGCTGAAATTCAGTTTCTTGGAATAAATTTAAACTATAAATTGTAAGACAGAAGAAGGGGTGAGGTCATAAGAGCAGAACTAGAAGTAAAAGACATGAATACAATCACTTCAACTTATAGAACACAATGGA
This sequence comes from Magicicada septendecula, assembly GCA_034769895.1. Classification (NCBI taxonomy): domain Eukaryota; kingdom Metazoa; phylum Arthropoda; class Insecta; order Hemiptera; family Cicadidae; genus Magicicada; species Magicicada septendecula. The sequence continues at coordinate 1,394,860,127 of CM068367.1, forward strand.
GTTGTCAGAACTCTCAAGGTAGCTCCTCACCAGGTTTAGGATTCTAAGCGATTATTTATTTATTATCAAAATACCCTTATACCATATTGGTGTCGGGTTACATCAATGTATGATAAGTACATCAACTACACTCTATATACAAATTTTTTCCATCTTACTCTATCCATTGACAATGTCTTCGCTTCCCTCCAGCACAAGCCTCTTTCTCTCAAGTCATTCCATCATTCCATCCCAAGTCAGTCGCGGTCTTCCTCTCTTCTTTCTCCCCCCTGATTTTGCCTCCCAAACCTGTTTTACCATTCTATCACTATCCATTCTCTGCATGTGTCCCCACCAGCATAGTTGTCTCTGTTCAATAAAATCCAGAATCGATATCTCTTCCAGATCCTCTCTTATTCCTAAATCTGTTCTTCCTTGTTACTCCTACTACTCTCCTAAGATATTTCATTTCTGGATTTTACTTTTTTGGCTTTTGGATAGCACCCACGTCTCACAGCCCTATGTTAAAACCGGTCTGTATACTGTGGATTCTAAGCGATATGAGCGTATATTCCAAATGACACTTTTGTTAACGATTTCTTTGTTCTCAGGGTCACGTTTCTGGACGTCACAAGACTTTATTTCGTAAAAAATGCACTGCTTCCTTGTTCAATACTACTTTCCACATCACTGGCGCATCTCCCATCTAAGGTAATGCATCTCCCTAGATATTTAAAGGCATCAACTTGCACTATCTTCCCGCCGTCCAGAAATGTCTCAGCGTTTTGTTTTTCGTTTCTGGGTAATTTCATGAGTTTTGTCTTTTCTTTTTTATTGGCATTTATCTTTTAGTGTCATGTTCATTTAAATAAGTGCATTCTGAAGTACATTCTTGTTGTTTCCTAAGAAACGCAATGCAAAACTGTTTTTTTTTATAGCTTTCGGTGGTTGCCTTTTTTTTTTTTTAAAAAGGTGGTTTTATAGCATTCGTAGTTAATTATTATTCCTTTGTTGCTGGTTTCCGTGAACTCATTAATTGCGTACTCCACATACAATTTCAATAGCAGTGGATATATTATTATTATTATTATTATTATTATTATTATTATTTTTACTGTTACGACAATTACGAAGCGCTCTCTAACAGTCGAGAGTGTCTTTCCACACGTTTGTCGGCTAGCCGAGCAGTTGCTTATCTCCGTCAAGAGCGTGTACACAAGTACACCCCCCCCCCCGACCTTTCGAGTGCTCACTAACTATTCAATGTATGCTGGCACGCAGCCAAAAGAATGGAACATCTGCAGGCTATACATAACAACAGCGGCCGCCATAGTAGTAAGTTGCTCTGTGCGGATCAAGTGGTTGTTGTTAGAAGCAATCACTGTGTCAAAATTAGTGCGGAACTCTTAATAGTTGTCATTATTTCTGCGTGTGGACAAATCTAACTTGAATTACTGTATGAGAGTATCTTGTTGATTTCAAATTGTTACTTGTGACCCATTAAAGCTGGTAATTAGTGACTTCAGACATTGGTGTCTGTATTTTGTTTCCACTGTACCAAACGACGATCCGTCAGACCGTCTTAACATTACTTTATTGTCCGTTGCATTAATAAATGACTTCGAAAACATTTACTATTAGCGGAATAATAAACTAATAACTGCGTAGTGAAAATGTTTATTAGGTTCAGTGGCAGTGGATGTGCCATAATATGACAGACTTTATAAAATAAGCTCGACTTTGCTTGTGTACGGTATAATATGCACACACACACATATGAAGATTCAGTGGAAATGTTGTGTACGTGTCTACACACGCGCGCGCGTGTGTGTGCTTTGAACAAACAAGAAACTCGACTCCGGTGAGACACTGCGTATATATTGTTTTGTACTAAACAAACATAGATTCCGTTGGAAAAATCGAATTGTCAGCTGTGGAAAACAGCAGCAGCCGCAGTACCGCCAGAGAGAGCTGCGGTGACGCGTGACGAGTGGGTGTGTGTGTGTTTTCCCGTGGATTCGATTACCTCACCTAAATGTTTTCCATCACACACCTACGTACCGTATGGCGTCGTCACCAGCCAGCCAGCCTTGTTTACAACTCCTTTTTCTCGCTATTTGCATTTATCTACTCGATTATTGCCCGTCGCTCACATCTAATAGGCTACGTCCCTTTTTTCAAATTTTTCTTCTTTCCCCGTTGAGGGAAAAATAGCGAAGACAGAAATATTCTTCACTTTGCTTGTTGTCACTTGGCTTTGAGTCAGGTTCCAGTTCGAGCCTAGTTAAGCGTAGACATGATTTCTTTTTGTGTCATTGAAATAGGTTACTATAGTAGAGGCTCTGACGTCAGAATTTTCGCTTCAACCGTCAGTTATTACTCTAGGCTCCATTTACCGACTTCTGAGAATAGTCACGTAACAGATCACCAACAACTGAGCTGCAGTCAAAACGTTCCCACTACAACCTATTTCTGCTGTGTTTTTATGTCTACATTTATTGCGTAACTCAAATTATTTTCTACCGCCATTACATCACTTTCGTCGTCGTCGTTGTGGTCATCATCATCATCATCATCATCATCATCATCATCATCATCATCATCATCATCATCATCACCACCACCACCACCACCACCACCACCACCACCACCATCATCATCAACAGCAACACAACCACCGCTATCATCATCATTACATCCGCCAACACCACCTCTATCATGTCATCACCACCACAGTCACCACGACCAGCACCACCACTATCATCACAATCATCTAATCACCACCAATACCTCCATCACCAACGCTACCACAATCGTCACCACCACCACCACCAGCGCTAGCACCACCACCAACATCACAATCACCATCACCATCACCACCACCATCATAATCACTATCATCATCACCATTACCACCATCATCATTTTTTAAATTTATCTGTCGAATCCTTCGCTATTTTAATTTGTGTACCGTATATGGATTATACGGATATCTTCTATATGGTTATCTACTCCTCTTCCTCTTCCTCCTTCCTCCTCTTCCTCCTCCACCTTCTTCTTCTTCTTCTTCTTCTTCTTCTTCTTCTTCTTCTTCTTCTTCTTGTTTTCACGAGGGACTAGGAGAATCACCTGTTTCGGTTTCAAACGAATACATACACTTCACCATCGCTTCCCATACGTTTTTGTCAAATAGGTTTGTATTGGCAAACTTCCGTAGAAAACCTAACATCCTATGTCACATAATCTGTATGTGTCTATGTGTCTGTAGACACATATATATGTGCCCTCTATCTGTATGTATCTGTAGACAATCTTATTTACATCCTATTTAGATGAGCAAGAAGCCATCTCTCTCTCTCTGTTTGCTGCATTACGATTTTGGATACTAAAAACGTCCAACCATATGCAAATGTCTACTTTGTAGTGTTTACCTTGGTCAAATCATGTTTTATCCCCCCCCCCCCGCCGCATTATACAGTCTCGAGGTGCGTGTATCACTCACTCTTCTTTGAAATATCCTCAACATCTGACGATTGTTATAAATTTTGCTGTAACGTCGACAAAAGTTAAGACCAGTTAACGGCTGAACTTTACAAAACCTTTTATAATTTTTTTCAATTGTTAATTCACAACCACTGTTGAAATATGGGTAACTCATAGATAGGGTAAAGCGATTTATGGTCCGTCCTCTTGTGTGTATGTGTGTGTGTTGTTCCTGTGCGCGCACGTTACTATGAATGTTTCTGTCAAATGACGCGCATTGATTTTGTCAGACTGTTGCGTTTAAAAGTAAACCACGAAGAGAACAAACAAAATCCATTTAACGGGTTAATCGTGAACGGGGCTTAGACAGCTCTGGGCGTTATAAATTATTTTGTGTTTTATCTGGTAACTGTAGCGAAAGGTAATAATTTTAACAAAAAGTATAAAAGCCTGTCAAAATTGTACTATCCATTCCGTTATATCTGTCTAACGCGCGTATAGATAGTATAGATCACCACCACCGCACACCAACACGTATGAGTCTGTAAATGATATAAAACACAAGATAAATAAATTTAGGAACATTTGTAAAACTAATGACATAATACAAGACGGATAAAAACGGACGGACCATCCGAAGAGATGGATAGGTAATAGATTGTAGATAGACAGATAGATAAATGGATGGATGGATGTATATATATATATATATATATATTAAATCTCTTCATCGCCACGCCATCGAACGCACTTCATCTCCTCTCCTCTCTCGTACGACATCGGGGCGGAGTCAGCCGGAAGGAACAGCCGAAGAATAGAACCGCCGCCGTTCTTGCGTCTTCGCACTCCCGTTCCGCGCCAGCGATGGATTTCGCTGGGCCGGCAGCCGACTCTACAACCGGTGCCGAAAGAAGAGGAGGACTGCAGTACGCCACGATCAGCGGGCGCAGCCGCCGAACATCTCAGCGTGGCACGACCAACATCAGCTTTCTCGCCACTCGGTCCTTTTTAGGGCCACCAAAATAACTAGAGTGTACGATTGGCGCCATTTGTCATGCGGCAAGCCTTTTGTCCGGTGACAAGTGGCGCCCAACGTGGGGCGACGATCATCTTGCGGATGCAAGATCCAGCCACGCCAGCGAGCTACCAGCCGGCACACCAATCAACATGGCGCCCAACAGACACCTCCACAATATCTGGAGAAGAGCAATAGGCTGGCTACCGGAGAGCATTCAAGACCCGGTGGAGTTGTGACGGCAGCGGTATGCGAACATCTGCTCTCCGGTACCAGCGGTGGACACAGCGAGCCAATCCAACAACGTGCTCGGAGCGAGCCAATCAGCGATCCCGATTAGTCAATAAAACCCGGGCCGGCAGAAAATTTTGCGCACTCTTCATCGCCACGCCATCGAACGCACTTCATCTCCTCTCCTCTCTCGTACGACATCGGGGCGGAGTCAGCCGGAAGGAACAGCCGAAGAATAGAACCGCCGCCGTTCTTGCGTCTTCGTACTCCCGTTCCGCGCCAGCGATGAATTTCGCTGGGCCGGCAGCCGACTCTACAACCGGTGCCGAAAGAAGAGGAGGACTGCAGTACGCCACGATCAGCGGGCGCAGCCGCCGAACATCTCAGCGCGGCACGACCAACATCAGCTTTCTCGCCACTCGGTCCTTTTTAGGGCCACCAAAATAACTAGAGTGTACGATTGGCGCCATTTGTCATGCGGCAAGCCTTTTGTCCGGTGACAATATATATATACAGAGAGAGAGAGAGAGAAGACAGACAGACAGACAGGTGGAAGGATGGACGGATAGAAACAGAAGAAGGGATGTCCCGTGTTGCACCCCACACACGAATAAACACTAACGAATAAGTTCTTGAAGTTATACGGTGTCTATCGCAGTGGTTCCCAAAAAAGGTTTCAGTCCGCGGACCTCCTCCCAAAAAATTTAACAATTCACGGACCTCTTCTGAGTTCTGAAATAAAACAGAACGGTAAATATGATAGAAACTCTTATATTTCAAATAAAATGTATTAAAATCAAAATTCTCTTAACTTGCAAATTATTATAATTTAATGATATCAAACATAGCTTAATGTGAACAATATAGCTGCTTTTTATAATTAGCTCTGCAATATTGGGTGTAACGTCCGATAATTTTAATATTAAGTCACTCTCGACATCGAGTGTATTTCTTAACGTTTGCTTCAAGTACGTGAGCAGAGAGAATGCAGTTTCACACAAATAAGTAGAAGGAAACACTTCAAAGATTTTTCTGCATTGCATTGCATTGCATTGCATTGCATAGTGGGGCGTCTTTGCACCCGTGGCTTATTACAGCTTCCGGGACGTGCCCGATGGCTGTCAGAAGAAAACAGTGCTGGACTTTCAAAAGAAGGTTTCCTAAATTTTTTCGGGAGGGACACGCCAACCAGTTAACTGAGAAGGCGGCGGAAATTTTTCAATTTTGTATTATATAGGTACCGGGTCATGGTAACACTGCCGCCGGGCGCGGGGCGAACAGCAGATGCCGCACGCGCTCGGCCCGGCATGCAGGCGCCTTGTAGCGCCGGTCGTTCCCCGCGAGGCAGGGAACCGCCGTGTCTGTGGCATCGGTAACAGCGCCAAGCAGTTTGCAAACCAACATACTTGGGGAAGGTATCTGACAGTATAGGAAGGTAACAAGGAGATAGAGTTGCTCGGAAACCTAAGTCACAGCTTATTAGAATTACGGGGGGTCATCTAAGATCGCCCGAGGGCGCTTGACACGTATAGCGGGAGGTGGTTCAGACGTGCTGATGGAACGGAGGTATGGAAAGGACGAGGTCGCTGCAGAAGCAAAGAGAGTTTCGGCAAGCGACCGGACAAAATCGGCAAGGGTAGGAACTCGAAGGCCTCCACGAATGACATTATTTCTCACAAACCATGGAGACCCCGACAAGGATCGGAGGGTACGGGCCTGGAAAGCTTCCAGCCTACACTTGTTAGTGGTCGACACAAGCGACCACCATGCGGGAGCAGCATAGGTCAATACTGACCGGAGAAACAAAAGATAGATCGTAACTTTAGTGCGCAAAGCCAGGCGGTTGCGGCACGAGAGCATGGGAAATATTTTGGCTCGGACGCCTCGAGCTTTGTTGAGGGTAGCAGTCACGTGGCCGTTGAAGCTAAGGCGCTGGTCTAGCCGAACGCCCAAATACTTCACCGACTTTTGCCAGGCGATAGGCCTCCCTTCGAGGGAGAGGGCCTGGCATCGGGAAGTGGACTTGCTGGTGAAACAGATCGCCTCGGATTTCTCCGCGTTGATCAGCACCCGCCACTTCCGGAGCCAGGCCGGAAGCAGATTCAACTGACGCTGCAGCTTTGAACACGCAATTCGCGGGGACAGGGAGCTGCAGTAATACATTGCGTCGTCAGCGAATAGAGATAACGTGACTCCAGGAATGACAGGCAAGTCGTTCGTGTACACTAGGTACAGAACGGGGCCGAGGACAGATCCCTGCGGAACGCCAGCGGCGACGGGTCGGACTGACGAACAGGACCCTTCGACGCTAACCCTGAAGGTACGATCACAGAGGTATGACCGCAAGAAATGCACAATGGACGGTGGTATGGGGGAGTGAGCGAGTTTGTAGAGAAGACCTTCGTGCCAGACTTTGTCGAAGGCCTTACTCACGTCCAACAAGACAGCGCCCGTAGACTCTTTCTTGTTGGCGGCGTCGGATAATGCTGTGACAACTCGGACGAGTTGTAAAGTTGTCGAGTGCTCTCTACGGAACCCGAACTGTTCGCTCCGAATAAAGTTATCCAGCAGCGGCCAGATGCGGGCGAGTAGGAGACGCTCAAACACCTTTGAGAGTACTGGCAACAATGATATGGGACGATAGCTGCCTGCAAGCATGCGAGGCTTGCCGGGCTTGGGAATCATACAGATGTTGGCATTTTTCCACAGGCGGGGGAAGTATTGCAGCCGGAGACTGGAGTTGAACAGATCCAGGACCAATTCAACGCCCGAGGCCGGGAGATGTTGCAAAGCTGCGGCCCCGATCCGATCAGGACCAGGGGCGCGACGTCGGTTTAGTCGACAGATAGACGAAACTAGTTCGTCCCTGTCGAAGAGAGCGGGAGGGTCAGGTGGAGGGCGGGAAAAATAACCTGATAGGAAGTCTCGAACCACAACCGAGAAGGCAGGGTCCGAGACGCCTCCATGAACGGTGAATTGAGTCTCCATGCAGTCGGCGAAGACCTCTGCCTTGCCTTCCGACGAAGAAACAATGCCGTTCGGGGTATTCAGCGGGTTGCGAGTACGCTTCTCGCGAGTAAGGCGACTCGTTGCTCTCCAGACGGAGGCTGGGTCGACTTCAAGGGACTCAAGGTATGAGTCCCACTGATCAGAGTTTACGTCCCGCAAAAGTTGCTGGACGTAAAGAGACTGGGCCTGAAACCGTCGTTTGACGGCGGGATCTCGGGTTCGTTGCCATCTGCGGCGGAGCTTGCGCCGAAGCCAGATGGCGTGGATAACTTCCGGTTGAAGGGCCGATTTACGATTCACCTCTACGTTGTATGTGTGTCGATCCATGACACCTTGGACCAACTCCTGAAGATGAGTGGCACGGAGATCCAGATCGTCACGAGTGGCGATCGGGTCCGCTGGGACAGATGGTAACCTTCGAGATAGCTCGTCGTGATAGGAGCGCCAGTTGACCCTCCTAGCAGGACCAGCAGGAAGTCGGGGTGAAGCCGACACATCTCGAACAGTTATTAGTAGGGGATTGTGATCAGACGAAAGGTCTGACACTGACGAGACCTGGATGTTATGGGCCACGTTCCTGACTACAACTACATCAAGAACGTCCGGTCGGTGACCGGCATAGTGGAAGTGGGTAGGATCATCAGGGCCGATGACGTGCGTATCCGGGTCGTCAAGGACGAACCGGCGGAGTGATCTGCCGTATGCGTTGGTAGTCCTACTGTTCCAGGAAGGATGTTTGGCGTTGAAGTCGCCGGCTGCAATTGTCGAGATTGGGTGGTCGAGGAGAGCGTTCCACTCCTCAGGCGGGGGCGGCGGGCTCAGGCCAGGCCGGAGATACGCGGAAACAATGCGCAACTCCGAGCTGCCTGCGTCCACCGCCACCGCGCAACCTTCGATGAGTCGAGTAGTGAGAGGGGGTAGTGGCCTATGGGATATCCGCCTGTGGACCAGAATCGCCGTACCCCCTTTCGGGGGTTGGCGCGGCTGTCGGGGACGATCCTGACGATAACAAGTGTAAGAAGGAAGTGAGAATCGATGGTAGGGGGCTAGATGGGTTTCGGAGAGAAGCACGACATCAACGTCGTACTCCACGACGAAAGCCGCCAGCTCAGATCGACGAGAGGAAACGCCATCAGCGTTCCAAGCGACGATCCGCAGGGATCTAGCCATTGAGGGGGAGGAGAGGGAAGAGAGCAGAGAGGGATTGGAAAACTAACATCAGTACTGTCGTGGTGTCAGGAGCAGACCTGATGCTGTCAACAAGTTGAGTGGCCCAAGCCGTCAGGGGGTCCGCTGGAGCCCGAGAAAATTCCCGGGACCCGCGCGGACGTTCCTGAGGAACTTCAGCCAGGACTGTAGATGGCGCTGGGTTGGCGGACTGAACTATGGTCTGCTCACGCGGAGGTTGGGAGATGACAGGGGCGGGAAGATCCCGCTGAGGTTGGGCAGGTCGAGCCTGCTGATGGCGTCGGCCGGGAGTCCGGCGACGCGAGCGCTTTTTGGTACCCTTTCGGGCGGAAACAGGTTTTGATGATGTCGTAGCAGCGACAGCTGCATAGGAAGGGCCGGGCGCTCCGGCAGGCGCCGGGAGTGGAGCCGTCACAGGCGCCGCCGGAGCGGCGCCTGCAGGCGGGACTGAGACCGCGGGAGCGACAGGAGTCGCTGCCGGGGCCTTGACAGATGTACCGGTGAGAGGGGGGAAGACCTCTCGCCGATTAGGGGCCGGGCCAGCTACACGACGCTGCGCGCCAGGGCGCGCAGATCGCTGCTGTCTTTCTGCCTCGATGTACTTGATACAACCCCGGTAACTAGCCGGATGGGCGCCCTTGCAGTTGCAGCAGTACGGGACAAAACCCGGCACACGAGGCTTATCACAGCCACGGTGAGGGTCGCCGCACCGCACGCAACGTGGGGGCGCATGGCAGAACAGGGATGAGTGCCCGAAGCCCTGGCAGTTGAAACACTGAGCAGGGCCTGGGCGCGGGTCAAATGATCTAATATTCACCCGCAGGTGAAGGAGTGTTTGGAGGCCATAGACCTCCTCAAAATTTCCGGTTTTGAGCAACTTTACAAGAAAAGAGTTCACGGGATGCTTAGAGTCCCCTTTGCCAGCGTGCAAAACCGACACAGCAGTTGGCGTATATCCAAGTGAGGTCAATTCCTGCACGATAGCATCGGAGGGGGTATGACAGGGAATGCCCTGAATCACAATTTTTACCTCACGCTCCTCAGGGAGAGCGAAGGTATGGAACGAGATGTTCCGCGCTGACAGAAAGTGCTGAACAGCGCGGAAGTCTACAATGGATTTAACGCCCAGCTTCAGCGATTTGCAGGAGCATTTCGCTTCCACGGACGTCGAAGGAAGGGCAGAACGGAGATTAGCTAAAAGCTGAGTGTAATTCCTATTATCAGGGATGATAATAGGAGGAAACTTAGTGGTAGAAGGGTCAGGCTGAGAACTAGTGGAAGGAAGATTAACAGACTGCCGGCCGCTGTTACCTGAATTAGCGACCTGGTTAGGTGAGGCGGGAGACTGACGGGCGGCGAGCTTTCGCTTGCGTTTGGCGCGTTTGCCATCCACAACCGAAAACTCTTCATCTCCCGACCCAACACTCCCCATATGGACATCGGAGATATCACTTTCACTGCCACTATCACAATGGGTTTCACGGGGGAGAGGAGTATTCAAAGGAGCAGAACCGCAAGCGCCCAAGAGAGAGCTTAACGGCTCCGGCAAAGGAACGTCAGGTTGAGTTGACGCCATTTCGGAAGCCCGAAATGGACGTCAAAGGTGGTTAGAGGAGAGAGAACTCACCAGCACTGATTATTCTAACTAACAGGCACTGACACACGTACTCACCAGAAGCCGCACAGCACACGAACACAAAAACGGCCGCGCACTACACTGCACTGAGATTACTGCCAATAACACACTAAATAATTAAAATTTCACAAAGATAAAGAAGTAGAGCACAAACTCAACACTAGTGCTGCACTTGGTGAAAAAATCACTTTGAAATATTGAAAAACAACTGTGAAATCACCAGGCAAAAACGCCATACAGACGGACACAGCCTACCCTGGCAACAGCTCGAGGGAGACCTCGATTTTTCTGCGAGTTCAGGATGGTCAGTCATTACATAGACTTATAACCAGAAGTCAGCTAGCTGTAATTACGAAAACTGTAATTTTAATGAACTGTCAGTTGAAAGTTCTGCCAATGAATGTGATTCTTGTAGTGTAGTTTAAGAGAGAGGTCTAGTCAGTTCGACTGACAAACAGATCTGCTACACGACAAGATTTAAAAACATTATTAAAGCCATTACTTTGAAATTACTTTTACAATTAGAATTAGTTTTATCTAAAAAAATACTGGAATCGTCTACTAATTGTTTGTTTTAAGACTCTAAAATTTAGATTTGTATTTTAGAGCATAACAAATCGGAGAATATTACGGTGTATCCTTGTTTTCTTAAATGTCTCTGCGGATCCCCTGAAAAATTGTAGCGGACCTCACTTTGGGAACCACTGGTCTATCCTTTTCGCTTTGTTATTGGTAGTCTTTTTTCGAACAGGGTTTGAAACAGGGTTGTGGGGACGCAACGCAGCGGTATGCCCAGAAGGGTGGTAACTAGTCCCGCTCAGTCTGTAAAGTACAGCAATATCAGTCGTGAGTATGGTGCGTGAAGATAGTTTGATCACTACTTTATCAGCGCACCGCGACGACACTTTACAAAGTGGCCAGTCAAGTGTAAAGTGTCACGACTCGTGTAATTGCCCTCTGCTGACACTTGTTCAGCGGCAACTACAGTACTTTCGCTTTGGGTCTACGTGCAGCGAACTTAATCCATTTAATTCTCACATCAAACGCGTCCAATCTTCTTGATTTTGCAAGTCCCCCTCCTTCACCACTCACAATCACAACGTTCAGGTCCATGAAGGGTTGAAAACTTCTACGCGTTCATAAATTTCTCTTTCTCTTCTTTGAGTATTGTTCTTAAAGTTTTACATTCCTCTAGCTCAGTGGTTCCCAAAGTGGCGTCCCCGGACGCCTGGGGGCCCGCGACAATATTTCAGGGGGTCCGCGGAAACTTTTAAGAAAAAATAGAATATACCGTAATTATCTCCGTTTTTTTGTAGTCTAAAATCTTAATATTAGAATCTTAAAACAATGAGTAGAAGATACTAGTTTTTTTTGTTCAAACCAATTGTAAAACAATCAGAAATTGTAAAAATAATTTCAAACTAATGGCTTTAATAATGTCTTTAAGTCATGTCGTGTAGCAGATCTGTTTGTCAGCCGAACTGACTAGAGCGCCGCATCAACGCAGAACTGATCGCGCTGTTATAGTCCGTACAAGCACTGTATCTAAGCATAACGTTTTTCCGTGTAGCTGGTTTTATTCCTAAGTAGCTGGGTTTCGACACGTGTGGCTGGAAAGATAGAGCCGAGGCTGGCAAAGTTAAGAAATAAACTTGATGTCGAGAGTGACTTAGTATTGAAATTATCATACATTAAACCTAATATTTTAGAGGTAATTGTTCAAAAGCAGCTTCATTGTTCACATTAACTATGTTTGATATCATTAACATTATAATTTTGCAAGTTAAGACAATTTTGGTTTTAATACATTTTAATTAAAATATAAGAGTGTATCACATTTACTGTTTGTGTTTTATTTCATAACTCAGCCGGGGTCGTGAAATTTTTAATTTTTTGAGGGGGGTCCGCGGACTGAAAAGTTTGGGAACCACTGCTTCATTTAAAAGCATATTCAGGAACTGAAATGTTTTTCCAACGGTAGAAGGTTTAGCCCTACTGTTTAGCCTCAAATCTGGAGGACCGGTTCATTTGATTTTACGTCCCCTAGTTCAATCGATTCCACCACATCTTCCAAACAAAGCCTCATCAGCCCACTGTATTTCGTCAGAGTCCCATTTTTGTAGCTTCTCGGGATCCCTACCATTTGGAGGCTCTTCACGTTCCGATTTGTTGTCGATCAGAGTAACTGTAACACACTTAGTAGCAGAATTAGACCTTTATAGTAAACTATATATATATATATAATCCCTTCTATCCATTTTAATCGAGGTCTGCCTCTTTTTCTTCTGTTGCTAGTAGGTCTGTATTTGAACACACTCACATGTATTCTTTCTTCACTCATTCTCATTAGGTGTCCATACCAGGAAAACAGTTAACGTTTTATATCTTCTATTACAATTTCTTTTCTATTTGTTCTTTCCCTTATTACGTCATTCCTTACACGTTCCAGACGAGAAACTCTGGAAGTTCGTCTAAGATAGTCTATTTCTACAGCTCTTCCTGCGGTTTTTCGTTGATTATCCAACATTCTGACCCATAGGTGGTAATTGGTTCAACAATGGCTTTATAAATATTGATCTTTGTCGGTAGCCCGATTTTGGTGGACCATAAAAGTGAGTTTAATTGGCGTATGGTGCTTTTCCCTAAAACTAATCGCGACATGAGTCGCGTGACCCCTGGGCTATGCACAGCGTACAATGGGTGTACGTTGTGTAGCAAACGGAAGAGGGTAAAAGGGGGGTTTCCGGCGCCTGAAAACTGGAACAAATCGGCTAAGGAATGGTAACCCCTACAGAAGAGTCCCTGGTCCTCCAGGTCGGGGGTTGAGGCGATGGGCTAGTAACTCATCCCTTGGAAAAACGTTTATATAGCCGGTACTAAGGATCTCAGTGACATGCCTCGGAATATGGACAGAATTAGGAATAAACGATCAAAGCAACGGAAACGGATAATGAACTTGGCAACTTGTAGTAAACTTTGATTCTAAAAGGTAAAGGGAATTTCCCTTTGTTCTGAAAGGAAAGAAGCGCAAGGGTAGGCAGAGGTTGGAGTACTTGACGAATAGGATTTGATTCAGAGACGAAAAGGGTGTATCAGGATAGTATTAGTTGGAGGACTACAGGCGACTGATGACAGAGAGAGAGAGAGTTAGAGAGAGGGGGGAGTTAGACAGACAGACTTCTGACAGTAATGTTCCTGATCCAGAGAACTTACTGAGAACTTTCAAGTTCACTGTTTGTCATATCACGGTCACCAGCAAACTGGTGTTGCCAGGCTCCAGGTTTTAGAGTATAAGACCTCGTTTCTAATAGCCTATACCCTGTGGGTAGGCTGTACTCCTGCTTGGTCACGCAACTGAACATAAACAGAAACAAAAAAAAATATTTGCGGCCAAATGGTTGTAAATTACTTTCATTTATTGACCATTTGTTTTATTGTATCATCACGTGTCAGGAAATGCCGCGCAATTAAGAACACGTTATTACATCTAAGGCTTACGACTTGTCACATTCCTCTAATTTTATCCATTTCAACGTATGATCCAGAACGTCAGTACCATAAAGTAGTTACTTGTAAATGGCAATTATTATTTCGTTCAAGGTTTTTCCCGATTCCCGTTTTTCGTTACCGTGACCATCTACAATTTCTATTATCGATTTAAATATTTTCAGTCTACTCCTTAAGTTTTTATTCCTCAACACGACGGTCACTATGTTTCTTTACTAAAAACTCTTCTTTATTTCTTCTTCTTCTTTTACTGACGTTACAACCCGATGTGGATCTTAGGTTGCTCAACAATTTTCCTCCATTCCGTACTCTCACACACAACCTTCTCTAGCCTCTCATATTCATACTTATGAAATCCTCTTGTACGTCATCTATTCATCTTTTCTTACACCTTCCTGGTGTTCTTCTGCCTATTAGTTTTCAGTCTGCGATTTTTACTTCCATGTTCCATAAGGAAATAGAAGTATGGTGATGGCGAAAAAAATTGTGTTCGGGAAAAGGGCTGATTCTGATTGTACTACCCTCAAAACATGAAGAAAAGTCATTTTTCGAAAAGTGCGTGCGCGCGTGTGTGTGTGTGTGTGTGTGTGTGTGTATCAGTAGATTTTTTCTATGACGAACGATAACTGCCGCAAATTCAAACAGAATAAAATAATTTTTTCCATACTTTCCTGAATTGTAGAGGACTCAACGCTTAATGATTTTGGTAAAGATCGGTGAAGGGGAAGGGGTAGTTTACCTGCAACATTTTATGTTTTAACAAGAGCAAAGTACTTAATTTTGATAAATAAAGTATCCTGAAAAGGTCATAATAATCCACTGTAGAAACGCAGATGAAATATCTATAAATGGAAAGGCTAGTTGGAGGTTTGGTGGTAATTTTCTATAAATGAAAATGATAGTTGAAGTGGGAGGGGACAATTTTATTTATATGTCATGTGTACTACGTTATCGGCAACAAAGAAGTAGTGTGTTGTTAAAATTCCTTCCCGGGCTGTCTGGCCGTGGTCCATGTTTTCTACAAAACCAGACATTTCGGCAGTGCCATCGACTGCCATCATCAGTGAAAATCCAGTGCGCTAGCGTCAGGTGGTATACGTTAGTGACCACAGTACTGTGGTTAAGGCTGAAGAAAGAAGTAGTTTCTATGGAAATATTTCATTTCAAAAATGATTTTAAATATAAATCTTGGAAGTCACGTATGGTTCTCCATACCGATATTCTTCAGTTGTTCAGCCATCATCCACTCGTGTTGCGTGACCCAGCCATTTTAATCTTCTAGTCTTGATGAATGGGACAGTGTCATCGGCGTATATTAATTGATCCAGTTCATAATTCGTTCGTATCCTCCATGATCCGTCTTCAGTTTGGCAAGGTGCAAAGTCCTTTTGCAAGATTTAACGCTAAAATATTCTGATGTGTTACTCATCAGCGTTAGTTAATGTCCAGGCCTTGCGTCGGTATGTCTCTATTGATCGAACGATACTTCTAAAAAATGGCTATATAAAAATCCTAAAGATAATAAAATAAAAACCGTTGTTTCTACGTTAATAAATATTAGTCTAAAGCCAAACTACAAGCTAATAAAGCGTTGTTTTTCAAAACAGAAATATTCCTCATTCCACTTTGTCTCATAAGAGTACTTGTCTGGCGTTTCACCAAACACCAGTACTGGAGTACTGGAGTATAAAACAATTCTAAACACGATAAGATAAAATAATCTTACGTACGTGTTTCAAGCCTGGATACTTCGCCGGATAACATACGTGTGAGTGCGCGCGCTTTTACGTGTGCATGGACGTGTACGTATCTCCGTTACACAACCGTTCTCATCAAATACTCATCATATTTCCTGTGGGAAATCATAGCCATCGCTCGCCGTGCCGTGTTTCAGCTTTACGTTGTTATTTTTAAGAAGAATGTGTAAGAATATATTACACTTGTTATGAAATGTAATCTTTATTATTATATTTTGTGTGTTTCGTATCTTATTTTCGATTTGTATGATCGTAAATCAATTTAAGTATACCGTAAATAGACACATACAACCACAAACATACTCGACCGTATTTGCGAGTGTGTGTGTGTGTGTGTGTGTGTGTGTGTGTGTGTGTGTATATTGTTACGACATTACAGAACAATCTACGTGTTTCTCGAACGATCCAGTGGAATACGGCTAAATGTTGTGGCGTACGTGATTCAACATGCGCTCGCGAGACTTTTCTGGAAGCAGCCAGCCGCGCGGACTGTGTCAAGGCCGCAATTAATTACGTCGTAGTGTGGAGCTAATGCGCTGTATGGAATAATCTAGTATTTCGGAGGGGGGTATAAATACCAGTAGACTCAACGACGTTCAGTTTCAGTTATAGTTGGGATATATTACAGTACGGTTCGAGTTTATTGTTGGGCGATTACAAGTGATTACTCTGTGCCTTCAAGCGGTTATTGTGGCGAAGTGTTGTATTTTAAAATCGGGCGGTATAATTGTAATACAATTGTGCTTTATATTAGTTGACATTTTATTGCGTGTGAACAATTTTTATTTGATTTGTTGTAAGAGACTGTGTTGTTAATTACGAACTGTTCAACTATGATAATTAAACCTGGTGATTTGTGACTTACGTAAATGGTGTCTTGTATTTCGTTTTCCACTGTACCATACGACGATCAGTAGGCAGTCGAAACAATATATATATAAATAAAAAATATATAGTGATATTATTCAATATAGTTTATTCTGCAAGTAGTGCATTGCATTTTTTCCCCTTCAATAAGCAATACACTACTTGTAGATTAAACTTATTTGAATAATATCGCAATATTATATAATTGCTGCAATAAACTTTGAGTTACGTATATATATAAAGTGATGGATACATGTAAAAGCAAGATATAAAGCAAGGGAGAAGCAATATATAAAACGCGCAGCGTAGTCAAATCAACATCAGTACGCCTTGAAAATGTTCCGTGATTACGGAACGAAACGTCGGCAATATAAGCATCACGTAAACGGATGTACCCAAAAACCTGCAACAACATATATATAGCTTCATGGAGTCTGTGTGTGTGTGTGTTTGTGTAATGTGTGTGTGTAGATTATAAAAATGAGTTACATCAGCTTGTATGGCGTTGTCATTCATCATTCTTATATAAGTAACTAAGTAACTCGAAAATTTCTTGCAGTAATTGTTGTATAATATTATGTATGGTATCAAATGCAATATCTTCTAACTTGATAATACTTGAAGAAATTATATTTGACAATATAATATATAATATATATATATATTATTTACAACTATATAATATATATATTATTTATCACCGTATTAATTATGGTTCCTAGTAGATACCGGACGTAATAAAAACGCAGTTATTCAATTCCATAATCATTTCAATTTCAAGATAATATAATTTTAATATATTTTCTAAGTTACATTATATAAATAGTGGTGTTTTGTCTTAATAGATTAACTTATGGTACTTAAATATGTTGTTGTTAGTGTTAGTCCCAGATACACACATTATATAACACTATACAGTAGATCTACACTAAGCCATACACAATACATAGCCTACACTACAATACAAATATGCATATTAGTTACTTACATTAAATTACACGTTGTGCAATGCACAGTGACAGTGTGTGAATCTGTTACGTGACTGAAGAAGGAGCAGACGCGTAAAGTAAAGAATGTTCAGGAATACAGGTTCAATGGAGGAGGAGGTTGGGTTTGTTGACTCGTCGGTTTAAATTGTCTGTTTGTTTTCTGGGAATGTACTAAGTATGAGTAACGCTTTCTGGGACTCCGCACGTGAATTTTCTTTGTTTACAGGAGTTTTATTATTTTTTCGATAGTTATAATTTCAAGGAATTGCCGTTTGAAGTAAGTTATTAGTTTCAGTATGTATTATTTTTGCTTTGTCATACTGGAAGGTGTGGCCCTGGACACGAACGTGTTGGGTTATTGCTGCTGGATGGTGTTTATTGCTTTCTGTTGTATCACAGTTGTATTTCTGTTGATAAACTGTTATTTTTAAATATTGTTCAGAACGTTCATAATATTTTTATGGCAGTTTTCCTGACATGGAATTTCATAAACGACATTGTATTTTACTTCTGCTTCATATCTGTCTTTAGTTTATTTACTGTATTGATATTTTTGTACGCTACTTTCTTCGTTAGTGCTCGTCAGTATTTTGAAGAGTTTCATAGATTATGTTTTTATATACGGCAAGGAAAAATACTTAGTATTAGTGATATGTATACTTCTTTGGGTATACTTCCATTTGTTTGGTCAAAGAAAGCTTTTGATAAAGTTAAGGTACCACAAGGTTAATTAATGTACTACAGACTAAGGTGACAGATTCGAAAGATATAAGATTGATAAAAGAATTATGGGAAGATCGAATCTTTCGTCACTCGTTTTATTCTTTCTATCCGAAGAACGTTGGAAACCCAGTGCGACATGAGTCCCAACTACGTCAACCATACATTCTTCGTCTGCAACAGATGTGAGCGACGCAGGAGATCGTTGCAAGTAGACAATAGGCAAGAGATCTTCTCGGATAAATTCGTCGATACAATGCTTCCAGGGAGGGAGGACTCCTGGAACTATAAGGCATGCTTTGCAGGAGAACAGATTCTTTGCGCGAAGAAGGTAGACTTGGTTAAAATTAATATAGAAGAACAATAACAAGCCTGACGCGAGCCCTAGCACCGAAGAACAATGGTTCTAGCCCGTAGTAACGTGTCAAACAGTTCCTGGTCTGTGTCCTAGAATTTGTGTAGTTACAAGTGGTCTCGAACAGTCTGCAAGTTACGTGAGTGGACGAGGCACGCCGAGCTAGTCGAGAAGCGGTTAGAACGACACTGTCACGTACTGCAATTGTCGTACAATAATACTAATATTGACACTGAAATGAAATAAAAATATTCAGATATAAAGACATTTTATTTTACAAAAATGAGATTTTTGCCTTCCAAAACATCATTTGAAATGCAATTCTTAACTGGCCTCTTTACTGCAATTCTTTACTACAATTACCGCTTTATTGTATTGTGCAGTTAACCAAATAATTTATGAAACATTAGATACAGGTAAAATTGCAGTAAAAATATAAGTGTATTTATTTTTGATTTTAAATACCTATTAAGGAAAATTGATTTTACTTAGTTGGAAACGGAAAGGAAAAAATAATTTTTTTTTCAAATTTTCGTTTTTAGCGCTAATTAAAAGCTGAGGTTTTTCTGAATGCACTCATGTGCGACACTTGTTATTTTTAACAACAATTCGCATCAAAATATGCTTTTGAAAAATATATTACACCTTTTGACAGCTACCGTCAATTAAAACATCCATATTCAAACACGCATATCTTTTGAACCACTCCATCAAATTTCGTGATTCTTTCGTGAAACTTACTACATTTCATGCGCAATGGTTGGCAGCACTTAACTATTCAAAAGCGTTCAGCTGGCAATTGTAATAAAGTGTCTCCATGGAAACACTCAAAACTCAACTTTCACATGTTTTCAGTTTTTTCTCGATTACCGAAAGTATGGTTTTTCAATACATAAGGAACATTTTCTCATCAACCACTGAAAGAATCATTGTGAAATTTTCACACAATATTCAAAGTATGTGAGTATATATATTAAGTTTTTTCTATGATGGTAAATGCAAATTTACATATTACAAAAAATAGTTTTTATGAAAACTTATCAACTTTCAAAAGTTAAATGAGAAAAATTGTTTTTTCATTTCCTGTTAAATATTTTTTAACAAAAAAGCAGCTCTTGCGAAAAGGTTTACAGAAACTGCTGTGAAAATTTCAAATAGATTGTTTTAGTAGTTTTTTAGAAAATGTTTCTTATGTTAATATGGTGGAAGATAGAGATTCCGTGTCCCCTTAAGTTTGGTGGCTTTTACCCATTTTTAAAATATTAATGGAAATGTTTGCGCGTGCCCCCTTAGTCCGCAGGCCCCCGCATTGGGCGCTCTGCGAGTTTGGCTGTTACGCCACTGATCATGCATTAAAAATATTATTTAAAATTAACTGTATTCACTATCTGAAGGTTGGTAACGCTTTTCTCTTCTATTTATTTTTTCCGTGGAGATTGTACGATTAACTAAATTGTGTTGTTATAACTAGCACAGCTCACTTGATAACAAAATTCTCGTTGAGTCCGTCTACTCTTCTCACGCACACAGCTATGTAGTGTATATAATATAATAAGTTGTTCTCTTCATAACAAAAATTATAATATAATCAGGTGAGACGTTGGCGGCGGCGGTGGCTGCGGTGGCGCTAATCTTGTTTAGTTCTCGCTTCTTGGTGTTTGTTCTGGGGATTGCCGGTGTTTGCCGAGCTCTCTACGCACTGTCTTAACGGCTATTTATTTATACGTCTTAGCCGCCCCGTCTCGCACCGCTGCGTAACAGATTGTTTAAACAAAAACCTATCCTACCTGCCTTCTGCCTGCCTCTGCGTCACGGAGGACGGATAATCGCAGCATTATGTTTAATGCTTCAAGTCGTTACATTGTTGGCACTGTAAAGGACAGTGTGTAAACACTGTTACAATGACATCATTTGTGGTCTTACAACAGTGGTATAAACTTCTGATTACAGTGAATAATCTTTTGATTAAAATAAATTGATTAAATACAACTGTAAATAAGAAAATGAAAATACGATTATGAGACGGAGAGCTGAGCTGTATGTATGCGTGAACACAGGATGCGCATGTATGCGTGTTGATAAGAAGGCAAAGCTTATTAGTACTGTCGCATATACTAGATAGCTATATACCTTGAATTTCCTGACCATATGACTCGTAAGTGAGCTTGCTACTCGCATCTTTCCTTAGTTTCAGTTTGACAATCGTTGTGACACAGTAGTATTAAAGTCGTGAGTTTTGATCTAAATGGAGTCATTACTTCCAGGAAAGTAAGAAAGAATGACCCTCTACTTCTTCACGAGGGATATCAGTACAGGATGAAACGTTTAAATAACTATACACTCAAAACTCGTTTATCCGAATTTGATGGGACCGCGCCCGTTTCGGATAAACGAAATTTCGGATAAACCGAAAAATTGTCGCATTACAGTTGTTTATTAACATAGGATTGTTTTATGTGAACTGTTGTTATTCGGCGTAAAAAAAAAATGAACTGTTATAATACATAACAGTATACAGTACTTGATGTTTACAATATATGAACAATGAACATAATACTTTTTGTTCGAAAATCCGAACAAATCGATAATTCGGAGTATCCCTTATCCCAATTAGTTCTGATTATTGCCTTTCTACTTTATATCACGTGGAATCGCTTGTCTACGCTATTAAATATAGATTATAGAGACAGGAAAATGCTTTTGTGTATTTTAAAATTTACTAAAAACTGTTTCGGATAAACCGCATTTTCGAATAAACGCGATTCGGATATACGAGTTTTTAGTGTATTACGTTCTGGGTGTGTAGGATGGAAGAACATCAATCAAGGGTGCAGAAAAAGAAAGAGTTAATTCTGGGAGCACAAATGTCCGAAAAATAGAACTCAAAATTTCAATAAAATTGAAAATTTTTAATTGGTGGGTAAAGTTATGAGGGGGAATTTTATTGAAAATACAAAATCTGTATCCGTAGCCTCTCTGTTATATATATGTAGTAATTCGATAGAATTAATATGTCTCAACACTCATTGCAAATTTTGAATCGCTTTCAAAATGTTTGTAAACTAAGTTTCAAGAACTTTATATTTTGTTATTAGTTTTGTGTATTTATGAATAATGTTATATATACAGAGATCGCTGGAGACATACGTAGACTGAAAAGCTATGACTACATTATTTGTCATTCAAGTATTATGTTACAAATTTAACTAAAAACTAACGCAGTAGTTTGAAACTTTTAATATTTAAATATAATTAATTCACTACCGACTCTTAACACAAAGTTTTTTATGGGTAAGAACGTAAAAGTTTTACCTTATAGCCTGAACCAATTTTTGCTTTTAAAAAGCTTCTTCAGAGGCTCCCGTTGGGAGCATTGTCCGTCTTGTTCTTGGCGACGGTATCGACTTTTGAAGGATCGATGTTGTGTGTGTGGGGTGTGATATGTTCGAATAATGCGTGTGATTTGACTTGAGTCTGTTCGTCGGTAGTGAATTAATTATATTTAGTTAAGTAACGGACACGTGATGGACAACGAAATCCAAGATTTTTAGTATTTATTTCATGATTGTTTGCTCTACAGTTATGTTACTCATAAAATGGTAGAGTAGTTGAGTTTTCGTAATTTTTCTGCTGATGTAAAAAATTGCCTGACACTGGAATGTAACTAACTTAAAAATAAATGTATTTTGCTGGTAGCTTACTAGTGCTGTGATAATGGCTTTAGTATTACTTGTACAAATTGTACTTGTATACTTGGCTTAATTTGTGACTTGTACAAATTTTCATTGGACCGCTAGTGTTGGCTACGGAGTTGGCGAACAGCGGGTAGAAAGATGTGCAGCCAGTCTAAAGATGAATAGAAGTGATAAGCGAGCTTGGATATCGCCGGGGTAAAGAGGCCGGTGGACACCTCAATTGGTAAGGGGAGGTATCTAACGAAGCCGGTCATTGGCCCAGCTTGCTAGACAGCTTGAGCGTTCCACTACAGCTCGCCGAGGTCCGGCTAGGGCCGGACCCTAGGTCCTTGGTTACCCCCAGAGGCGGCCTTGCTGCCTCTGGTCGGCGAACCTCCCGCTCGTTGACGGCCATGCCCGGTACGGGCGAGTCAACAAGCACGCAGTCGCTCGCTTCTGCACTGCCCCACTCGAGCTATTCGCCGAGTTCTCCGCCAATGCCTGCGGACCAAGTCAATCCCCGGACGGTCCCGCGGCCCGGTGACGAGACCGACGCTTTCGTGGCGGTTGGGCCACGAGGGCGCCCGGTTAAGAAACCGATGCGGAACCGGTCCTCCTCTACCTCTTCCTCGGCGTCCGCCATGGAAGTTGTCCCCGCCGATGGCGAATCTGGCGCGAGGCCGACTGTGTCCGGCGATGCCCATGCACCGCCGGCCACTAAACGCATCGCGCCCGTGTTCGTACACGGCGTGAACAACGTCACCGGTTTTTACCAGCGACTGATAGCGGCGCCCGGACTTTACCCGGCCAACGTCGACTTGAAGCTTCTTGGGGGCGACACAGTCAAGATCGTTGTCCGCGGAATGGACGTGCATCGCAATGTCATGGCGTTCGTGGAATCCTCCCAGCTGCAGTTCCACACCTTCTCCCCCAAGCACGTGAAGCCTCTGTCCTTCGTGATCAGAGGCTTGGACGTGGAATCACCTCTCGAGGAAATCCTCGATGAGCTGCGCGAGCTGGGCTATCCAGTTCGATCGGTTCAACGGGTATATGCCCCAGCCGGACCAAAGCGTCCAATTCCCCTGGTACGCATATTGGCGGAGAAAAGCGAGGCAGGGGAAAGCCTACTTTCTCTGATGCGGCTTTTTGGGTTCCGCGTTAAAGTGGAACGAAGCCGCGGTTCCGGGGTTCTGCCTCAATGTTACAGGTGCCAACGCTTCGGGCAACATTCCGACACTTGTTCTAACGCTCCTGCGTGCCTGAGGTGCTCTTTGCCTCACCCCAGTATACATTGCGGCGCACCGGCTTTCAAAAGGTGCATCAACTGTGGCGGAAGTCACCCCGCCAACTACCGGTCCTACCCGGTGTTCAAGCGGGAGCTTGAGCGGCCAAAGCCAAAAGAGCCCCTGCCACCACCGAGGCATCCGGAAGCTGGTTCCAGACCTGCAACCGAACAGCCAGGCCCTTCGCCTCCTGCTACGGCTGCCGTGACTTTCGCCACTGTTGTTAACAAACAACAAAAGAGAAGTAAAGGCCCGAAGCAATCACCTGTGGTTCAGGCAACCTCTACTCAGGGTCCTTCCCAGGCCCCTGCCCCACCTCAGACGAAAAAGCGTTGTAACACCGCGTCATCTAAAAGTGAGACAGACCAGTCCATAGAAATCATCTCGGTTGTGGAGCCTGAGACAACAACTCAATCCTCCCCAACACTGGAGAACCCCGACCCTGCTGTAGAAGCAGCCTCGCCTGACCTCCCACCCCCGCGGTTTCCTAATGCAGGCAAAAAGAAGCGGCATCGTAAGCCCCGTGGAGCTCGCTCCCGAGCTCCTGCCAACCCAGCCGCACAGGGGACAGCCTGCGCATCGCGTTACAAAGACCGACGCAATCGCATCTGTCCCTCTTCCTAGCACCTCCGTAGAGGCCCTACACCTGGCCCTATAACACCCTTGGCTTCCACCAATCACCCGATTGATAAGTCTCGGCGCTCTTATGCGCAAACAGTCTCCGGGCACTCTGCCTCAAAAGCCGTACCTAACGACTACCAGGTCGCCAAAGACTTCCTTGCGGAATTCGACCTCCGCAAAGTTGCTCAGACCTTCAGGTCCATCCGCTCCCGCTTGGAGACTGCCGATATAACCGGCAGAGGTTCATGTTCTTAGTGGAAGCCGCCACTTGTTTAGGACTTCTATGAGTCGGGTCCTGGAACGCCAACGGATTGGCTAACAAGATCCAGGAACTCCAAGAATTACTGGCCCGACTCAACCCCGATGTAGTACTTCTCAATGAGACCCACGTGACTCCTGCGAACCGGTTACGACTGGCCAACTATGTGTGCTATCGAAACGACATGCCGGGCACTGCTGGTGGCGGTACTTCGGTCGCGGTGAGGCACACAGTCTTCAGCATCACCGAGTCCTCTTGCCTGCAACGACTCACCTGGAAGTTACAGCTGTGGAGATGTTGAACACTCTGGGCGATGTACTCTTGGTAGCGGCGTACAAACCGCCGCAAAAAGAGCTCCTTCACATCGATCTAGCGGTCGCGTTCGATGCACACAGGAGGGTCATCATGGCCGGCGACTTGAATTGTAAGCATCGCGATTGGAACAGTCGCTTGACTGCCCCAAACGGGAAGCGCTTACGCAGGTTTGCAGATTCACGCAGGGTGACAGTGATTGGGGCCTGCCCAACCTACGTTCTACCCCTCACAACTCCGCGCGGCTCCCTATGTCTTGGACATAGCGGTGATCCAAGGAATTGACTGCCCGGTCCATGTGGCCGCGCTAACGGAACTATCGTCCGATCATCTCCCCATCTTGATACACGTCGCTACCCAGCACGTCGTACGCAGAGGTGTCAGGAAAGTGGTAGAATGGGACCGCTATGGCCCGGCGTTAAATCGCCGATTGCCAGAGGCGGGACCACTCGATACCGTCCGCCAAGTCGAAGAGGCAGTTGCCGCGTTTGACGAGGCTGTCGTATCTGCGATCGACGCGTCTTCCAGGATGAAGCCTGGCATCACGCCCCACTAGCAGCGGATCCCAGAGGAGACGAGTGCTCTCGCTTGCGAGAAAAATCGCCTCCGGAGACGCTGGCAGCAGATCCGTGATCCGGCCGACAAGGCAGCGTACAACCGGGCGACCGGCATTTTACGTCATGAAATGCAGGCCTACCGGAGACGCTGTTGGGAACTCGCCGTGGCCCAAGTAGCCCTTACCGGATACCTTCGGCGTTGGTAGGGAAGAGGCGCCGACCTCGTATCCCAGCCATTGCTGGACCTTTCGGTCAAATCCTGACTCGCCCGGAGGCGAAGGCCGAGTACTTGGACGCGTGTTTCGAGCATCAGTTCACTCCAAACCCGCTCATGGACTGGGACTTCGATGAAGAAGTCGAAAACAAAGTGGAAAACGTTCTGTCTCTTCCGATCACTGCGGAGCCCGAACGTACCGAGAAAGGCTCCTGGCCCGGACGGCGTCTCGAACGCCGCACTAACACGACTCCCGGAGCAAGGAATACTTTTCTTGGTTGCACTGTTCAACGCGTGTCTAAGACTAGCCTATTTTCTCCAGAAATGGCGAAAGGCGACGGTTATAGTAATCCCGAAGCAGGGAAAGGACGCTTACCGTCCCGGCAACCTCCGGCCCTTTAGTCCACTGTCAGCCACGTCAAAGCTCCTCGAACGTCTTGTACAACGACGAGTCCTAGACCATCTAAGAAACTTCGCAATCAGAATGATCAATATTGCACACCACTATATAAAAATTATTCCGATTAGTGCTTTCAAGCTTCACAGCTCATCGTCAGATCAGGAATAGGCAGAAAATATGTAATACCCAACCCTTCACCCCTCTCCCCCACCGTGCTCACCCACAACAAACTAAAAATTAATGACCCTTCCCCACCCCCTAAACTCTGTCTCACCATCTGTACAGTTACATATTTTTCTAGTAAATTCCTTGTGTTTCAGTGTGTGTGTGTGTGTGTGTGTGTGTGTGTGCATCCCTTTAAACTACCCTCTTCCTCTCCACACACGTGGGTCTGTCACACACCCTTATTTTAAAACAACCAATTAGTACTATGAAATATAATTCTTAATCTTATCTATCTGCTCTCTCTCATTTACTTCTTAATCATGTTATAAAATATTTCTTCATTATCAAATTTAATTTTAATATTAATTAAATTGTCTAACCCTTTTTCTCTTTCTTTCAATATTTCTAACTCCTCTCTAAGCTTCCTTTCAACTGTGTTATTTACTACTTTTACAATTTCGTATTCTTCCAAAGGATTAACAAACTTGTGGTTGTCTTCTATGAAATGTCTTGCATATAACGAATTGGTTGTTCTATTACCTTCTCCACGTTTGTGGTCAGACAACCTGCATGCGAATTTTCGTCCTGTCTCCCCTAGGTACACTTTGTTGCAGTCTTTACATTTTAATTTATAAATTTCGCTTTTCTGTAATACTGGAATTTTTTCTATATTCTTATTCCTTATCTTATCAAATACCGTTTCACATTTTTTAATAGCTATATCTACTCCATATTTATTAAAACATTTTATAATTTTTCTAGTATGTGAACCTATGTATGTCAATGACCCTGCATAATTCTTTTGTTCTGGTTCTATTTTAGCTTTTTGTATGTTGACCCTTTTCATAACTTTATCCACTATGTTGGTGCTATAATTATTATTCCTTACAATTCCCTTTATCGTTTTTAACTCCCTATCTTTTGATTCGGTCTCTTTTAAACACTTCTGAGCTCTGTAACAAAAGGAATTGATTGCCGCCATTTTATATCTGTATGGGTGGTACGACTCTCTTGGTATAATTATATCAGAATACGACTCTTTCCTAAATATCCCAAACTGTAGTTTCTCATTATCTTTAATTTCTATGTTTAAATCTAAGTAATTTATTTGCTTACCTCCTATCTCTTCCTTAAATTGTAAGTTTTTATCCTTATTATTTACCTCCTTTATAAACTCATGCACTTCTTCTATGCTTCCTTCCCAAACTACTAATACATCATCAACGTATCTAGACCATAATTTTATATTGTCTTTATACTTAGTGGAAGTTATTAATTGCTTTTCAAAATCATTCATGTATATTTCAGCAAGAATAGGGGATAATGAAGACCCCATAGGTAAACCTTTTTTCTGTATATAAAACTTGTTATTAAACCTAAAATAGTTCTGATGTACACATTCTTTAATTACTTTCATCAACTGCTTTTTATACCTGTATTCTCCCATATTATTATCGTTTATTAACTTAATAACTTTATTTACTGTGATATTAGTAAACATGTCCTTAACATTCAGTGATATCAATTTTGTATTTACATTAATGCTAATATTTTCTAATTTTTCTATCAATTTTATATTATTCTCTATGTTGTATTTTGTCCCAAATTCATATTTCTCTTTCAGTACTCTGCTAACTTCCTTTGATAGTTTATAAATAGGTGCATTAATAAAAGAAACAATCGGTCTAATTGGTTTTCCTTCTTTATGTATCTTAACCTGACTTTTAAAAGTTGGTGCTGTTGGATTACTTTCCAATAAATACTTTTTCTTATTTTCTTCTATAAATGTTATCTGTTTCATCATTTGTTTTATCCTTGACTGGTACTTACTTGTATAATCATACTTTATTTCCTCGTATGGTCCTTCCCTTATAAATTCTTCCGTTTTCTTTATGTATTCTTCCTTTCTCATTAGTACCATTGTATTTCCTTTATCCGCCTTCGTAACTATAATATCATTCTTCTTTATTTTATTCTTTAGTTTAGTTACAGTTGCTTTGATTTTTTGTTCATTCTTTGAATTATACAAACTTTTCTTAAATATTTTATCTACTACATTCCCTACTTCCCACCTTATTCTTTTTTTATCATT
The DNA here is from genome assembly GCA_034769895.1 of Magicicada septendecula. Classification (NCBI taxonomy): domain Eukaryota; kingdom Metazoa; phylum Arthropoda; class Insecta; order Hemiptera; family Cicadidae; genus Magicicada; species Magicicada septendecula. Next base: position 1,394,888,440 of record CM068367.1, read on the forward strand.
TTCATTTCCTAGTTTTTGTATTATGCTTTCGCATTCAATAATCGTTTTTTCTTGATTTAATTCTGGTGGCGGTGCGTATTTTAAGCCTTTCGCTAACATTTCTTTTTCTTCCGTATTGAAATTTACCTCTGTAAGGTTTATTACTCTTTTTTCATAGTTATTCTTAGAGAGGTGTTCCTTTTTTACTTCGTTCTTTCTTATTAATTTATTTAACTTATCTACCATTTTTTTATTTTTATTTTCCAATTTCTTTTCTATGTACCCCAAACCAAAATTATATAATATTTCTTCTAACTCTACATACGAGTATATTCTTAATAATTCTATGTGTCTGTCATATAATTCCCTATTATATCTATTGATTAAGCCGTAGAGTGACCTTATTTCCAGTTTTATCCACAACTTCTCGCTTTGTTCTATTACTTTTTTGGCTACACTGTTCTTATTTTTAATTTTAACTTGAGCGTACTTTAGGATGACATTATTATCCAGACATTGTTTATTAAACCATATTTTACTTAAAACCCTCTTCAAATTAACTTTTAACTTAAGATATTTAAAAACTTTACTTACCTTATTGTTGTCGTTTATTACCTCATTGTTGTTGTCCATTACCTGTAGTCGATTGCACATCTTAACAGACGTTTAATGAAGAAATTTGTGTTAGTGGTTGAAATCACAATCAGAATGATCAATATTGCACACCACTATATAAAAATTATTCCGATTAGCGCTTTCAAGAGCTCCGCGGTGCTATTCTGAAAGCGCAGGAAAGAACCACGAGGACGAGTGAGACTCGGTAGAACGTATTTGCCCTGGTCGAGAGAGGTTAAATGCCTCGGTGTCCACCTTGATCGTCGGCTCACCTGGCGTGACCACGCTGACACTATGCGTCAGAGAGCGTCCGCTCGTCTCGCGCAACTATTTCCGATAGGTTACTTGTCAACAAGGGTATGACCCGCAAACTGGGTAAGTTGATCGTCAACGCGTACCTGTTGCCGATCATTACCTACGCCATTCCCGTCTGGGGTTACCTCGCAACCGTTCATAAAAGAAAGTTGCAAAGCGTTCTCGATAGGGGTCTTCGGCTAGCGGCCAAAGTCCCCTATCGGTTCCCTTCTCGACTTTTAAGAAGAGGACTCGGTGTCCGCTCCTTGGATGACACCGTAAGGCGACTTGCACGTAAATTTTACGTCCGAGCTGCGAGGACCCAGACAAACGCTCTCATAGCTGGCCTTGGCAAGTACCGAACACGTCCAGGTGATTCTTGGAAACGGCCTCGGCAAATACTGTACTAGGATGGCCTAGTACGAGCATGCCGTTGTAGCGGCCACTAAATAATTAAATATTGCGTCTGGACAGGACCACTAGGCAGGAGCCCCTACCGGAGGCTCGGTACTAGGAACCCATTGGGTCGTCTCACGACGTGCAACCCAACAGCTCTGGCAGTACGATGAATAGATAAGCTCGACGCACAGAACACAGGCTTATCAGTATCGGCGCTCAGAGCACGATTTCAGCGTTGGCGCTCAGAGCACGGGAGCTCTGAGCACGCTACTGTTCAAAAGTTGCTGTAAACTCAAGTCTAGAATTTAAAAATTATTTCCGTTGTCAGTATATTATCTACATTGAAACTATTTATACTGAGAGAACTGCAGTCTTTAAGCAGTGCAGTTTATGTACGAAACTTTATTCTTGAAACTCTTCAAATATATTAGAATTCAATCGACTTTAGGAAAGTTTGAAATAACAAGAAAAAAACCTCTCAAATGCCAAGCGTATTTATTTTGAATCCCCAAACCACCATTTTCATATAGGATGAGGGCGCTGAGTACGTAAATACGAAAAGTCTAGTCTTGATTTCATAATCATCATCATCATCCTCCTCAAAGTGTACTCCAAGAATGGTTTGTTCCGGTCTCAAATAGGCAAATATTACAGCTGGTCACTCCAGCGCTTCCTCAGACGTCCCATACCTCTCCGTTCCCTCGCCTTATAGTTCCATAGTTGTTTGGGGCTGCGGCAGTCATCCATTCGGCAAAGATGTTCCCACCAATTCAGCCGATACTGGGCGATCCTGTCGAGTATACTCATAGTATTCAGTTCCTGCCGTATATCTGTGTTTCTGCTATATTCATGGAGAGTATACCCTGCCACGTCCCTGAGAAATCTCGTTTCAGCCTTTTGGATGCGACTGGCCTGGCCTTTCGTCCAATTCTCAGACCCATAAAGAAGTGTGGGAAGAGCCGTCATCTTGTAGAATTTTAGGCGTGTTCCTTTACTTCCTGACTTAAGGGTTCGCCTGATGGTCCCGCACATAAGGTTAAACTTATGGAACTTATGCACCACGTCGTTGCTTGCATTATAAGACACACTGTAGCCCAGGTATTTAAAACTGCTAACTTGTTCCAGGAGAGTACCGTCTATAACAATTTTTGCCCGTAAGGGATCAGTTCCACAAAAAGTCATCACCTTGGTTTTATTTGTGGATATCTGCAATCCTGAGTCTTTGGAGATTCCATTTAACAAATGTATACCCATCTGCAATCTGTTTTCAGGGTCCGATAGATTAGCCTGATCGTCCGCAAACAACAAAGTGTCAATTGTAGAGTGACCAATCATAAATGGATAGTGACGTGTAATTTGATTATAATCATAATTTGTAATTTGTATGATAATAATCATAATTTGATAATTACGTGTTAAAGAAATCCGAAGTAAATGTTTACTGAGCATGGTAATCCTACATGACGTCTGGAATTTAACGATTTACAGAATAAATTATAGTGTGGTATACGCGTTGTGTACAAATTAATAATACGGGTATTGTTCTAAACACTTTTAATACAGTTCGGTGAACGATTCTTTCCTAGAATTACCTCAACTACACCTGTAACACGTGGTCGCGTGGTTGTCTATACAAGTGACGAGTGGTCGGGTCGTCTGCTTTCACGTTTACTAGTTATCTTGTTGGATTAATCTGGATTTGTCACCGCGCTACATTCTCCATAAACAATGTTTACATATTTTCCGGAACCACAGATTACAGAAGTGATTGAAGACTCGTCTCCCACTGCTGCTTGTCCATCCAAAGATATTCTTCAATTTCTCGTTTCCTCAATATTGTTTAAATTTCTTTTATCCAGATGATAGGTGTAATTTTGTACCATTTTAATTTTATTGTTTGAATAAAATCGACAATTGAATTTTTTACATTCATTCTGTCCTTTATGACTTCATGTCTAATTTTGTCACGTCTGGATTGGATTCTCTTGCCGAACGTCTCCAAAAGTCCATCTCTGCTGTCGTTAATTTTTTTCTTGTGTGTTTATTAGTAATTCAAACTTCTGAGCCGTAAGTTATGATACTTCTAACAACGGTTTTAAATATTTTGGTTTTAGTTTCTGCTGTAATTTTCTTATCTCACAGGATTCCATTTAATGTAGATACAACATCTTTCCCAAATTAATTATGGATTGTATTTCTTTGTCTTGCTTTCCACTGGCCATAATTTTCACCCCTAAATACTTCTATACCTTTGTATATGAAATCTTCCCTATGTATTCCTCCAATATCAAATCTTGATGAAGGTCACCTATTGCTATGTATTTTGTTTTATTCAATTTACCTTTAGTCCTCATTTCTGATATTCCGTTATCAGTTTTCTAGTCACGTACTCTATGGCAATGATAAATCATGTAGTTATTAAACTTTCTTTCAAGATTAATTTGTATTTTAAAAACATTTATGCTGGTTATATAGCTTTTAGAAAATGTTGTATTAGTAAAAAAAAAGATAAATTAGTAAAAAATAAAATGACTTTTTTAACCATGATTGGACTTGGATAGTTTTACCACTAACAACTTGATTTGGTCCGTGAGCTGCATACCCGCTCTTTATTTTGAAACAAGTATATTTATTATTACATAAATTTTAATATTAAATACATTTTTCAATTATAAGAAAAATTTAAAAACTCCGATTTTCCCCTATTTTTACTTCCATATTCCTTAAGGAATGGAAGTATGGTGATGGCAAAAAAAATCGTGTTCGAGATTATTGCAGATTCTGATTCTACTACACTCAAAACATGAAAAAAAGTCGTTTTCCGAAAAGTGTCTGTATGTGTGTCTGTGTGTCTGTCTGTCTGTCTGTCTGTCTGTCTGTAGATTTTTTTTCTATGGCAAACGATAACTGCCGCAAATTCAAACAGAATCAAATAATTTTTTGCATACAACCCTGATTTTTAGAGTACTCGCGACCTATTGTTTTTGGTGAAGATCGGTTAAGGGAAAGGGGTAGTTTACCAGTAACATTTTATGTTTTAACAAGGGTATTTCCTATAGCAAACGATAACAGCCGCAAATTCAAACAGAATCAAAAGATTATTTGCATACAGCCCTAAATTGTACTGTTCTCAAGACCTATTGTTTTTGGTGAAGATCGGTTGAGGGAAAGGGGTAGTTTACCGGCAACATTTTTTCAACAAGGGTATTTTATATGGCAAACGATAACAGCCGCAAATTCAAACAGAATCAAATAATGTTTTGCATACAGCCCTGATTTGTAGAGTACTCAAGACCTATTGTTTTTGGTGAAGATCAGTTAAGGGAAAGGGGTAGTTTACCTGCAACGTTTTTTTATTAAGCGTATTTTCTATGGCAAACGATAACAGCCGCAAATTCAAACAGAATCAAATAATTTTTTGCATACGTCCCTGAATTGTAGAGGTCTCAATGACTTTCGATTTTGGTGAAGATCGGTTAAGGGGAAGGGGTAGTTTACCTGCAACCTTTTACGTTTTAACAAGAGTAAAGTACTTGAAAATGTATTTAAACTTTTTGAAACAATGGTAATTGTTAAAAATAAAATAATTTTGTTGCCAGGCAATAAAATTATAATTTTTTCATTTTAATGTAATATAATATTTTTCATTTAATACAGCAATAAAAAGGCAGGTAAGACACAGCCTGGCTGTTTGGCTGAAAATGATTTTAAATATAAATCTTAGAATATGGAAGTCATGTATGGTTCTCCATACCGATATTTAGTACTGTAATATAAGAATTGTAGACCGCACAATCATACAATAAACACTAATCATTCGAAATATTTAGATTTTGGTTACAATTCCTTATAGTCTGACGCCCTCCTGGATTTTTATAATTTTTTCAAATTTTCAATACCTTTATTTGGTCATGGGGTCACAACATTTTGAAAGTTTTAAAACTTAACACTGCATTCAGATGGTAGTTAAAATTCTCTTTAATTTGATACATAAATTTTGCGATTTATCAACAACAACATTTGGGCCCTGATGTCCAGAAGTTTTGAAATGATGAAAATTTCCATTCAGAATAACAAGCTTTGCAAATCTGTGCCTTCAGAAAAACCTCAACTTCTACTTAGAGCTAAAAACGAAAATTAAAAAAAAATTCAAATTTCCCCTTAAGTCGCTGAAAATTAAAAATTCGTGCTCTGGTTTGTAAAATAATACTAATAAAAATTATTAAGTACATATACTTCAGGATGGCTTTGAGAAGTTGTAGAGAAAAACGATTTGCATTAGAGGTGTGCTGAACTAGTATTTAAAAGTAACAGGTACGAACGAAACCGTTCCAAAAAAACAACATGTACAATTACCTATTATTATATACTTATTATACAAATACCAGTATTATATTATTTGTTATACAAAATAAATTGAGACTAAAAGTTTTAATAGTGTTACTTTACACTGTGACTTTATTAACCTGTTAGTGTTTAAAAAAGAAATAAGAAGAGAATTTATAGGCCTATCTCACTTTGAGAATACTAATTTAAGTTTTCCCTGGGAGTAAACAAACTGACATAGATTTAATGTTAAACTGTTCATTCCATTTTGTTTAGACAAATCAGTCAATGAAAGTGCGGAAAAAATTTAGAGTGCACGTAATAGCACAGCAAAGAATGTCAAAAACATCAAGTGAGATGTGCAGTGAAGATAAAATCATCTCCGAAATCACATTAAAAAAAAGTACTGCATGGCCTATCAGCCACTCTGCAGGTTATAACACAATATAATTCGCTTTTTTAAAATGTACCAAGTTGGTGTGTAGTATAATATATAATTTGTTATTATAATCTGTATTATATATCTACATAACACACGAGAATAAATGTAAATCAGTCTGAATTTTTTGCATTTATTAAAAACAGCTTCGTCTCTTTGGCATAGAGAAATTCTGGACCTCGCTGTTTTGCTTCGTTTCGTACTTGTGTGACAATCGGCACATGCGCAGAATGATGTATTCAGCACCAAAAAATGGATTTGTATGTACTCGTGTACTGGTAATACTCGTTTACTTGTTTATTCGTTAGTTGTGTAGGGGGGGGGTCGGAACGGGTATCTCAACTTTTCAGTTTTCAGTTATCGTTGAATCGTAACAGGTATTTCAACTTTTCAATCACTGTTACAGCCGTACAAAAAAATATCGTTCCAAAATACCTGTTACAGGTATATCGGCCCACCTCTAATTTACATATTTGTAAAACAGTCCGACACGCCTTCAACGTCTTATTTATTATAAATGTGATTTGATTTACGTTTCTTCCTTTGTTACATCATCGCAATCATTATTACTTTCTTATTAGATTTGCATATTACGTTTATCATAAGTGAGAACACATCGCATTGTATTAGACAATAACAACAAATGATACGCAGTCTGACAATGTAATAATATTGAATGTTCGCTGTCGTCAAAAAGACACACGACTCAGTTATTGTATACAGTGTGCGTTTGCAAGATATGAAAAGCAATTGATAATACCGCGTTATATAACTGTCGCGGCACATCGAAGCGACTCGTTTCGTACCAGTCTGCACTGTTTCAATTGTTGCGTGGAAATTGCTATTGTTACAGCCTATTGTTGCAACAATGTAGGCGATCAGTTTCTTTATTGACTTTAACCGTATACACACTCGATATAAAGGAGATATTAAATTTATATTTGTGTCTGTGCGCAGATGGCAGTTTGAGTTTTTATTCAAGCGTAAATGTTAGTATATTTGTTGCGTCACATGTATACGTCGTAGGCGTTGGGAAGAGTTGTTCCCAGCTTCTCGAAGCCTTAGTGTTAAACTTGTTTTTAAGTTGATTGTATTTCATTCTTTCGTCTCGTGTAGTATCCGTCGTATCACATGTTATCCTGTGAAAATAAGCAGCATACGGTTAGTCTTAAATAAGTCGTATACTTTGTTTATCATCCGAACACATTGCGACATTATCAGGAAGTCAAACGAAGTTTAAGGCGTCTCAAAATTTGAAAACCATTGTTTTTACCATTATAAAAACATCGATTGTTGGTAAACAATTAGAGCAAGTGGGTCATTGTTAATTATTTCGGAAACACTTAACGTCATATTCAAAATTACGACTGAAAACCGGGCTGTTCGGCCGCGTTGTCGGTTGCTATTAAACGTCATTGCCGAAACCAAATCACAACACATCACATTCACGTTGAAACACGGAACATGTCCACCAGTCACTTTTAATGATACGCCCCTGCCACAGGTAGGTGATGTAAAATACCTTGGAATGCACTTAGATAAAAGACTCACATGGGGCAAGCATATTAAGACAAAAAGGAAACACCTAACCCTCAAATTTAATAGGCTGTACTGGCTACTGGGTAGACAATCACGGCTATCGGTGGAAAATAAGCTACTGATATACAAAGTAATGCTTCGGCCGGTTTCGACCTATGGAGTGCAGCTTTGGGGAACGGCGTCCAACTCAAACATCGAAATCTTGCAACGATTTCAGTCAAAAACTCTGAGAACAATACTGAGCGCGCCGTGGTACGTCAGCAACGCATGTATGTAAAGATCTACACATGAAAACTGCAAAAGAAACCATCAGCGAACACACCAACAGGTATCTTCTGAGGCTGGACAGTCACCCAAATCCACTGGCATTAAACCTCCTCGACAACAGCGAGGCGATATACAGACTTCAGCTCTATGATGTACTGGCACTCCCTACAAGATTTCATAATTAAGAGAACTGTTCAATAATACGATAAGAGTTATGCCACTGGGCACAACTCATTCATGTGAATTTTCTGTGAACTTTTACATTTATTGCAACTTTTGTTTGCAGATTATGTAATGTACTTTAAAAAAAAAAAATAGGAACCGACGACGTGACGGCCTAACAGCCGGTTTTCAGTCGTAATTTTGAATATATTGACACGGGCCGTGCAAGTTTCAGACAATACTTAACGTTAGTAACCTCATAAGAAAAAAATGTCCATCTTTAATACTAATTTTGTAATGTTATCTCATTTTCAGTATTTAGACATCATATCATCAGGGGTCTACAGCTGGTGGATACGGGTTCAACACAACAAGGTTGAATCTTACCTTACTTCAACCTGTTTTGGTTGGAATCCCTTTCTTGAAACTTTCCTGTCTTGTCTCTCTAGACCAACTCTTGGTCTTTTCGAACCTGACGCAATTAGGTTTTTGACGGCTAGGGAATCTTTCGTTGTTTTTATACTTCAGCTTTACTGTGTATAAAGGTCATCTCAAAAGTACGTTTCCATATTTTTTCTATCAAAGGAAAAGGGCGCAAGCAGGCTGACGAAGTTTGGAGAACTTTTATTTGTGTGTAGTGGCAGCAGTGCCAAAACGTCATTTGTTCCGTAGCAACGTAACAACAACACATAATATAAAATCATGGACGTTCCATTTACCAGCGTGTCCGATTTCAAACTGTGTAATGTGATTCGGTTTTTTGCTTAAAAAAAAAAAAAAAAAAACTCATCGTCACTCAGTTTTTGTGTACAAATCTGACTGCATGAGCATTCAAATGGTCCGCTGGTGGCATACATCGTTCTTGAAAGGGAAAGATTTGTCTAGTCCTTTCGAAGGGAGATTTTTTACCGTTCTTCACATTCACCCGATTTGGCTCCGACTGATTTCCATGTTTTCACGCATTTCAAAGAACACTTGGGAGGACAACGTTTCGAAACGGGTACGAAAGTGAAACAGGCGGTCGACGCCTGGCTTCGAAACCTGGGCAAGCAGTGGTTCAACGAAGGAATTGAAAATTCCTGTTTTTACGCTACAGAAAGTGTGTCGACAAGGCTGGAGATTATATTGAAAAATAACAACAAAGTATAGTTTTTTTAATTTTTAGATGTTTTTTTTTATTTTTTATAAATCAGTGAAACTTACTTTTGAGATGAGTCTCGTAATTCTTATTTTCTTTTCGTACTACCCGGTGAGAGCCCGGCCAGGGTTAAAGGTATCAAATAGTCAGCAGTCCTAGAGAGGCGAAACAAGAAGGTTTCCCGACGGCACTAGGAGACGCAAGAACCTGGGGGGGGGGGTGTCTCCGATTGAAACCCCAGAGCAAGAACAAAGGCTTTAAGGTAGCACTCCCACTACTGGTCTTACTCTGCAGGACACTGGTAACGTTCTTAGAGGACGTTTGTCCTACAGGTTAGTCACAAAGTTACAACTCGGTATAGGACAGGTGTCACATTCCCGCTATCATGGTCGTGACGTCATTTATGATGAGGATTACGATGTTGATCATAAGTTGACTAAGTTTCAGTCAATATGTGACACATTCCCGCTATCATGGTTGTGACGTCATTTATGATGAGGATTACGATGTTGATCATAAGTTGACTAAGTTTCAGTCAATATGTGACACATTCCCGCTATCATGGTTGTGACGTCATTTATGATGAGGATTACGATGTTGATCATAAGTTGACTAAGTTTCAGTCAATATGTGACACATTCCCGCTATCATGGTGGTGACGTCATTTATGATGAGGATTACGATGTTGATCATAAGTTGACTAAGTTTCAGTCAATATGTGACACATTCCCGCTATCATGGTTGTGACGTCATTTATGATGAGGATTACGATGTTGATCATAAGTTGACTAAGTTTCAGTCAATATGTGACACATTCCCGCTATCATGGTTGTGACGTCATTTATGATGAGGATTACGATGTTGATCATAAGTTGACTAAGTTTCAGTCAATATGTGACACATTCCCGCTATCATGGTTGTGACGTCATTTATGATGAGGATTACGATGTTGATCATAAGTTGACTAAGTTTCAGTCAATATGTGACACATTCCCGCTATCATGGTGGTGACGTCATTTATGATGAGGATTACGATGTTGATCATAAGTTGACTAAGTTTCAGTCAATATGTGACACATTCCCGCTATCATGGTTGTGACGTCATTTATGATGAGGATTACGATGTTGATCATAAGTTGACTAAGTTTCAGTCAATATGTGACACATTCCCGCTATCATGGTCGTGACGTCATTTATGATGAGGATTACGATGTTGATAAGTTGACTAAGTTTCAGTCAATATGTGACACATTCCCGCTATCATGGTTGTGACGTCATTTATGATGAGGATTACGATGTTGATCATAAGTTGACTAAGTTTCAGTCAATATGTGACACATTCCCGCTATCATGGTCGTGACGTCATTTATGATGAGGATTACGATGTTGATCATAAGTTGACTAAGTTTCAGTCAATATGTGACACATTCCCGCTATCATGGTTGTGACGTCATTTGTGATGAAGATTACGATGTTGATCATAAGTTGACTAAGTTTCAGTCAATATGTGGCACAATTCGTCGAGTCCTGTCAAAAAATAAACAAGGAAAGAGACTCGACTAAAGTTTTATAAGGTGATGGCGTTATTGTATGGGTCAGAAACTTGGATTCCGACGAAAAAACATCTCAGTAGAATACAGGCATCGGAGATGAGATGCTTGCGATCTATTAAAGGTCGCACACAAAGGGAAAGACTCAACAATAAAGACACTCGTAAAGATTGAACATTTTTAATATCAGTGACCGTGTTGCAGAGAACAAAGTTGTATAGTTGCATCTTCTACGGTAGAAAAAGATTCATGTTTTAATTTGAACAAATTTGTTGCCACAAGAAAATCGTTCTCCGGAGCTCGCATTTATTGTTTTGGGTGATTAGGCTTTACTTGGTTAACCTCAAGCAACGTTGTGTTCATGTTCTACTATAATTTTATTCTTGTTTCCACTCCGAATTTCCACTCTCAGTATGTCATCAATGTTGAATATTAAACAGTCTTGGAGATATCCTACAGACTTGACTTGGCATACAGTCTATCAGAGTTTCTTAAGTACGATTTCTTATATATAGTTTCTTACATACTAATCGGGTGTTGGCGCTATAATTACGACTCGTATTGTGATGTTTAATAATTTGTTTTACATTTAAAAGAACTTCGTGGTTGTCAAATTCAAAACACCGAAATATATTTAGAAAATTTTTGTTGCCATGTAACCGTCTTAGTTTTATTCTCTAAGGACGATTCGTTCGTATTTCAACTTTTGAAACAGATGTATGGACAAAACGTATTATTGACTGGTAGATCGATATTTCTCCGACAATTTATTGCAGATTTCAGTATTTTATAGTTTTTCTCCTACTCATGTATGCGCGTTAGAAGTTATACTTCTTTTTGTATATAATATATAATATAATATAATATATATCTTATTGTATAGTGTTTAAGTGGTTCAATAAATAAATAACAACGAATAAACAACGACCACAGTTATAATATATATGCATAAAATAAAATTAATATGACTATTATACACTAAAAGATAAAAATGTAATTCAACTGAATTAATGTAAATTCAGTGTTATAATATTTTAGTAGAGAAAAATTAATTTTGTACAAATATCTTAAAATACTTACGAATAGTGTATTACAGCAATTGATTTACTTTTCGATAGACTTCTGAATAATTAAGTGTGATCTATAATTTAAAATATAGAAATATATATTAGACTATTGGATTAAAGCACACATAATGATAGAATACTTATCGAAACTTTTATTCATTTAATATAAAAAAGACTTTTGAAATTAATACTTACGAAAAATAAATGATTAGTTGGTACTAGAAGAAACCTACGTTTTAACAAAAATTTCCGTAATTAGTGTAAAAAAACGGCTGTACTTTTAAACCTGAGACCATGCTGAATCATGATTCCCTATTACCATTCTCTTCCAGTATAATTCTTTTGCAGTTTTCATTATTTTGTAAGAAAGAAAGTTGATATGTTCAATGGCAATTTTCATGTTCACCTTTTAAAAGCATAATTGTTATTCAGTTTCCTTTCTTGTTCTGAATTTATTGGACCGAAATTATAACCTAGTTCCCATTTGCAGCACATTATTACCTTACAAAGACGAATTTAAGTAAATCCAATTTATAACGAAAGAAGTACATTAAAATTAGGATCCTAATGCAATAAAACCAGTGTGCAAATGATTAATTATTATTAATTGGTTATTGTGGAAATTTATGTTGGTCTAATTTAATTAAAAAAGAAATTGGAAGAACCACTTGAAACCGATATAAAATGACTAGCCTATATTGCATTAAAAGATATCAAAGGAGTGTATTTTGCATAAAACTGATTACAGTAAGGACCTTTGTTTATGAATAGAAACAAATAAAGATTCCATACTTAGTTTGTACCATTAAAATTCACAAACTGATAGATATTATTTCATTATGTCTATTGTTATTAAAAAGATTGAAATAACAACTGTATAAACAACGTTTTATATATTCTGAATACAAAAATTAAATATTTGACATTTATAGCCTTTTACAAAGTGTATAGAAACTTGTTTTACGTGGTGTAATGATTTGTTTTATACAGCAACTTCTCAGGTTTGAATAAAAATAGACACTCACGACCCAACAGTTTCATGAGTATTTTCACACATCATAATAAAAATTAACCTCAAATATTTTTAAACACTTATTAAAATTTGGTTACACAATTTTTGTCACCGAAAAATATTTCACAGCACAATGTATATAAAGTTATTCAATTATATATCCATTCACGATCAGCAGCAGCAGGTCCATCGGGGCCGCGACCGAAATGTTTTGATTTTTTGGCCCTGGGCTCGTTGTCCACGGCTAACGTCATCCTGTTAATCATCCTGTTTCCGTTGCGTGGTGCGCGCGCATTCATTACATACTAAAATTTCACCCTCAACGCGCCTAAAGACGTATAACTTCAAATTTAGAAAATTTTTGTTGCTATGTAACCGTCTTAGTTTTATTCTATAAGGACGATTCGTTCGTATTTCAACTTTTGAAACAGATGTATCGGAAAAACGTATTATTCACTGGTAGATCGATATTTCTCCTACAATTTATTGCAGATTTCAGTATTTTTTAGATTTTATAGAAAAACTCGTTTATTCTTTTCGTTGTCTGTACTTTTACATGAGAGAATTACTATGTTCCAGTGACGATTCTTAACAGGCGGTCACGGTAAAGAATAAAAAAACCATTTCTGCAAAGTGCTACAAGATTAATAGTCAGTAATTTCCCTTCCCCCTTTGTCACGTTCTCTCTCTCTCTTTCTCTATCTCTATCTCTGTCTTTGTCTTGCTCGTTCTCCCTCTCTTCTCTCAGTTTTTTCTCTCTCTCTTTCTCTTTTTCTTAAACCTACTGTTCGGATTAAATTAATCGATCGTTGGCACAGGGGTTTCTTCTCTTAGTTCGCGTTTTTCTTTTGGAACTCTCTCCTTAAAACAGATTTCTGGATTGAATATACTGTTCAGTAACATGGTGATATATCTATTACCACTTACAGCACGTTTCAGAGTTGTACAGACACTGTCGGAAAACTTAGTACTTTAGTGCTTACTACTTCTGCTCAGAGGTGAGAAAAAATCCACATATTAATGACGATTTTAAAAAACTTCCTCCGCTTCTACAAACTGCTGTAATATAAGTTTACCGTCTACGTTATCTTCGCGTACAGCGTTAATCTGGATGTCAAACTGTGGCATAATCTTAATGAACATAACGTTTTGGTCGCTATATATCTGTTATCGTCTTCAGGAGTTGCAGTGAAAATTGGTTGTGTGTAGTGTTTGTTGGCGCCAGCTCAGCGGGCTGCTCACGGTGTTTCAGTCTGTTTAATAATTTTGTTTGCATAAATTCGTTTTAATTTGTATTTCTTCTTCTTCTTTTTCTTCTTCTTCTTCTTCTTCTTCTTCTTCTTCTTCTTCTTCTTCTTCTTCTTCTTCTTCTTCTTCTTCTTCTTCTTCTTCTTCTTCTTCTTCTTCTTCTTCTTCTTCTCCTCCTCCTCCTCCTCCTCCTCCTCCTCCTCCTCCTCCTCCTCCTCCTCCTCCTCCTCCTCCTCCTCCTCCTCCTCCTCCTCCTCCTCCTCCTCCTCCTCCTCCTCCTCCTCCTCCTCCTCCTCCTCCTCCTCCTCCTCCTCCTCCTCCTCCTCCTCCTCCTCCTCCTCCTCCTCTTGTTCTAGTTCTTGTTCTTGTTATTGTTCTTCTTGTTTTTCTTCTTTTTCTTCTTCTTGTTCTTCTTCATTTACGAGACTCTCCTGGATATAACAAACTACATTACTCGACACAATAGCCCCATCATATTTGTGGTCGTTCAATTCGTCTATTGCGTTTTGTACGATAATCCCGGACCCTCTTGACTAATCTGTCACATATTTTTGACACGGTCATTCCAGAGTTGTCGCCTTTCCCGTATCCAGTTCACTATGTAAAAGATTTTAAGTATAGAATAATTAACTAAGATAATTAGCATATTATCTGCAACATCTTCATTTATTTGTGTAAAATTCTAAATGCACAATGGTAAATTCGAAAACATAAAAAGGGTAATACTACTAATTTCAACATTGTTTGCTATGCTGACAATACCGTACTTATAGCTGATATAAGAATATGATCTGCAAATGCTTGTGTACAAATTTAACAACGCGTGTAAGGAATATTATGTGGTGATATCTACAGCAATAACGACTGCTGCAACCCCAGTGAAATACAAGTTAGTAGTAGACGAAGAATTTGTGGAGTCAGCTGTTTACGAGTGATGTTGTCTGAAATAATACATTTTTAAGTAAGGAAATGAAAACAAGGATATACATAGAAGTACAGTGAGACCTATCCTACCTGTACGGAGCAGAGGTAAGTCCAGAAACCACGATAACTAGAAGGCAAATACAAGTTGCTAAGGTGAAGTCATTAAGAAGACTGATACGCAGATACGATAACAGATGTCGATATTAGAGAAACGTACAATGTGATAGAGACAGTGGAGTTGATACGTGAAACAAGAGGACCCAACTGCCTGACACGCTAAGATCCTGACGTGACGTATCCTAACATATCCTGGATACAACATAATCAAGAGGACCCAGGATTATCGTCCAAAAGGCGACGATTAACGAATTGGAATGTGGTTGGACGACGGGGCTATTGTATCGAGTTATGTAGTCGGTTGTAAATATGAGAATCTTCTAAACGAAAAGAAGAAGACATAAAATAAACGTTTCCAGTACAGAGTGGTGACTAAGATTTGCAGCAGAGGGAGCTGATTATTTTGTTTTTAATATCTGTGATATCTAAATTTTTATGTAACAATTTCTATATTTTTTATTTAAATAAACCTTTGGTTAATTTTCAAAACTCCCAGAAGACAGTTATAGAGATTTATAAGATTCAAAATATTGTGTTACTAGAATTGAATTAAACAATGGTTGTCGTTCGATTCAATACGATACTGTACGATGAACTGTAATCGATCTTTCCCTACCCGTTTCTCTGTCAGTCCGTCTATTTGTCTCTCTCTCTCTCTCTCTCTCTCTCTCTCTCTCTCTCTCTCTCTCTCTCTCTCTCTCTCTCTCTCCTTCTATGGTCTACATTTGGTGTTAAATTAATCGATTGTTTAATTGTTTCTCTAATGTATTGCGTTTTTTCTCTCCAAACCCTCACCTACTGAAACACATATTTGGTCTGAATACTGTGTTCACTGATACATCTATATTTCTGGCAACGCTTACAGCAGGTTCCAGTATTGTACTGTCTCTCTACAGGAAAACTCATTTATTTCAATCATTCTCTCGGCTCTCAGATAAGAAAAGAACTACACATTAATAGACGATTCTTAACAGCGCGGAGCGGAGCAGAAGAAAACCACATTTCTCGTCGCGAAGTGCTATAAGAATAATGGTCATTAATTTCTTGGCGTCTCACTCACTCGTTCACCGTCTCTCTCCCTCTTTTTTTTTTGTATCACTTTATCCCTTTGACAGGCGAATAAATGCAATCATTTTTGTAGTGCGAAATGATTAATTAATCTTCTGGATATCTAATTGCAGTCTCGCAATTTCCTCACTTTATCCGTAGTGTAGTACAAGTTTTGCTGAGTATATAGTAGGGCTATTTTCAACCATTTTATTTTAAACAATAATTTGCTTTAAAATATTCATTTTTGCTTACAATTTTTCTTGTTATAGTTATTAATAATAAATAATATTTTTTATTTTTTACAAGAATATATGTTTGTTAAATTCTTTTTACACAGTATCAAGAGTCTTATTTACTGCGCGAAGTCTTAAGAAATGTATGTAAAGACGAAGGTGACACACATACGAATGGTACGCGTGTTGTGTATACCAAATTTCATCTCCCCACTTAATTGATTTCAAAAGGAATTAACTTGGTTGCTTCTAAAAATACATAAGAAAGCGAAACCAATCTTTGCTGTGTATTAGAAACTACAAATATATTTAACTGTATCCTACTGGAAGACCACAAATTATCGCGGACAATGTCTGAACCTCAACTCCTGCCGCATAAAAACCGTTTTGTATTGTACTCAATTGTGTACAAAAGCTTTTACATTTATCTACTACATGCTGACATCTTATCTCTCTCTCTCTCTCTCTCTCTCTCTCTCTCTCTCTCCCTCTAACTTTATCTATCTATCTATTTATTTATGTAACTATCCGTCAAACTACATGTCTAACTATCTGTTTGGCATGAGGTCTATCTTTCTGTTTGTTTGTCCGCCTGCCTGTCTAATCTATCTATATATACATCTAGCCATTCATCCATCCATCTATAATACATCCATCTGTCTATCTGCCTGCCTACCTGTCTGTCTATCTAACTATCTCACTAACACTTGTCTAACCTGTCTGGCATGCGGACTGTCTTTCTGTTTCTATGCCTGCCTGTCCGTCCATCCATCCATCCATCCATCTATCTGTCTGTCTACTTGCCTGCCTCCCTGTCTGTCTATCTGTGTATCTGCCTGTCTGTTTATCCATCTGACTCGTTCTCTAACTACTTGTCTAACTATCTGTCTAGCATGTCGACAACCTTTCTGTATGTATGCTTGCTTGTCTATAGATTTATTTATCTATCTATCTGCCTACCTTCCTATCTGTCTCTCTATCTACCCAACTATCTGTTTAACTACTTGTCTAACTATCTGTTTGGCATGCGGTCTATCTTTCTGTTTGTCTGCGTGCTTGTCTATCCATCTATATACTGTAACTATCTTTCTGCTTGCCTTCCTGTCTATCTAACTTATCTCTCTAACTATTTGTCTAACTATCTGTCTGGCATGCGGACAATCTTTCTGTTTGTATACTTGCCTGTCTGTTTATCTATCTATCTATCTATCTATCTGTCTGTCTGCCTGTCTGTCTGTCCATCCATCCATCCACCCACCCACCCATCTATCCATCCATCCATCCATCCATCCAGCCATCCACCCATCTATGTATCTACCTACCTACCTATCTGCCTGTATATATGTCTACCCAACTATCTGTCTAACTATCCGGCATGCGGTCTATCTTTCTGTTTGTCTGTTGTGCCTGTATATCCATTCATCTATTTATCTATCTACCTGACTCTTTCCGTTCCTGGCTGCCTGCCTGTCTGTCTATCTATCTACTTGTCTCTGTGTCGCT